>JAKWJD010001758.1:40368655-40510477 GCA_027705065.1 Solanum peruvianum
CAATATTTGTTCTTGATAGAGTTACCTATGTTGACCTAATAGAATTAACCATGCTTGACATTGATATAATTTTTGGTATGGATTGACTCCATAAATGCTATGCTACATAGATGTCGAAACAGGGTAGTAAAGTTTCAGTTTGCTAATGAGTTAGAGCTGGAATGGAAAGGGCGTAGTTCAAATCTAACAAGCCAAATAGTTTCCCATCTTAAATCCTATAAGATATTATCTAAGGGGTATTTATACCACATAGTCAGAGTCAATGACTTAGAATATGAAGTTCCTTCCATAGACCTGTGTCCATAGTGAATGAATTTCAAGATGTCTTTCGGAGGATTTACCAGGATTCCCTCCGAAACGCAAAATTGACTTTGGTGTTGACTTAGATCCAACACAAAACCAATTTCCATTCTCCCTATAGAATGGCTCCAGCTGAACTCAAAGAGTTGAAGTTGCAGTTAAAGATCTACTTATCAGGGCTTCATCCAGCCAAGCATATCCTTATGGGGCACTCCAGTGTTGTTCGTTAAGAAAAATAATGCAACCCCTTAGAATGTGTATCGATTATCGGCAACTCAACAAAGTCACTATATAGAACAAACACCCTTTTCCCAGAATTGATGATCTATTTGATCAACTCCAAGGTTCATTTCTTTTTTAAAATAGATCTCTAGTCAGGGTATCACCAGCTTAGAGTGAACAAAAGGACATTCCTAAGACTTCCTTCGTACTAGGTATGGTATTACGAGTTTCTGTCATGTCAATTGGTCTCACTAACCACCAGCTGCGTTTATGGACCTTATGAATAGGGTATTCCGTGAATACCTTGATTATTTTGTCATAGTATCATAGATGACATCCTCATATACTCTTATACCAGAGAAGAGCATGAACACATTTGAGAATGACACTGTAAGTACTCAAGGAACAACAGTTGTATGCAAAATTAAGCAAATGTGAGTTTTGGCTAAGATCAGTGACCCTCCTTGGTCATGTTTTGTCCGACCAAGGTGTAGAGGTTGATCCGGAAAAGATTGAGTCAGTAAAGAACTGGCCAAGACCCCTCACTCTTACAGACATCCGAAGTTTCTTGGGTTTGGCAAATTACTATCATAGATTTGTTGAGGGATTTTCCACTATTGTTGCTCCATTAAAAACTTTAACAAAGAAGAGGCGAAGTTTGAGTGGTCTGAAACTTGTGAAAATAGCTTCCAAGAGCTCAAAGGCTGACTCACTTTAGACCCATTTCTCACATTGCCGAGGAGTAGTGAATGGAATGTGGTGTACTATGATGCTTCCCGAGTAGGTTTGGGATGTGTTCTTATGCAGGATGACAAGGTGATTGCATATGCATCAAAATAGTTGAAGATCCACGAGAAGAATTACCCTACCCATGATCTTGAGTTAGCTGCTGTGATATTTTCGTTAAAACTTTGGAGACATTACTTATAGGATGTATATGTCGATGTATTTACTGACTATAAAAGTCTTCAATATGTTATTACACAGAGAGAATTGAATCATCGTCAGAGAAGATGGCTAAAGATGCTCAAGGATTATGATATGAGTGTTCACTATCACCCAGGTAAGTCCAATGTAGTGGCCGATGCTTTGAGCCGATTGAGCATGGGTAGTATGTCTTATATTGATGATGAGAAGAAGGAGCTAGTTAAAGAGGTAAACCAATTGGCTAGGTTAGGTGTACGACTGGTAGAGACACCACGTGGGGATGTTTCAGTTTATTTTCGTATTGAATCCTCATTTTTTGTAGATGTTAAAGTGAAGCAGCATCTCGACCCAATACTCATGGAGTTGAAAGACTCAATGTTGAGTAAGCTCAATAAGTCATTCTCCCTAGGTGGGATGGTGTTCTTAGATACCAGGGCAGATTGTGTGTGCGCAATATTGATAATCTGAGACCTAATATTATTGCAGAGCCTCATGGCTCTAGGTATTCCATTTATCTAGGTTCCACCAAGATGTATCATGATCTGCAAGAGATTGATTGGTGGGAAGGTATGAAACGAGATATTTCTAAGTTTGTGGAGGAGTGCCCCAATTGCCAACACGTTAAGGCCAAAAACTTTAAGCCTGGAGGTCTTACCAAGTTGATTGAGATCCCAGCATGGAAGTGGGAGGCTATTAATATGGACTTTGTGGTTGGTCTACCTAGGACCAGGAAACTACATGATTCTATTTGGGTCATTGTTAATAGGATGACTAAGTCTACTCACTTCATTCCTGTGAAGTCTACTTACAGGGCCGAAGGTTATGTCAAGCTGTATATTGATGAGATAGTGAGGTGGCATGGGATCCCTTTATCTATTATTTCTAATAGGGGATCCTAGTTCACTATTCACTTTTGGAGATCTTTCTAAAAGAGCTTGGGTACACAGGTGAAGCTCAGTACTGCTTTTCATCCTCAGACGAATGGACAAGCAGAGCGTACCATTCATACCCCTGAAAACATGCTGAAAGCATGTGTTATTGACTATAATGGGAGTTGAGACGATCACTTGCCACTCATTAAGTTTTCTTATAATAATAGCTCCGTTCCAGTATTGGGATGATACCTTTTGAAGCACTCTATGGTAGGAGATGTAGGTCCCAGTTGGGTGGTTTGAGGTAGGAGAGTCTTCCATCCTTGGCCCTTAGATCACACATGAGGCTATGTAAAAGGTGAGAATGATCAGGGATAGATTGGCTACTGCTTACAGTCGTCAAAAATCCTATGCTGATAATAGGAAGAGGGATCTTGATTCGAGGTATGTGATCAAGTCTACTTGAATATATCACCCATGAAAGGGATGATGAGGTTTGGTAAGAAACGGAAGTTGAGTTTGAGGTATATAGGTCTTACAGTGAGTAGGGAATGTTGCCTTTGAACTGAAGTTACCAAATGACTGGCTTCTGTTCATCATGTCCATGTTTCATGTTTCTATGCTTAAAAAGTGTCTAGGTCATGCAACATCCATCCTGCCTTTTGAAGGGTTAGGAATCTATGAGAACCTTTCTTATGAAGAGTTTGCAGTTGAAATTTTAGATTGCCAAGTGAAGCAGCCGAAGAACAAGGAGGTTGCCACCTTAATGGTGTAACCACCTTGTTGAGGGATCAACATAGGACGTCAAGGCTGATATGAGATCCCATTACCTCACTTGTTCAGTTCTTGAGGTTAGATATACTCTTCCTAAGTCTAATTTTGTTTATGGAACTCTAAATTTTAGTGCATTAGTCGTTTTGGTGTTTTAAGTCCATAACTTTTTGTTTTATACTTGCACTATATGAGTTATATGAGTTTATTCTTGTATTCATGTTGATGTTTTGTATAGCGTTGACATGATTTTTGTGTTGCATGAGTTGTGATGTGCATTGAGTTAATGTGAGATTGAGAAGGAAGTTCCTCAATCTCAGATATGAAGCTTCAGATAAGATTTGAGTGATGTGTATCATTCAGAGTAAGTTGTGAATAAGATATTCACAAAGAGTAAAGTTTCAACTATGTTGATGTGTTTTTCGAAAATACCCTCTTTGATTCAAAATGATGTGTAGTTCATTCGCGCCGAATGTTCATAAGAGGGGGATAATGTAACATTCCAGAAAATGAACTTGTCTAGTTAAGAGTCTATTAGGTTTTAAGAATATATATTGGGGTACATAGGCATCCCAATGCCCAATAGAGTAATATTGGGCATGTTAGGGAATATTGGGTTAAGGATGTTAGCAAACTTTTATGTATTAACAAGTAACTTAAAATACATTTTGATATTCAAATGCTCCAATCCAAGCTTGTTAAGGAATTGTACCTGCAATGAAGACCTAAGCTAAAAAATTCTTAGTTTACAAACATTAGGTACGAGGCATCCAAGTGTCAAGCCTAGGTACCATAGCACATGATCATTAAAATGATCATGTATATTAACCAATGCTCAAGGACATAGTGAGTATCATTAGGAAAAGAAGTGAACTTTCAAAGTGCAACTAAAGAGTTCACGGTTAGGAAAGTGCACGGCAACACATGTGCAAGCACATGTGCTACCGACCGAGCGACCAAGCCCAACCGAATTCAGTTAGGGCGGTTAAGGGGCAGGCGCGCATTGGGTCAAGACACATGGGGCCGAGATTCATAACCAATCCTAGGATCTAACTAAATTACCTAACTATCTACTAACCAAGGAATAACTAAATTAAACTAACTAGTGTAACCGAAATCCTAAGACCTAATCGGGTGACACTAGCCGAGTAACTAACTAAAGAAACATCCTAGTACTTAACCTAGGATGGTCCAAAAGGGTTGGTTATGATCCTAGTGACTTAGAGGTACTATACTAATTACCCTAGGTTAGCAACTTAATTAATTAATTGAAATTCATGGTCAAACCCGAACCCTTAGCAAATTTTCAAAATATTTCTAAGTCAAATGCTCTCCTATTTTTAGCCAATTTAGGAGGGGAGTTTTGGTAATTAGCTAATTAATTTATTTAATGAAGTTATTTAGCCTAAATTGAATTAGTCAATATTCAGTTCCTAAGACTTAGACTCACGTTTATCTAGTAGAGACCCTCACGACTGAAAAACAGTGAACAAACGTAAGAAAAACAAATCGGTTCTCCTTAGGCAATTTCAAGGAAAATTCTTCAAGATTTTCGTGCAGAGTACAGGGTGATCTTCATAGATTAATTCTACAGTAAGGTATGAGTTTCTCTCTTGTATTCCTTTCCAGGAATCTTTTCAAATATTTTGAATTCAAGAAAATCGAAACTAGGGTTGTTCACAATGAAATTGTCAAAATTCATATCCCTAGTTTGCCCCTATGTTTTATTCTAGTAGTATGTCTAATGCAAATCTTGAGCATGTTGCGGTATGTGAAGCTAACTGATCATTATGTGTAGGTTTCTGTGATTTGATAATGTCGAATGAGACCTATAGGTTAGATCCATATGATTAGGGTATCATTTACATGAGATACGAAAAGTTGTAATGCCTTATTGTGTTCGAGAAGATGAAATTGTTATAATCTTTATGAAATTCAGTTACTGCTGAAAGGAATGAAGGTTTCAATTACTGTGTGTGTTTACAGTTGATATGTTGGTAGTTGTTTGGAATGCAATGTTTCCAAGAATAAATAAGAATGAGAATCAAAGTAGTTAATGAATCTTCAATGCCAAATCAACTTTATAGCTTGGCCAAACTAAGCACTGAATTGTTCTTACAAGATACTCAAATGTTAAAAGTTGGTTTGCTTAAAATGATGAGATTACTATAGTATATACATGAAGTTAATTGACTTGGATAGTTATAATATCATGACAAGTGTTTAGTAAAGTTTGGTTTATATGCCAATATATTGGCCATCAATAATTTTTCCAAAATATGTAATAAAATTGGCCAATGACTAAGTCATACAATCTTACGCCAAAGTAATTAAGATGTTTCTTGTAAGGCCAAATACATGTTAAAGGTTGACTTGACAATATATAAGTCAATGAACTCGTAACCTTGGGTATGCCAATGATTGGGACAAGTCCAATCATACCCTATCTAAATTAACTTGTGAACATAGTAGCACATTGAATAGGTCCTTATAACATTCATAAAGAATGGTACAAGATTACCAAATAACATTAAACAAGATAAGATGAGTAATGGAATAACTAAAAGCTTATGAATTATGAAATTGGCCATAGAATGGGGTGTTAAAGGAAGTGAGACAAGTCTCACTTGCACCGAATCAATTATTTTAAAGATACTCTCACATAACAGGGTGTAGAAATCATAGACAAGTCTCATTCACACCATAGTGATAATGTAAGATTTAAGTTCACATTCATCAAGTATAGAAGGGATGACAAGTCATCCAGAGATAACCATACCTCATACTAGAATCAAGCTTCCATAATGTATGAGTCAGATCTAAAAGTTGTAAAGTATGATAAATTGAGCTAAGCACAGATAGACTAGTAATGAGCTTGTGCAAGCACATGTAAGACTCATGAGATTAGACTACCCCCTAGATGTATAAGGATATCTAAATTTTCCTAGTCATTGAACTATGTCGCAACATAGGTTAACTAGCTAGTGGAGCCACCTAAGAAGCTAGAAAGTATTAAGTTTCACTTTGGCCGGTAAACCACCTCTTTTCAGTGTGGTGAAGACACTGGATTTCATATTATCTCACATGATATATATCAGCTAATACTAAATGTCATGACCGGGATCTAGACCCTAGACGAAACTGGCGTCGTTGACCTGTCAAAGGTCGCAGACAAGCTTACATACGTCATAATTTCATTGTATTGGTTAACTTTAGTGAAAATTTAAAACTTTTGTTGCTTCAATGTATAAATAGACTTTATAGTAATAATTGCATTTTATCTAATCAATCATTTCACATCAACCATCTAATAATAATATATTCAAATGAAGGAGATAGTTCATAACTGCAATAATATAAAGTTTCCAAAATGACACCAATACAACGTCTGAAAATAAGTAAGAAAGAAACACTAGCGGAACATCCCACACTAGCTCATGCCTACATCTAAGCTAGAATATAAGAGATAAGCATCCTTGAAAGCATGAGGGCCTACCAAGTCTGGATGAATGTTCCACGTCCCGATAGCTACAACATAGTCTCGTAAGCTCTAGCGTCTACCAACACCTGCACCTAAAATAAAAGGATTGTATGGAACTAGTGCACACTTGTACTAAGTATGGGCGTATGCAAGTACACACCAAGGACATGCATGATTAAGAAGAGCTCTATCCTAAAAATATGATTTATGGAAAGCCAAGTCAAATGGACTTGCCAAATTAGATTAGGAAAGTCATGCTATGAGAGTAAATTGCATCATCATTCTTTTCATATTGCACACAACACATAACACATTTCATTTAGCACATACATATATCACATATCTTTCGTTCATATGTCGTGAAACCTTAGACTCACGGACTTAACATTACGACTTCCCAAATGAGGGCTCAACATATCGGACCTCAACTAGGGAGCCTTCCTTAGTAAACACAGTGTCATCTTCATTCATTCATTTATATACCTAGGATGCTGCTTAGGACTCTCATCGGGTTCATTGTGCAATGACCAAGAATAATCTAGTGTCATTACTTGAGTCTAGTTTACCTCTTGATTATCCTATCCAGACACCTTGGGTATCATTCATTTCATTGTGTGCATTGCATGAGGCTGACCTCATTCTTTCTTTGGGAAATTTAACTTTAACCGACATAGATAATGTGAGCTCCATGAATTCTAGTGTCTACCCCACACCCGAAAAGAGGTGGAATCATCGGCCAAAGTGAAACCAAAACATGCTAGCGTGTATAGGGAAATGAACTCTGCTAGAACCCTATATTGGATGTATAGGTTCAAAGACTAGGAGATATAAGGAGACCCATACCAGCCTAAACTGACAGTCTCATCTCTGAGATTTACACGAGCCTCTGCCTTCCCGAAAGAAGGAATTGTGACTCATAGCTAGCTTATCGGTGCTCCATGTAGAGTTCCATTAAATTTACCTCACACATCATAGAAGTTGGCTTCTAGCATGAGTACATCATTGCTCATTAGATCATTTCTTATCTCATCATTAGTATTGCGTGTGCATTAATCTCAATATTTTTATTAGAATGTTTCTTAGAGACTGGTCTATTCATTAATATTACACTCTCATAGGTGAGTACGGTTTTTGGTTATATTTACTTAGGCTCATTTGAGATTGATATAATCTTTAATATTAGTCTCTTATCATATAGTCACCACGTTCATTAACTTTAGCATATTAGTTTTTTATAATTACTCACCCCTTTACGTGAATGTTCATTTCATCATATGCCAATGCGTTTCGCCTTTTAGTGTGTTTCACACTCTTACTTAGCCCTCCTGGGGCCACATCATCTCATCACATACATCTTAGGTTCACATATTTTTAAACGTACGCTGGACTTATAACGATACATACAAGCAATGACGCTTTGTTCATATTTCGTCTAAGTGAGTCATATTTACCTAAGATTATGTGGTACAAGACTTATGCATCTTGTAAGTATGCCAAGATCTTGATTTCGATTCCTATGGGCAGCATTCATTAAATATTTATTCACGTAAGACTTATGTATCAATACAGAGTTGGTCAAGGGGACCTGATTTCAATCCCTTGAGCAACACTTATCTCACACTTACTTGTTTTGGTTTATATTTTCGTCTTGGAGACCTGAGGTCGATCCCCAATGCCCACACTTCCTTTTTTTTTTTTGCTTTCTTTTCTTTCATGTCTATTTTTGGTTGAGATCAAAAGGATGTAAATCAATCCCCAACAAACTCATTTTATTTTTCTTTAATTTTTCCTACTTCTCTCACCTATCCGAGGGGTTGTGGGTTCGATCCCCACACTACCCATTTTATTTTGTTTCCCTTTTTCTTTAGTTTCTTCACCCAGCCTTACCCCATTTCTAATCCCACTCACCTCACATTAAATATTAAATTTTTCAGCAGCCTACATATAGTGAGGTCTCGGGTTCAATCCTTAATGACCTCACACATTAAAAAAATTATTTTTAAATCTCCAATACCTTAAGTTACATAGCCGATCGAAATTTCTAGCAATCTGGAAATTTGATTATGTTTTCCAGTCCAATTTCTCCATATTTTATACGTTAGGTTGTAGGACAATTCGAAGAGCATTTCGTACATTTTTAGGTGCATTTTTGTGGTTACATTTAGTCAAGAGTTTTCACTCAATTCAACAACATCACACCTCATATGAACATCACGATTTTCACAAGCATTTGCACATAAAATACAAGGATTCAACATGCGTTTGTCACACTTCAATTTGTGACACGAGTTACGGCCTACATAATGAAGCGTGAGAATAAGAGTTGAGAATCATAAGATTTAGAATGGAGAGATGTTATAGTAAGCTTAGGAATAGGAGTTTTAGGTAAGGACTTAGTCAAACTAGGACTATTTGTTATTTTAAATGAAAATCTGATTTTCTAAGGCTTAAATGACAAGACTAAAATGCCCTTACTTAAATCAAATAATTAAATACCAATTAATTCAACTTAAATATTGCTTCCACCAAGGATCAAGCCTGGGTGAAGCCCTTCTCGCGAAAATGAGTCAATTCGGGTCAACCCCACCCGAATTTTCCACTCCTTATATTAATTAATTAATTAATTAAGTATTTAGGGTAATTACAATACTACCCTTGTCCTAGACAAGACCATTTTACACCTAGACCCTCTAAACTTAAGATTACCCCTTTCAAGTCCGATTAAAACTCATCCGGGTGAATCTCTTCAATTCGATGCACTGCATGGCTGGACCCAACCTTGCCTAGATCAAATAACTCACCAAGTTTGTTGGCTTGGCCGGTGCATAGGTTCTGAGGCGCATCAAGCCATGTGAACCCGGTCTAATCTAGGCATTATAAGGTACGCTTAGGCATTACTTAGCATAGTCATTTTCTGTTTGTTACACTAAATATTTCTCTAAGAAAGTAAGTAAGAAAGGGGTGTTCGGATAGGATGACCAAAGGGTGAGGTTAGACTAAGTAATGATGTAAGTCAGAAAGATCCCAATTGAAGTCTTAAAAGAATATCCTAAGTCAACCTAGCATGTTCAAAGTGAACATGAAATCAAATAAGAAGAACTGTAAGTTCAAATGAACTAAGAAAACAAAAGAATAAGTAAATCAAATCATCACTGTTTGCTAAGAATGAATTTTAACAGTTATTGGCTTATGCCAACAAAGGGCAAAACATAATGATTCATCAATTGGAGTATGAATATATGCCCCACCATCTTCATATTATGCAAACGATTAAATAATGGGCATAACAAATAATGATGGCTTATAAAGACTTCATGCCCAATTTAACGAGAATGGATAGAATAACTTGTGTGGAGGGTAGTCAAATCATTTTCTTAGTATTTTGGATTACTTACTTGATTCATTGTAGGAATGGACTACAATGAATCATTGCACTCGCAATTAAAGCATAGGATCAAAGGAGATCATTGAACTACACAACAAAAAGAAGAAAAGACTGAAAAATAAACTAAGTTAGGGAGAGGAGCCCTCAGCCTAAGGGGAGCACAAATATTAATTTTTGCTTGAGTAGTTCTAAAATTATGTTCATGATTCCAAGTATTATGTTCATATAGAAATGATTTGTTTTCTTTAAATGCATGAAAATATGTTATATTCATAGAATGATTCATAAATAACGAATTAGGAAAGTGAAGTGAATTCACTTACCCAAAAATGGAATTTTGCTATATGAAGAGCTTTCCTTGATTATGCATAGTTCTTATGTGTTTATGTGCATACACCCATACTAGTACAAGTGTGTACTAACCCATATACAATTACTATTTTTATACAATTACTATTTTTGAAGATCATTTGAAGCTATTTGGACTAGTACCTCTAGAATTTTGTAGGTCCTCTTTAGTTCGAGGATGATTACGCTTTATCTTCTAGCTTTAGTAGATTAGACATAGCTAGTGGATGTTGTCCCTAGCGTTTCCTTTCAATCATTTGTTCAATCTTTCTTATTAAGGCCAGTTTTGCAACTATTAATAATATTATGAATTCTTTATTTCAATTGTTCAATCTGTTAATAGATGGTTGCTTAATTTAAGCTGTTAGTATATCACTCTTATGCAAGAATTATATGAAGTCTAACTACACGTTAGTAAACTTAAAATTTTTTAAATTTTCCGCTTAATTCAATTGTATGATGTTGATGAAAGCTAAGAAAAGTCTTGTCTGCAACCTCTGAGAGGTTAATGACGCCGGTATCATCTAGGGTCTATGACCCAGACCTAGTGAAAGATGTTCATAAGTTGGGTAGATTGGGTGTTAGGTTTGAAGATTCTCCGAGTAGTGGTTTTATGGTCCATCATAACTCCAAAGCATCCTTGGTGGTTAAAGTGAAGTACAAACAACACCTTGATCAACCATTAATGGAGTTGAAGGAGTCGGTTCTTGGTAAGCTTAATGAGTCATTCTACTTAGGGAGGATGGTGTCTTGAGTTATCAAGGAAGGTTGCATGTTCCCAATGTAGATGGTTTGAGGAACCGGATCCTTGAGCATGCCCATGGGTCCCGTTACTCCATTCATCCGAGTTCGACGAAGCTGTACCATGACCTTAGGGAAGTGTTTTGTAGGGAAGGTTTGAAAAAGGACATAGCGGAGTTTATCGCTAAGTGTCCAGATTGTCAACAAGTTGAGGTCGAACACCAAAATCCTGGTGGTTTACTACAATATATCCAAGTTCCTACTTGGAAGTGGGAAGACATCAATATGGATTTTGTGGTAGGTTTGCCTGAGATACAAAAGCAATATGACTCTATATGGATTGTTGTGGATAGGTTGACCAAATTTGTGCATTTTATTCCCATCAAGTCTACTTATTCGGCGGAAGATTATGCAAGGATATTCATAGATGAGATTGTGTGTTGCCATGTTATTCTGTTATCCATCATATCAAATCGAGGTGCACAATTCACATCTAGGTTTTGGAGTTCATTCCAAGAAGGGTTGGGTATTAAGGTAAAGTTAAGTACCGTTTTTCATCCCCAAACAGATGGTCAAACAGAGCATACTATTCAAACCCTTGAGGATATGCTTAGGGCTTGTGTTATTGATTTCAAGGGAAATTGGGATAAGCATTTGACTTTGGTGGAGTTTTCTCACAACAATAGTTTTTATTCATCCATATCCACGACTCCTTATGAAACCTTGTATGGTAGAAGGTGTAGGTCTCCTATTAGATGGTTTGAAGTGGGTGAGCATTCGCTTCTTGGTCCCGATTTAATTTATAAGACTTTGGAGAAAGTCCATATTGTAAGGAATCCCTTGCAAATGACCTATAGTTGGCGAAAGTCTTATGCCGATCATAGGAGAAGGGATTTAGAGTTTGAAGAAGGTCATAAGGTGTATTTGAAAATTTCGCCTATGAAAGGGGTGGTTAGATTTCGCAAGAAAGGGAAGTTGAGTCCTCGTTAAGTGGATCCCTATGAAATCTTGCAAAGGGTTTTTAAGGTTGCCTATGATCTAGGGTTGCCTGGTAAATTGGTTTCTGTTCATTTGATTTTCCATGTTTCTATGCTTTAGAAGTGTATCGGTGATCCCAAGTCTATTCTTCCTATTGAGGTTCTTAGTGTAAAGGATAAACTATATTATGAGGAAGTTCCGGTTCAAATCCTTGATAGTCAAGTAAATAAATTGAGGAACAAAGAAGTGGCTTCCGTAAAGGTGTTATGAAAGAACCACCTAGTTTAGGGTGCAACATGGAAGACGGAGGCCGACATGAATTCCCGTTACCCTCATCTATTTGATAATTAAGGTTATTTCTTCTTACTAACAATGAAATTAACGACAAAATTAAATTTTCATGATTTCTTATGAAATTTTGCAAAAATGTGCATTTTGGTTTTCTTACAGTGACTTGCAATGAGATGTGCTTTCAACTTGGAAATTTTGCAATTTTGCTTGTTTTGAGTTATGTTGTGCATTTTTATATGGTGAATCTTTATGAAATGATATGTAGCCTTTTGAGAAGTTAAACTTTGGCATAATTGACTCATGTAAAGTATGTTGAGATCATGTTGTTATTGTGAGAAGGAAACTCCTCACGTTGTGACTTTGAGCCTTATGCATTAAAATTGATGTTTTTAGTCATTGTGTAAATGTCATATGTTTATGTTAATTGGAGGTGTAAATCATTATGATGTTGTATATTGTTGGTTGGGATGCTAGTCTTGAGTTTTGTCCTTTCCTTTTTTTAAGTTTAAAAGTCGTTCCGGGATGAATATTCCTACGGGGGGGGGGGATAATGTAATACTCCAAAAATTCAAAACATAATCTAGAGACTAACATGACTGTATAAAGGTTTATATACTGTTTAATTACCTAAAATAATGTTTAGAAGTAATCCAAGAAGTTTTAAAGCCAAGACGTCAAAGGACGTCCGAAAACTAGCCAAATTGAACTAGTTGATGTCGCTATGTTAAGGGATGATTTCGGAGGGTAAAATGAAGTCTAAAACTTTTAAAATGAATTTGGTTAGGTAGAGTGTAGTATAAGTTGTCTAAACGTCCAATAACAACGGCCCAAGGGCCACCCGAAGGGTCATGGAGGAGGACCCCAACATGGGTGGGCAGGCTGCCAAAGCAGCCTGCGAAAATCAAGAATCAGTGGGCTTCTGCGCGACGCGTCGACCACACGGACCTCACTATCCCAAAATTTATTTTTGCGAAATAAACTGTGTTTTGTCGCCGCGACACGGAGCCACTTCCCAAATTCGATAAAATCGTATTTTTTGACATTTAGACTTCACAAAAAGACCAATTTATGTTAGGGTTGTTTTGGGTAATTTATGGGGTGATTATATATAGCCTAAGGTTCACTTTGAGTCATTTATTACTAACACAAACCCAAATTCCAAAACAAAACCTAAAAGCTGCGATCTCTCTCTACTTTCTCTCTCCCAAAATCCTCCACTGAAGAAGGAAGAAAGCTTGAGGAAGAAGGTCAATTTCTCTAGGATTTCACTTCAATTTTGTGGATTAATCTTCTTAAGGTATGGGTTCTTCACTCTTGGGATTCCTTTCCCCAAGAGGTCCTCTCAAAGTTGATTTCTAAATTACCCAATTCCATGGGTTTTCAAATTCTAATGGGTTTTCTTCTAAACTTTAAGTGATGATGAATTGTGATTTCCTATTACTAATTGAGTATAGATTGTTGATTAATTTATGTTAATTAATGAAATTTCACATTGATCATGTTCCCTTCCCCAAATTTCCCAAATCTTAGATCTTGGTCATTAATTGATGGGAATTGAAGAAAACATTGATCATTAGACTTGTTTTATCTATTCTAATGCATGTATGAATTGACTAGGTTAAGTTATTGTTGGGATTGAATCAAATTTTTGATGAATCCATGATGAACCCTATTTCGCCTAACCCTTGGTTATGAATTGTTGTTAATTGGATAGTGATGATGCAATCGACCTAGTTCTTATGTTAATTACTATTAATTGATGTTACTACACCTATTGTTGGATGTAATTGGTTGGTTGACGGTAAGACCATGATGATGGCTATTGAAGGAAATTAAGTCTGTCTTTATGATCCTAACCTTTACTTCAATTATGATGGCTTGTGATTGATGATGTAGTTCAATTGAAGCATGACTTGTAATTAGCCTATGTGGGTGTTGGTATGATAATAAATTTAAATGTCTTGACTATGTGATTGTGAGATTATGCTTAAGATGAAAAGATATAAGGGTTGTTATGAAGTACTTATGTTCCTTATTATGACATGATGATGATGTTATGCTAATCTCACATATGAGGCTTGCCATGAAAGGATATCCTCATGCAATTCCTAATGAGCTAATGACAATGACTATACAAGGTGTTAGACTCTATGACCTGCATTAAGATAGGATGATTAATAAAGACACTGAAGACATTTCAAAAGGGACTCTAGCTTAGCACCGAGTGAACTGGAATGAGGAGTGTCCCTTTCCACATAGGAAAGGTAGGATCACTAATGTAATCTTGAGATTGGAGATTATAATGCATGTAGCATAAAGAGGGTCCCAACTATATCTTCTAGTTCTTAAACAATGTTGCCTCCGTAGGATTACTAGCTAGTGGATCCACGTAGTTGCTATGTTCATGTTTTGGTACTACCTTGGCAAGTAGTATGCCTCTTTCGGTGTAGGGTTCCATGACACCGGATTCCACATTTGATCATGTGGTCTATGTTGTTTAAGGCAAGATGTTCCCAAAAGGTAAAATGAAGTAAAGGAATCAACTCTAACTAAGATAACCTAAGGGGTTTATCTTAGTCTAGGTAGGGGTATGGGACTCTACCTAAACATTTTGCACTAGTTAGCCTTGAAGGAAGTCTTAGGAGTATATTTTTATGTATGAATATGTTTATGATGGTATATGATATGTACATGATGAAACTGCACATTGTTGATACTATATGTTGAATGTTTCACTTATGATTATGTGTAGGTCTATATTGTTAATGTAAGGTGATATGTACTTTTTGTTATGCTATGTGAAGTAGGATGTTAGTCATGATTCTTGTTGGTTTACTTGATTGAGTAAGGTTATGGGGCGTTACTTGGTCATTGCACTTGTTGACTTGGTAGTGGTTCATGGTAATTGTCTTGCTTTGGTTATGTTATAGTGAACTCTTATTCATGCTTGTTGAATTTATAACTTGATGATCAAAGTGGTCTTGATATTATATGCTAGTATGGTTATATGATCATTGACTTGACTATGCTCTGTATTGTTGGTCTTGTGATGTACATGCATATGACTTAAGGAATATCTCTTTTTGATTGGTACGATTTTTCTTGAATATGCATAAGGTTTTCAAAGGGTAAACTATCATGTTTTCATGAAAGGTCCCTTTTTAGCATGAATTCATGATATGTGTGTATATGATCTCATAGTTAGTACAACTGGTGTACTAACCCCAAATTCTTCCTTTTCCCTAACATTTTAGATTCCAGTCGTTGAAGTGCTTTTGTAGACGACTTGAAGAAGACTTGGATCTCTTGATCTTTATGTAGGGTAGGTCTTCAGTTTCCGAGGGCAATGCCACTATCAATCTATGAAGTTGTTTTTAGTATTAAGACTCTTATGTTTCTTTCTATTTCATTTGGATACTAAACGTTGTGTGACCTATATGTGGTTTAGTTGTATTGATATATGGGCTAGGCCCAATTTGATATAATCTTATTAGATGTTTATGAGATGAGACATGTTTTTGAGACTATGTTCTATTATATATATCTATGTGCAAATAAAAGTAGAAGACTAAGTAATCTTCATATATGAAGGTTCTATATATAATCGATATATATGCACTATGTTTATGGAGAGGTCTATGTAAACCTCCAAGTAGAATTAACGAAAAGCTTTAAATTTTCCACTAAATTTGACCTATGAATGTGATGATGTAAGCTAAGAAGCAAGTCTTAGTCCTCAAAAAGGACGATGACGCCGGTTACGTCTAGGGGGTATTCCCAGATGTGACATATTGTGATTTCAGCTACTATATAATCCATAGTCTAAATAACAAGTTTTCTTGGAAACATTGCTTCTTTCCTTGTATGAAATTAGTTCATGAATTATAATTTCTAGGTCAGTCAAACAGATAATCTTTCTCTAGATTTTGAATGTCACATTATCAGTACATAAATGTTGCATACTCAGATTGCATGTCATATTCTGAGCGATTCAATATTTTAGTTACATTTGTGTCATATATATATTAAGTTGGGAGTAGACTTAATTGCCACGCCCCGAGCCTACACCTTGGACATTGGTGGCACACAATAACCATTGCTAGCCTCGAGCAAACCCTTGGCATGGCTTACTTAACTCAGCGGAAAACAACAATCACACTTATAAGGATAAAAAAACTTAATTGAACTGATTAGTAATACTATTTGGAATGTTTAAAATTTTAAACATTCAACTTGACCAAAATGGCAACACAACTCTTTAACATAACAATGAAAATGTAAAGATTATTCAACTACTAATTGTCTATAAAGCCTCTAAACTAACAGAGATGAATGTTGGGACAAACCCCACAACATCTATTAAACTAACTAGAAAGCAATAAAATATATCCTCCGAAATACAAGGTAGCTCACAAACTGACTATGGGATGCTCAACTGGATCAACTCTTTGCTGGATGTTCATACTCTTTACCTATGTCTGCATCATAATACGATGCAGTCTAACTGGAATCAGTATATTGAACATACAAGTATGCGATCGGAATGCTAAAAACAAAACGTAAGCTAGAAAAGGAGTAAGAAGGAACACTTACCTTGGCTCTATTCAACTCATGAATAACTACTCGTTTCAATATAATTCATTTTAAAAGTAAATGCAATATAAAGAAAAATAGCAAGAAACATGATGTATCTGAATGTATATCTAAATATAATAAATCTTTGAGATGTATGTAATAATAGAAATAGCTGATGTATATGAAAATAAAATAACTTTTATGGGAGGTTCTCTAAGCGACTACCATCACTTAAGAACTATAGTGATGATACAACGTTACTTGGCCCATGTTGCCCGACCATCCTAACCTTGCAGAGTATAGGACATGAACTGCCTAATGGATCCACTAATATACTATGAAAAGGGTTCATCTGAAAAGTATGACCCTCTTTTACCCATGATGGCTACATGCTTTTCGTGGAGGCTTGAGTTAATATGAACTCGTTTCCCCACATCGGTTCTCAATACTACTCCCAAAAATATACTGCCTCTTATATTTTTAAAACATATTGATTCTGTGATTTGTTATTAATTCTCAAAACTTATCTTTAAAATCTATCTTGGAAATCATAGTTTCCCCTGCTTGCTTCATTTTATAAAGTTATAACTTCTGTCAAAAAACTAGCCCGAAGGCTCTTTACTTGTTTAAATGTAAAACATTTGTATCTCTTAGGGATTATTAGTCCCCTTATAACATTTTAGAATGAAATAAACTCGTTACTCTTGCTTAACTTGTAACTTGAGTCTTAAATGAAGTTCAAAATGTTTGTCAAAGACTCTTGGAAACTTTAGGAACTCTCTTTGACTTGATTCTTAACTTTTAGACTTGACTCTGAACTTCTTTGACTTTGATCTTAACTTTCCTTGAATTTAATTATTGATTCAAGTATTATGATCTCAGGTTTATGGATGATTTCATGATGTTTAGATGTACCTTAAAGTATTAGACTCAACTAAGAAATGTGGGTACATCACTTAGGAACTAGTACGAAAAGATAGGGAAAGAATGGGGTCTCTAGGTGACCTTGGCGCTCTGAGAGGCGCAGAGCGCCAGAGCCTGAGGGAAAGACATTATCCTTAGGAACTTTGGCTGGCGTGGCGCACCAGAGCCTGAAGGACTGAGTCTGTCCTGAGAGGCTCTGGTAGGTGTGGCGCTCCACGACATGTCAGACGGGTTTTCCGACTTTTTTTATCCGATTTTCAAACCTCCCAAACTTCATGGATATTCCCCCCATACACTTAGGATCACTTATATCCTCAATACACAATATTTTAGACTCGTAAAACAGCCCGGGAAGAAGAATCAAAACAAATAAAGGTACACTTAAACTCTACCAACAAGATTCATCAATGGTTCATCAAAAACATCAAGATTCATCATTCAACCAATACAAAACTTACTAAATTAAACATATTATTTGTGTGGGTGGACGAACCCAACTTAAAAAAATTCACATACATTAAAGGATCATCCCCGATGAAATTTCATTCAACGATCTTGGCGAAATCTAGGTCTTTTCTCCTTTCTCTTTCTTCTCTTTTCTTTTCTCTCAAGCCCTAAGACTATTCAATCTTATAAAAACTGAATTAAGGATTAATTTGAACCCTAATAAACTCTTAAAACAATTTTAGGAAATAATAGGGTGAAAGACTACTTTACCCTTACTAAAATCCGAATTGGATTTTCCTCAATCCAACAAACCATTTCTGAAAGGCATATCTCCCTCTTACGACATTAAAAATGAGAAAATTTTGTGGAGTTCGAAATATCATCCCAAGGATTTTCCATCCATATAAAGAATTGTACCTAACTCCTCTTGAGCTAGAAGTTATGGCCGTTTGAATATGACTAAAACTCACTTTTTAAAATTTTAGGAAATTTTCCATATTTTTCCTATTTTTTACAAAAATAACTATTCTTAGTTTCTTGGTTTACTCCTAGCTATTTTGAGTTACGAGATGTTACATTAGCACCAAGTTAGAATGGGGTTCAACGTACCCTCATAGTCCTAGAACTACATGCCTCCACAAGATTATAAATCGCCTTTGTTGGGAATCGTACTGATGATCACGCCACAACTATAAATTTATAACCTTGTTAAGGTATATTAGGTCCTCTCATGGGAGCATATACATCGGACTCCAGATTTAGCTTATTTGATTTATGTCGATTAATAGTAGCTCTCACACTTTTAGTGCATTGACCATATTTTTAGCATTTATATCAATATACAGTATTACATGTTATCTTCATGATTAGTACTTCCTCATTGCATTCAGTTTAGTTTTTTGTTATATTTAAATATCTATATCTGTGCTCAGATTACATCATTGCTCATTTATGTATTGTCAACTTATATATCTTTTGTTTAGCTTAGTATATATATCATGCATGCTTAGTACATTTCAAATACGAATACACACTCTATGATATATCATTTAATTATATAAGTTCAGGTACTCACCATCCAGATCATTCTTAGTTTGATTCTCATTCTACATTCAGTAGCTTTAGTGGTGATTTCTCATATTTTGAGGATAATAGACATGCTTTCATTTTAGTCATTATTTTTAGTTTCAGTTTTGTTATAGTTAGCTGGGGGCATTTCCCAACAACTTAACTAATTAGAGGTTTTTTCAGACATAGTAATAGATGTAGCTTGAGTTATTAAGTGGTGTTTCTGTTATCATTAGACTTTCATTATATTTTATATATTCAGACTAGTTGGGTTTTTCCGCTCTTTCATTTATCAATTGTTTTAGCTTCCGCATAGTACATGTCTTTATATGCTTGATATATGTCAAACCCAAGGTTTGCTTCGGATCACTCGTGATCCTAGGTCCCGAGTTATGTCAAGATGGAAGCCCCGGGGCGTGATAATATCAATGTTTTGCCGAATCTTTTTCTCACAAGTTATTTTTATCATGATTATGAAAGGTGTTTCTCACATATATATTCATATTGATGAAAGATTTTCTCATCTATGTTGAATATTGTTTAAGGAACTATTTGATGTTTTGATGTGGATTGGTATTGATCCTTCTCTTTCCTTTGCTATATTAATACTTGAATTTTATCTATTCCAATGGGATATATATTTAGCACTAAGAGGACTTTAGTTGGAGGCTTAAAAGGGTAGTATTTAGTAAAAACCTCTAGTCTCAAACCATGTTCCATCATTGGATTCTCTTAAATGACCTAGCTAGTGGATCCACTTTAGCACAAGATGATATGCACGGATTCTACCTTGAAAAGTAGATTCCCCTTTTTTTTGGTATAAGGGATATACCAGATTACATGATAGAGCTGTCATGGTTTTTATTGTCGTTTAAAGTTAATATCCCGCAAAATGATTATGTTTCTTCAAAGCTTTTCTTATGTCGTTAATGTTAATGTGTTTGAACATATTTTAAGATTCACAAGTCATTTCTTCTTTAAGATTTTAAATTTTCAAATAATGGTCATGCCTTATATGTGTTAAATTTCTTAATGATCCTGTACAAGAGTGGAAAGGGGGAATTCTACGCCTAAGGGTCAGTTTGTCTCTTGTCTTAAAGCTAGAAAGATGATTTCTAAGTGTTGCATATACTATCTAGTTAGGGTGAGGAATGTGAATTTTGAAACCCCTACTATTGAGTTGATCCCCGTTGTTAATGAGTTTCAGTGTTCCCAAATGAATTACCCGGTATTCCTTCTCAAAGGGAAATAGACTTTGGTATTGACCTTCTTCCAGATACGCAACCTATCTTTATTTCTGCTTACTGAATGGACCAGCTGAACTAAAGGATTTGGAAGAACATTTGAAAGATTTGTTGGATAAGGGATTCATCCGACCGATTATCTCTCCATGAGGTGCTCCAATCTTGTTTATTAGAAAGAAGTTTGGTTACCCTTCATATGTGTATAGACTATCGTTACTTGAATAAGGTTACCGTTAAGATTAAGTATCCTATCCCAAGGATTGATGATCTATTAGAACAACTTCAAGGAGCAAGTTACTTCTCTGAGACTGATCTTCATTCGGGTTATCACCAATTGGTGATGAAGGAAAATGACATATCATATATGTCTTTTAAAACCTGATTGGCATTTTGAATTTTTGGTTATATCTTTTGGTTGACTACTGCTCTATTCATTTTTATGAATTTAATGAATAAGGTGTTTAGACAATACTTTGACATATTCGTGATTGCATTCATTGATGATATATTGATCTATTCAACGAGTGCAGACGATCACATCAATCGTCTAAGGACTGTGTTGCAAATTCTCAAGGACGAACAACTTTTTGAAATTTTAGCAAATGTGAGTTTTACCTAAGGTCCCTAGATTTTATTAGTCACATTATTTCAAGTAAGGGTATTGAGTTAGATCCTAATAAGATGGTTGCAGTCAAGAATTGGCGTAGACCTCTATCTCTTTAAAATATTAGAAGTTTCTTGGGCTTAGATGGTTACTAAAGAAGGTTTTTTGAGGGGTTTTCTTTGATTTCCTCTCCATTGACAACATTTACTCAAAATAAGACTAAGTTCACATGGTCTGAAGCATATCATAACAGTTTGTAGGAATTGAAGGATAGATTGACTTTCCCTCCAATGTTGAGCTTATCGTAAGGAACTATTAGTTTTGTTGTTTATCGTTATGTCTCAAAATTGGGTTAGGATGTGTACTTATGTAAAACGGGAAGGTTATTTCTTATGCTTGAAGGCAATTTAAGGTTCATGAAAAGAATTAACTACCCATGACCTTGAATTAGTAGTGGTTGTTTTCGCGTTAATGATTTGGAGGCATTATTTGTATGGTGTTCATGTGGATGTTTTACTGACCATAAGAGTTTACAATATGTTTTTAACCAAAAGGATATAAATCTTTGCCAAATAAGATAACTTTATTTATTAAAAGATTATGCTATGAGTGTTCTCTATCACCCCGGTAAAGCAAATGTGGTGGCAGATTCCCTTAGTTGATTATCCATGGGAAGTGTTGTACATATTGAGGATGATGAAAAAAAGTTAGTTTGGAATGTGCATAGATTGTCCCGGTTGGGTGTTGAGTTATTTGACTCTACCAAGGGTGGTATTATGGTTCACAACGGCTCAAAATAGTCTTTTGTGAAAGATGTGTAAGCAAGGTTTTGATCGAACTTTGGTTGAATTGAAGGAAGCAGTGCTTAAAAAGTTTGAAAAATATTTATCTCAATGGGGAGATAATGTACTTAGATATCAAGGTCTTTTGTGTGTTCATGATGTTTATGACTTTAGGCAACAGATCTTGTCAGAAGCCCATAGTTCTCAATATTCCATTCATCCGAGAGACACAAAAATGTACCGTAATTTGCAGAAGGTCTATTGGTGGAATGGGATGAAGAAGTATATTATGGGATTTGTGGCTAAGTGTCACAAAGTCAATAACTAAAAGTTGAGCATCAGAAACCAAGAGGTTTGTATAAAGGAATTTTCATTCCTACATGGAAGTGGGAAGATTTAAAGATGGACTTTATTGTTTGTTTGCCTTACCCAGATACAATTTGAATCATTTTGGGTTATAGTAAATCGAATGACGAAATCAGCTTATTGTATTCGCGTAAATCTTACTTATTCAGTGGAGGACTATGCTATGTTGTATTTGAAGGAGATGGTAAAGTTTCATGGAGTGCCTTTATCCATTATCTCTGATCGTGGTACCCAATTCACTTTTTAGATTTGGAAATCTTTTCAAAAGGGTCTTGTACTCGTGGAAAGCTTAGTTCGAACTTTAATCCCCAAATACAATGGGCAAGAAATATGTACTATCAAAACATTGGAAGATATGTTGAGAGCTTGTGCAACTAATTTCAAGGGTAATTGAAATGATCACTTGCCTTTGATTGATTTTTCATAAAACAATAGTTATCACTCGAGTGTTAGTATGGATCCATTTGAGGCATTGTATGGTAAGAGGTTTAGATCTCCTCTATGTTTGTTTGAAGTGGGTGAAGTTTCCCTAATAGGTCCCGAGTTGGTACATAAGGCCATATAAAAAGTTTGACTTATTAGAGAAAGGTTTAAAATATCTCAAAGTCAACAAAAGTCATGTGCCGATGTTAGAATGATAGATATTGAGTTGAAAGTTAACAACTAGTCCTATTTGAAAATCTCACCCGTGAAGAGTATAATGAGGTTTGGTAAGAAAGGGAAGCTTAGTCACCTTTATGTAGGCTCATATCAAGATTTCGAGGCGTATTGGTAAGGTTGCGTATGAGCTTGAGTTGCCTAATGAATTAGCATCAGTGCATCCAGCTTTCTATGTCTCCTTGTTGAAGAAATGTATTAGTGATCCAACATAGATAGCTCCCTTAGAAGGTTTGGGAGTTAAGAAGAATATTTCCAATGAAGATTTTTTTTGTTGAGATTTTAGACCGACAAGTCAAGAAGTTGAAAAATAAGGAAATCGTTTTCATAAAAGTTTTGTGGAGGAATCAGTTAGTTGAGGGTGCTATTTGGGAGGTCGAGGTTGATATGAGGTCTCAATATCCCCATATCTTTCCTTCTACTCCTACTCTAGCTTGAGGTAATAAGTTCTTCATGGTTTACTCTTTTTGTTTCATGTGTCCTAGATATTCGCATGATTTCCTCATTAATGCATGAAAACTCAAGTTTTAAGAAAATGAGTTAACTTGATTTATTTCTATTTCTTTATGTGCATTTCACTATGAGGTGCATATAGACTTCATGATAAAGCATGCTTTAGCTTGGAGTTGATGTTTCCTCCTCGGATATGTGCATTTAGGTGTTTTCATGCATGATAGGTTGCTAGTTTAGAGTTCTTTTCTTCATGTGATATCTAGGATCCCATTTGAGGATGAATGTTCCCAAGGGGGAGATTATGTAATACCTCGGAATCAAGGAGTCTCAAAAGGGAGTCAAGCGGGAGGTCACCAGCCCTCTACTAAGCCAAGGCACCCTTCATGGAGCCCCTCATAGGCTGTGAAAAGTACCACAGCTCGTGGTGTTGCTCATGGGAGCTTAGGAAGTGGTTGTCTAGGATGGGATCGCCTCCCAAGAGCCCTTAATGCCTCGAGAAGAGCACCAGAACTCGTGATGGTTCCCGCGGTAAAGTGGATAGTTCTCTCCCCAAGGCAGGCTCATCTCACAAGCCCCTAGATGGCTCGTGAAGAGACAAACGGGCCGTCATGGTGGGAGTGGAGGGGAAAGGCCACAAGAATGTTTTCCCCAAGCCACTGGTCAAGGACCACAACTGTCACCAAGGCCTGTGAAGTCCTTCGTGTGGGCCTCCATTTGGAGGTTTACATCAATTGTAAGTTAAAAACAATTAGGTCTTTTTTTAATTATTTTATCTTGATACTATGTCGTTTTGACTTTACCTAGAACTCCCTATATAAGTGATTTTAACACCAGAACTCGCGCATTCAATTTATTCTCTTAAATTTACCAAAGATGATCAAGTTCTTCCTCTCCAAATATTTCTCTCTAGAAAATTGAAGAAGAAAGGTTCAACCTAGGGCTTCAAGGCAAGTCTCAAAGTCCACCATTGAAGGAAAGCTTTTGACATTGCGGTATGATGGTTTTCATCCATGAATTCCTTCCATTAATGGAGTTGCCAAATTCCCTTATTTTGAAAGTTAGAAATTCCCAATTAAGGATTTTTTTTATATGTTATGGGTTCTCTTGATTTTTGATTAAATTGATAGAACTATGATCTTGTATGCACGAACTAGTGAAACTCTATGGTTTTATGATGATTCCCATGAACCCATCTAATTCCCATCATTTCCAAATTATGATGATATGATGTGGGTTTTGGATCATGAATGAAGAGTTTATGAAAGTAAGCATGTTCTTACGCAATTTATATAAATGTATTAAGGATGCTTTGAGAGTTAATATCAATGATAATGTTGTTGTTGTGTTGTTGAAATGATTTTCTCATATACACATGAAAGTATGATTGTGAAAGGTTTTCTCACATAGTAAGGATTCTATGGTTTAAAGGTCTTCTCACCTAAATGAATCAAAGATAAAGAGTTGTCCTAACTCCTTATAGCTTGGATTTGTTATTAAATGATGAAATTTCCTATGTGATTTTTTACTGTGAGATAGCTTGGATTGTCAAGATAATGTGGCCTTCCATGGATACTGTGGACAAGTAAGAAAATGATTGTTTTGTGCGGTTTATGCTTAGAACCGAGACAATATTGAGATGGAATCACTCTAATGAGTAGAAGTTGGGTTTCTAGAATCAGTCTCCTCATCCCTTACCTTTGTGCTCCCATAGGATGATTGTCTAGATACACATTAGCTAGTGGATCCACAATAGCTGGAAGTTTATGATCCTTACCTAGGAAAGTATGACAGTGGGAGACACCGTGGTGGGCTCATGTTATAGCTCACATGATCTATATTTCGGTTAAGGCTACTTCCCACAATAATAATGAACTAAGTTTAATTCAAGAAGTGTCTCACATGTCTGAAAGAACTTAAAGATGTTAACTTGCATTGAGCATGTTTTAAAATTCATGTTTTCTAACACTTTTATTATCATGTTTTAGCTTGGTCATTGTATGTCATGAAAATATCCTATTTTAGCATAATTTAAATGTTTATATGCATGGATATCATACTTGGTACATATTTTGTACTAACACACACTCTTGCCCACATTTTCCCAAATGTAGAGTCAGATAGTCAGGGTTCTCAATTTTGTGGCTAGAGGTTGATTGAGAGATTCCGAGATTTGGTGAATCCAAATGCTTCGAGGACGGATCTATATTATTTTAATTTTTCCTTCTTACTTTCATTTTTGTACATGATGTATGGGCTAGGCCTAATTTCATTCTTATGCACTACATTGCTAATGAGACAACCGTTTAGGCTTCTCTTGCTTTATGAAACTTTGATATATTGAATTGTCTTTTAAGTCTTCTTATTCTATTTCTTATGTTATGTGTAACGACCTGTTTAGTCGTTTTGAGCAGCAGATTTTATTTCTGGAAAAACTGGCTAAGATTACGGACACCACGACGGACCGTCATAGGCACGACGGCCCGTCACAGATGTCTCGTTCCAGAACACTTAGAATTCTGAAATTAGGTACTGAAAATCGACTCTCTGAACTTCGAAACGAACTTGCAGGACGGACCGTCACAGGTGTGACGGACCGTCACAGTCCACTTGAGATTTAAGGGCTGCGACGACCTGCGTGACGGACCGTCGCAGGCACGACGGCCCGTCACAGGTCGCGTAATCCCAATGGGAATCAGATTTCTGGTTAAGTTTTAAGGGACGTTTGGACTATCTTTCCTTAATTATGGATTTCGTGGTTTATATTAATAACTCCAATTCTTGAGGGATAAAAGAGGTAACTTTGGGTTAATTAGTAGGGTATTCTTGCCATCTTTTTACACTTAATTATAAGTTAATTAGGGTAAAAGAAAGAGGGTTTGAATAAAAGAAAACAGAAAGAAAAGAGAAAGGGAGATCGATCGAATTGAGAGAGGATAAACGAGAAGAAGAAACAAAGCTTGGGAAATTGCTTGTTGATTCCATTCTTCGGTGGAGGTAGGTTATGGTTTTTACGATACTCGTAGTGAACTCTTAATAGTGAATGATATGTATTGGTGGTATTGTAACCTGTCTATATGCTTAATTGTATGCTTGCATGAATATGATTATGTGATGATTTGATAAAACAAGCATGATGAAAACCATTGAATCCCAAATCTTGAAAGAACTTTAATCTACTTATTAATGATAATGCCTTGGTATAAAAGAAGGCTTGATGAATTAAAGTAATGGGATTGATGATGCCTTGGTATAGAGAAGGCTTGATGAACGGATAGAATGAGATTAGTGGATCGGAGTGTCACGTTCCGACATAGTATTAGTGGATCAGAGTGTCACGTTCCGACACATAGTATTAGTGGATCGGAGTGTCACGTTCCGACACTCAGTACTTGTGGTTGTACTAACCCCCTACTTTTATGTTTTCTTCTTTGTTATTTGTGGAATGCAGCAAACGTTCCGTCAACTTCAACTCAACCGTAGATCTAGCCAGTCTTCACTACCTTTGAAAATTCAGGGTGAGCTAATGTGTCTAGCTTGGACTGGATCTTCTTCTTCAAGTCTTGATGCCTTGAACTTCCGGCATAGACTAGCTTTATGTATTTTTAGTTCTTAGACATTCTTAGATTAGTAATTTGAAATAGATGTTCTTGTGATGATGACTTCCAGATTTTGGGGATAATAATAATAGCTTTTATTGTTTTATTAATGAGTTTAAGTCTTCCGCATTATTTTCTGTTGATATATCTTGAAATGTTAAGGTTTAGATGGGTTGGTTCGCTCACATAGGAGGGTAAATGTGGGTGCCAGTCGCGGCCCCAATTTGGGTCGTGACAAAATTGGTATCAGAGCATTAGGTTCGTTGGTCTCATCACACAAGAACATGTCTAGTAGAGTCTTAAGGAACGGTAGGGGGACGCCTTTACTTTTCCTTGAGAGGCTATAAGACTTTAGGAAAATTTCACTCTTTCATTCTTTCTTTCGTGCTACTACTTGAGTCCAATTGGTATCTAGGCGATACGAATTGGTATCTGACCATCTTCACTCTATTTCGCAGATGGTTAGAACTAGAGCAACGACCGCGCCAACAACAGCACTTGCCAGGCAGGAAACGACTGAGCCAGCCACTGGGGCTGTGGCTCGAGGAAGAGCAGCGGCAAGAGGCCGTGGTAGAGGTCGTGCGAGGACGTCCTCTAGGGGAAGAGGACGAGCACCTAGCCCATCTGATGCTAGGGCGGTGACTCCTCCACCGACTGAGGAGGTAGTAAGAGAGGGTGAGGAAGGGGAAACTGAACAAGAGCAGAATGAGGAATTGCCACCCCAACCTACCCCAGAGATGATCAATCAGGTTCTCGCTTATCTTAGCGGGTTATCTGATCACGGTCAGGCACCTCCGTGGTTTCTGCTGCACCAACACCTCCGGTTTCAGAGATACGACATGCGGCTACTATGGCTCCCCGCATGGATGCCTCATTGGAGATAGGCACATTTCCACGTCTGACTATTGGACCGATAATGACAAACGATCAGCACGAACTTTTCAGTAAGTTCTTGAAATTGAAACCTCCAGTCTTCAAGGGTGCAGAATCTGAAGATGCTTATGATTTTCTGGTCGATTGTCATGAACTACTACACAAGATGGGGATAGTAGAACGTTTGGCGTTGAGTTCGTAAGCTATCAGTTTCAAGGGAACGCCAAAATGTGGTGGCGATCACATGTCGAGTGTCAACCGACAGAGGCCACACCTATGACTTGGGCATCCTTCTCTACCCTATTTATGGAGAAGTATATCCCAAGGACTTTGAGAGATAGAAAAAGGGATGATTTTCTTGAGTCTCGAGCAAGGTAGGATGACGGTTAACGCATATGAGGCTAAGTTTCGTGCTTTATCAAGGTATGCCACCCAACTTTGTTTCAGTCCACAAGAGCGGATTCGCCGTTTTGTGAAGGGGTTGAGGTCAGAATTGCGGATTTCAGCCTTACAGGTAGCGGCTACGGCAACATCCTTCCAAGAGGTGGTAGACTTTGTGATAGAAGTGGAAGGAGTGAAGCCAGATGACTTCACCACGACATCGACATCAAAAAGGTTTCGAAGGGGAGGTGAGTTTAATGGTTCTTACTCTAGAGGACAGAGCTCCGGAGGTTACTCAAGTCGACCATTCAGTCTTCACTACAGACTGTAGTTGGGGGTCCACCTCAGAACGGTCAACACTACTCCGAGAGACCTATGACTGACTCCAGAGAGTTTTATGGATGTGGGGAGATTGGACATGTTAGGAGGAATTGTCCAAAACAGAGTTACAGACCCCCAATAGCTAGAGGTAGAGGTGGTCATGGTAGAGGCCGCTTTTCTGGAGGACGTGGTGGTCGAGGTAATGGTGGTCACCACAACGGCAGAGGAGATGGGCAAATTGGAGCCACTACGACACAACATGGTAGGAGCAACGGACAGACTGGTGATAGGGCCCATTGTTATGCTTTCCCTGGGAGATCTGAAGCGGAGGCGTCTGATGCTGTTATCACAGGTATCTTTTGGTCTGTGATTGCATGGCATCTGTATTATTTGACCCTGGCTCCACGTTTTCATATGTATCTTCATCATTTGCTAATGGTCTAAATTTACATTGTGAATTACTTGATATGCCTATTCGTGTTTCTACTCCGGTGGGTGAGTCTGTGGTAGTTGAAAAGGTATATAGGTCCTGTTTGGTGAACTTTGTGGGCAACACTTATGTAGATTTGGTTATTTTAGAAATGGGTGACTTTGATGTAATTCTGGGTATGACTTGGCTTTCTCCGAATTTTGCAATCTTGGATTGTAATGCTAAAACTGTGACATTAGCCAAGCCTGGGACAGATCCGTTAGTGTGGGAAGGTGACTACACTTCCAATACGGTGCGTATCATATCCTTTCTTCTGTGCTAAGAAAATGGTTAGTAAAGGGTGTTTAGCTTTCTTAGCACATCTCAAGGATGACACTACCCAAGTACCTTCGATTGAGTCGTTTCGGTAGTCCGTGAGTTTTTGGATGTGTTCCCTGCAGATATTCCTGGTATGCCACCAGATAGGGATTTTGACTTCTGTATCGATCTTGAACCGGGCACCCGCCCCATTTCTATACCCCCATATAGAATGGCTCCCGCCGAATTAAGAGAGTTAAAGGCTCAACTTCAAGAGTTGTTGAGCAAGGGCTTCATTAGACAAGTGCATCTCCTTGGGGTGCTCCGGTTTTGTTTGTAAAGAAGAAGGATGGGAGTTTTCGGATGTGCATAGACTACCGGCAATTGAACAAGGTAACGATTAAGAATAAGTATCCTCTTCCTCGCATTGATGACTTATTCGATCAGTTACAAGGTGCTTGTGTCTTCTCAAAAATTGACTTGAGATCCGGTTATCATCAATTGAAAATACGGGCAACGGATGTGCCAAAGACTGCCTTTCGGACTAGGTATGGACATTATGAATTTGTAGTGATGTCCTTTGGTCTTACGAATGCCCCTGCCGCGTTCATGAGCTTGATGAATGGGATTTTTAAGCCATATCTGGATCTCTTTGTGATCGTGTTTATTGATGATATACTGATTTACTCTAAAAGCAAGAAGGAACATGAGGAGCATTTGAGAATGGTATTGGAATGTTGAGGGAGAAAAAGCTTTATGCCAAGTTCTCTAAGTGTGAGTTTTGGCTAGATGCAGTGTCCTTCTTGGGGCATGTAGTTTCTAAGGAGGGAGTGATGGTGGATCCTTCTAAGATTGAGACAGTGAAGAATTGGGTGAGACCCACTAATGTGTCAGAAATAAGAAGCTTTGTGGGTTAGCTAGCTACTACCGCAGCTTTGTCAAGGGATTCTCTTCTATTGCTTCCCAATTGACGAACTTGACTAAGCAGAATGTTCCATTTGTATGGTCGGAGGAGTGCGAAGAAAGCTTTCAGAAACTCAAGACTTTGTTGACTACCGCACCTATCCTCACCTTACCGGTAGAGGGTAAGAACTTCATTGTTTATTGTGATGCATCCTATTCGGGTTTGGGTGCAGTGCTAATGCAAGAGAAGAACGTGATTGCTTATGCTTCAAGACAATTAAAAGTGCATGAACGTAACTATCCAACTCATGACTGGAATTGGCCGCGGTAGTGTTTGCATTAAAGCAATGGAGGCACTATTTATATGGGGTTAAGTGTGAGGTCTACACGGATCATTGTAGCCTTCAGTATGTCTTTACTCAGAAAGATTTGAACTTGAGACAAAGGAGATGGATGGAACTACTGAAGGACTATGATATCACTATCTTGTATCATCTGGGGAAGGCGAATGTCGTGGCAGATGCTTTGAGTAGAAAGGCGGGAAGAATGGGAAGTCTAGCTCATTTGCAAGCTTGTAGACGCCCATTGGCTAGAGAAGTGCAGATTTTGGCTAATGACCTTATGAGGTTAGAAGTAAATGAGAAGGGAGGATTGTTAGCTTGTGTGGAGGCAAGATCCTCCTTCCTTGACAAGATTAAGGGGAAGCAGTTTAATGATGAGAAATTGATCCGGATTCGAGATAAAGTGTTGCAAGGAGAGGCTAAAGAGGCAACAATCGATGAGGAAGGTGTGTTGAGGATTAAAGGGAAGGGTATGTGTACCCCGCATTGATGATTTGATCAACACTATTTTGGCAGAGGCTCATAGTTCAAGGTATTCTATACATCCGGGTGCAACCAAGATGTATCGCGACCTAAAACAACACTTTTGGTGGAGTAGAATGAAGCGCGATATTGTTGACTTTATTGCCAAATGTCCAAACTGTCAACAAGTAAAGTATGAACACCAGAGGCCCGGAGGAAAGCTTCAGAGAATGCCCATTCCTGAATGGAAGTGGGAGAGAATCGCAATGGACTTTGTGGTTGGTCTTCCAAAGACAATGGGTAAGTATGACTCCATTTGGGTGATTGTTGATAGGTTAACTAAGTCTGCTCATTTTATTCCGGTCAAGGTAACTTACGATGCAGAGAAGTTAGCAAAAATCTACATCTCAGAAATCGTTCGACTGCATGGAGTTCCGCTATCCATCATATCAGATAGAGGTACGCAGTTTACTTCTAAGTTTTGGAAAACATTGCATGCTGAATTGGGTACTAGGTTAGATCTTAGTACCGCGTTCCATCCTCAGACCGATGGTCAGTCTGAGCGAACGATTCAAGTGTTGGAGGATATGCTTCGCGCATGCGTGATAGAGTTTGGTGGCCATTGGGATCTAGCTTACCTTTGGCAGAGTTTTCATACAATAATAGCTATCACTCCAGTATTGATATGGCTCCATTTGAAGCATTGTATGGGAGGAGATGTAGATCTCCCATTGGTTGGTTTGATGCATTCGAGGTTAGACCTTGGGGTACTAACCTCTTGAGGGATTCGTTAGATAAGGTGAAGGGCATTCAAGAAAAGCTTCTAGCAGCGCAAAGTAGACAAAAGGAGTATGCAGACCGAAGGTTAGAGACTTGGAGTTCATGGAGGGTGAACAAGTCTTGTTGAAGGTTTCACCTATGAAAGGGGTGATGCGGTTTGGCAAAAGAGGTAAGCTAAGTCCAAGGTATATTGGGCCATTTGAGGTACTAAAGCGAGTAGGGGAGGTGGCTTATGAATTAGCCTTACCTCCAGGGCTGTCCGGAGTGCATCCGGTGTTTCATGTGTCCATGTTGAAAAGATACCATGGAGATGGAAACTACATTATCCGTTGGGATTCAGTTTTGCTTGATGAGAATCTGACTTATGAGGAGGAACCGGTTGCTATATTAGATAGAGAAGTTCAGCAATTGAGGTCGAGAGAGATTCGCATCCATCAAAGTTCAATGGAAGAATCGACCGGTTGAAGAGGCTACTTGGGAGAAGGAGGCAGATATGCAAGAAAAATACCCACATCTGTTTACAGATTCAGGTACTCCTTTTCGCTTTTTTTTCTTCTTTTGATCGTTCGGGGACGAACGATGGGTAATTGGTATCTATTGTAACGACCTGTTTAGTCGTTTTGAGCAGCAGATTTTATTTCTGGAAAAACTGGCTAAGATTACGGACACCACGACGGACGTCATAGGCACGACGGCCCGTCACAGTGTCTCGTTCCAGAACACTTAGAATTCTAAAATTGGGTACTGAAAATCGACTCTCTGAACTTCGAAACGAACTTGCAGGACGGACCGTCACAGGTGTGACGGACCGTCACAGTCCACTTGAGATTTAAGGGCTGCGATGACCTGCGTGACGGACCGTCGCAGCACGACGGCCCGTCACAGGTCGCGTAATCCCAGTGGGAATCGGATTTCTGGTTAAGTTTTAAGGGACGTTTTGGACTATTCTTTCCTTAATTATGGATTTTGTGGGTTTATATTAATAACTCCAATTCTTAAGGGATAAAAGAGGTAACTTTGGGTTAATTAGTAGGGTATTCTTGCCATCTTTTACACTTAATTATAAGTTAATTAGGGTAAAAGAAAGAGGGTTTGAATAAAAGAAAACAGAAAGAAAAGAGAAAGGGAGATCGATCGAATTGAGAGGGATAAACGAGAAGAAGAAACAAAGCTTGGGAAATTGCTTGTTGATTCCAATTCTTCGGTGGAGGTAGGTTATGGTTTTTACGATACTCGTAGTGAACTCTTAATAGTGAATGATATGTATTGGTGGTATTGTAAACCTGTCTATATGCTTAATTGTATGCTTGCATGAATATGATTATGTGATTTTGATAAAACAAGCATGATGAAAACCATTGAATCCCAAATCTTGAAAGAAACTTTAATCTACTTATTAATGATAATGCCTTGGTATAAAAGAAGGCTTGATGAATTAAAGTAATGGGATTGATGATGCCTTGGTATAGAGAAGGCTTGATGAACGGATAGAATGAGATTAGTGGATCGGAGTGTCACGTTCCGACACATAGTATTAGTGGATCAGAGTGTCACGTTCCGACACATAGTATTAGTGGATCGGAGTGTCACGTTCCGACACATAGTATTAGTGGATCGGAGTGTCACGTTCCGACACATAGTATTAGTGGGACGGGTGTCACGAACCGACACGTAGAATTAGGGGATCGGAGTGTCACGTACCGACACATATAGGGGATCGGAGTGTCACGTTCCGACACATATAGGGGATCGGAGTGTCACGTTCCGACACATATAGGGGATCGGAGTGTCACGTTCCGACACATATAGGGGATCGGAGTGTCACGTACCGACACATAGTGGTAGGGGATCGGAGTGTCACGTACCGACACAAGAGGAAGAAAGATAATGAATCTTGAAAGATGATAATATACTCAACATAACGAACTTAATCCCTAAATGAGCATGGTATTGAGGCTTGAGCCCTCATGGATGAACTTAATGGTACTTATTGATGATTATAGTACTTGTTGTTGCTACATGTTGAGTTATAGTTGATTTATGATATTACTTGCTATATATTATCTCTCTATTTTGAGTTGGCCGATGATATCCACTCAGTACTTGTGGTTGTACTAACCCCCTACTTTTATGTTTTCTTCTTTGTTATTTGTGGAATGCAGCAAACGTTCCGTCAACTTCAACTCAACCGTAGATCTAGCCAGTCTTCACTACCTTTGGAAAATTCAGGGTGAGCTAATGTGTCTAGCTTGGACTGGATCTTCTTCTTCAAGTCTTGATGCCTTGAACTTCCGGCATGGACTAGCTTTTATGTATTTTTAGTTCTTAGACATTCTTAGATTAGTAATTTGAAATAGATGTTCTTGTGATGATGACTTCCAGATTTTGGGGATAATAATAATAGCTTTTATTTGTTTTATTAATGAGTTTAAGTCTTCCGCATTATTTTTCTGTTATATATCTTGAAATGTTAAGGTTTAGATGGGTTGTTCGCTCACATAGGAGGGTAAATGTGGGTGCCATCGCGGCCCCGATTTGGGTCGTGACATTATGAGTGCTAATTGGCTTGTATGGGGCCTCTCAAGATCCTATACGTCATGTTACGCTTAGGGGGTACCTTGGGTCATGACAATATTGATTACATTTTGATATAAGATTTTACTTCGGTCAATTTCAAATAATAATATGTCCTAGAATATCAAGAGGTATGTGTCCCGCAAACTATCAAATTAAAGATATTTTAACTCTCTTTTCAATGCCACCAATTTTGCATAAAACAAAGTTTTTACAAAAAATTTATGATCATTTTAATAATTTAACACAATGTAGTGACAAATTAGCCGACGGTAAAACATTAGTAAGGTTTTTTTTGTCTTTTTACCACTAAGAAAACTCTAAAATAATTTCTCTACTAATTAAAGGCCAAAGCGAATTAGGTTTTCATCTCTTAATCCAACATTTTCTTCTCTCTAAACCTGAAGGAAAATTCCTAAGGAAAATCAAAGTAGAAGACTTTCATTCAAGATTCTTTAAATTTTTCAAGGTTCTTCTTCAAAGTAAGTCATTCTCCAAAAATTACATTCTTTCCAACTCAAATTTATCCATACAATTATGAACCACTAATATAAAATATAATCTCGACCATAGAGATTTCAAGAAACTAATCAAGAATCTCAAGAATGATTTTCTTTATTGTTCTCCTCTAAGCTAGGGTTTCAAAACTTTTGATCAAGCTCTTCGTAAAGATTATTCATGTAACTTGTTATTTCATATATGTATGACTATCATAGTATTGGAGAAGTCCGTCCTCACGCCCTACATCTACTTTTATGTTAGTAAAAGAGTAATCTAGTGTTATATCCCTGATTTGACTATTTTGAGATGAGTTGATTTTGAGTTTGTAGAACCTATTCTTTTTTAATATTGTATTCCTAATATCTTACGCATTAAAATTCTTGATTTTACTCATTCATATATATATATATATATATATATATATTATATATATATATATATATATTTAGCATGAACCTATGAATCGAGTATTCTTGAGATGAGTAGTATCGTTGAGTTCTAAGTTCTTCAGTTATGAGTATTGAGTTTTAAATATTATTATAAATATCCTTGAGTTGATTCGTTCATATCTATATTTCACTATGAATCCTATTTTTGGTTATAAATTTTGAGAATATTTTGATGTCAATATATTTGTTTTACATTGAGTTTTTGAGAAAGTAAAGAGAAGTTTATGAGTTTTAACCATGATTTGTGCAAGAATATAAGCGAACTAAGTATTTCACAAATGTTCAATTTTTACATGAAGAAAGAGAGCATATTTTGAGAAAAGTAAAAGAGTTTTTAGAAAATTTGAGTATAGAGCAGTTACCGCTTAATTAAGAGGCCCTTTTGATTAATTATCTCAACCCAAAGAAAGTATTATTACATTGAGTAAAGAGAAAACTTGTTTTCTAAAAGAGCAGTGAGTTTTGAGATATTTCATAGCAGATACCTCCTTTAAGGGGATAGTTTGAGAAGTTATCTCAAACCTGATAAAGAGTATGCTTTATAAATTTGAGCATGATTATATATTTTTTTGGAGTAGTATTATGCATCGATATGGGCAATAGTTCAAACAACTCTAAATCTTCATAAATCATGTCTTCCTAACATGATATGGGTACATGGTAATACTTTTTAGATAATTACTCATTTATTAGTGGATCCACTTAGTTGAGGTGTCCTATATCCCAGCATGATATAAGACAGTTCTGACAGTGTGGGTGAGGTGTTGTATCATCATGTAGTTCATAGTGATGGTTATCTGTTAGCGAATCTTATATAAAGTAAAAAGTATATATTATTATATAACTTAATATGTTGAATTTTTTAGATGAGTAAGTAATTTTGGTAAAGTTTTAATGATTTCACTTCTTTATTTCTTTACATTCGGTTCAGTCTATAACGATTGCAGTGCTTTCATTAAATTATTTGTTATCAGCTATATTACATACTCATACATGTAATTTATTGGTGTTGTTAAATTAGGTCTTAGGCTAACTCACATTCCAAAAGCTAGCTCAAAGGGAGGAGGATTGCCCAAGCCTTATAAGGAGTTCACCCATCTCATTAACCACCGATGTGAGACTTTTGTCATTCTTTAACACCCCACCTCACGCCTAGTGCTTAGCATCTGGTGGGTGAGAAATTTTGATTTTGGGGGGCCCCAACATTGGGGGAAACGGGCTGAAATTAGGTCGTAGGCCTAACTCTTGAGGTGTGAGTTAGGCCTAAGACCTAAACATGGTATCAGAGCAACGTTTATCTCAACCGATGTTGGGGGCCCCAAAATAAAAATTGTCCACGCACCAAATGCTAAGCACTGGGCATGAGTGGTGTGTTAAAAAGTGACAAAATTCCTACATCGGTGGTTAATGAGACGGGTGGACTCCTTATAAGACTTTGGAAATCCTCCTCCCTTTGAGATAGCTTTTGAGGTGTGGGTGAGGTCTAAGACCTAATTTTAACATAGTATCAGAGCAGGGCCCGTCTCACCTGTTGACACCAAATTTTGGTCCGATGGTTTTGAAATTAATACATTTTTGAGTCAAATACAACAAAAAAAAAATCTTCCTATCCCACATCTTTTCTCTAACAATTTTCATTTTTTTTGCAAAAGTCCCACATCGGCATTTTATCCCTTTTGAGGATTTTTGGGTCTCTATATAAACCACTTCATTCCATATTTTAGAGGGGGGGGAATACAAAAAGAATACTCATAAAATTTTGAGAATTCTTGGTTCCATAGTTCAAAAATTTTAAAAGTTTTTTTTTTGTGGTTTTTTCGAGTTGAGGACGTGGAGTCGTCTCCTTCAAACTCATAGTTCCGGTTCGCTGCCCAGAACCAGGTAAATTTTTTCTCTTAGTGTTGTTTTATTTTATTCCCAGCTTTTTTATGTTTTCTGTTTATTTTATGTAGCTTGTTTTGTTTATTTTATTTTTTTAGTTTAATGTAGTTGTAAAAGTCAATTAATATTTGTGTTTATTATAGTTTATATTAGCATTATTTTACGATTTGATGTTCGTTTATTTATATTATTATTTTAAAATTGTTAGTCAACTATTTGATCTTAAATTTTCAGGGTTTTGTTATTATTTTATTTAATGTTATTTTTAATTTTTATATATTACGTTATTGTTGTTTCCATTTCTAATTATGTTGTTTTAGTTTGGTTGATTGTTTCCATATTCTCTTGGGATAAGTTTGTTATGTTTGTTGATGTTCAGGTTATATTAAATATATTTTTGTTAAATTTGGCCGATGAAAAATCTATCCGTCGGGTTTCGAGGCCTTTCCATTTTGAAAGACGGAAATTTAATTGAAGTTATTATTTTTATTGTTAAATTTGGGGCCGATGAAAAATCTATCCGTCGGGTTTAGAGGCCTTTCCATTTTAAAAGACGGAAATTTAATTAAAGTTAATATTTTTATTGTTAAATTTGGCCGATGAAGAAATTACCGTCGATTTCCAAGGCCTCCCATGTTAATAAGACGGATTTTTATTTTAGTTATTGTTTGAGTTATTTATTTTTATTTATATTGTTTTGACACTAACTCTTTTAATAAGTGTCTTTACAGGTACCCGGAGTTGCCTCTCCTTGAAATTATCTGAAAAGTTCGAATTATATTTCATTCGTTATTTTGGAATATCGACGTTAGGCAAACTTTAGGCCGATAATTATTGTTTTATTGTGCATATTGTTTGTTTATTATATGTGTTTATTTTATATTTTTCCTCAATTTGAAAAGATAAATGAATTCAGTTGGGAACCACATTTGTGGATTCCGAAGGGTGCCTAACCCCTTCCCTTCGGAATAACTAGAACCCCTTACCTAGAATCGAATTGGTTTCGTATATTAATAATTGGTTTCCTAGTTTTCCTAAAAATTAGGTGGCGACTCTTTTTTTTTAAAACTCGTTTATTTTTAAACTTTGTTAAAATTGAAACAATTAATTATTTTCGAGTTGCCGCGACGTTTCGCCCTATTTCGACAGAGTAGGGATGTAAACAGAATGGCGACTCCGCTGGGGAGTTTTTGAGGTTTTAACCAATATGGATTTATTTGTTTTTCAAATTGAGGAGATTTTTGCTTTATTATTATGTTATACTTTGTATTTTTATATTTTTGCTGATTATTGTTTTATTGTATGTACTCATTATTTATCTTGTTGTGAGTATATATTATCATTGCATTCATGGCATATCTCCGATATATATGTATAGTATATTAAAGGACGGTTTGCGGAACCGCAACCGGACTTTTTTATATTCACTTTTTCCGGAATGATCGGCAATTTATTGGTTCGTTATGCGTCCAATGGTTGTCGTGAATTCCAGCCTAAGTTGTCCGCTTGGGTCCCCTGTCTTTCAAAAGCCACTCTTAGTCAACTAGGATAGAGCTAAACCAAAACCTCATATTAAGCATGACACAATTGTTTGTATGTTATGTGATATACGTGTTGTATATGTTGTATAATAGTTCATTATTTTAAAATCACTTTTGTTAACCTAGTTTTAAGAAATTCATAATTCAAGTCCAATTTTTTGAAGTTAAATAGTTGGAACTACGTTTGACCTGATTCCTGTTTCAACGGGATACGTAGGCGTCATTAAGGCTCGGTCATCTTCCCCGTAAGTTTTCCAAATTTTAAGAACAGAAACTGGGGCAAAATTTTGGGGAAGTCTCCAAAATTTTATAATGGAGATACTTGTTACAATATTAAATACCGGAGGTTTGTCGAAGCTGAAACAGGGGCAAAAATTTTTAGGAATGCCCTCAAAATTTTCACCAAGATTGTACGCAGACTCCAGTATTTAGGAGGCTTCACTCCGAATTGGTTTGTATATTTTGTATTAATTTTTGTACATGATGTCACATTCATTGTATATCTTTGTTTTTATTGCATTCCATTGAAAAAATTAGTTTAATTGACATTTTTTAAGTTTGGGTAGTCCGTCCTTCAACGCGACTCATTATTTCATTACATTTTTTTGTTACTTTTGTTAAATTTAGGTGGTCCGCCCTTCAATGTGACTCACTCATTCATTCGTCCTTGTAAATTTTCTTTAAATAGTAAATAAAAAATATTTTGTTCAATTCGGGTTGCCCGCCTTTCAATGTGGCTCATTGATTTTTATTCTCATTTTTTTCCTTTCAAAAAATAATTTGTTGTTTATAAATTTTATGTCATATTTGGACGAACTACGCAGACCTGATTCTCATCATTGAGATACGTAGGCAGCCCTTTGAGGGTTCGGTATTTCTTTATTCAAAAGATCTTTTATTTTTAACTCTTTTAATGTTTATAATTTTTAAATCATTTTTTTTTGACTTGGTGGATGCCAACACAGTTCAAGTGTGCATGTGAAAATAATTTGTACAATAAAGAAGATTGACTTCTTGTTAAACCATGGATTCTTTTGGTACCTCTCATCCATACTTTGTTACACTTGCAAATGTTGTCTTGTATAAATTCAAGATTAGAACAAAATCAAATTCATTGTTTCATGTGCATTGTGTGGTGAGTTTTGAATCAAATTCAATTATTTTGCATTGTTGATCTAGAACTTGACCTAAATGTTATTGAGGCGAAATTCTGAGTAATGTTTGATTTGAAAAATGATTGTAGGCCTTCTTTGATCCGTTTGAGCCTTTCAAAGCCTACCAAATGATGTTAATCCTTAGATGTCCCCACTTTGAGCCTTAAGCCTTTTCTTTGGACAACCACATCTTAGCCTATACCTTTCTGAGTGCTTTTACGCACTATCTCTCTTTTGACCAGACTTTCTTGAGCGCACTGAAGAAATGCAAGTTATAAGAGAAGATACAAAGTTCAAATTTGTCAAAGACAAAAGTTATCAAAGTTCCTGAATGTCAAGAAAACAAAAATGACTTCAGAAGAAAAAAAAAGGGTTCAAAAATTCCCCACTAATTTAAGAAAGCAACATTTCAAAAAAACTCCAAAACAAAAAGGAGAAAATTCAAAAAGGGGGAAAACTTAGACAAACAAAGTTTCAAAGAAGTCAAAAGTGCGAAAAGAAGGACAACAAAGAGAATCAAACGCTAAAAGCGTAATAAATGTTAAAAGCATCTATTTAGTGCAATGCTCAAGAAAGAATAAGTCACTTTAATCCCAAATGACTATCCTACCCGTTCCTCATCCAACATTACAAGCTATTAACAAGCCCTACATGATTTCAATTCAAATATTCCAGATTAATGGAGATTTACATGAAGGTCAAGCCTATGGTATCACAATTGCATGCATTGAAATTTTTGTTGAGTGTGAGTGTGCTTTTCTAGATATTCTCAAATCAAAACACTTTAAATGTGCACAAATTGAAAGTTTCTTTCTTGTGAGGGCACTTGAAACATGATGTTAGGTCTAGTTCAAAGATTTTGCTTGTAGAAAGATGAACAAATCTTGTCGTTACTAAGTACAATTGAGGTACCACTTGAATCCATAGGAATTACCTCGATGTCAATTTCAGTTGAAGGAGGAAAATTGTGAGAAATTTTGTACAATACTGTTGTTGGCGCTAACCAAGTAAAATACGTTTCATTGTTGATATTTGTCCAAACAACTTTGTGGACCGTTTCAAAGTTTAAATTGCATTTTTGGTAGTCATACCCTTCAAAATGACATCTTTTATTTTTTGGTAGTCATACCCTTCAAAATGACATCTTTTTAATTTGGGTCGTCATACCTTTCAAACTGACATCATTTTATTTTTGTGCCCCATATTTGTCCATACCACTTTGTGGACCGTTTCATTGTTGATATTTGTCCAAACAACTTTGTGGACCGTTTCAAAGTTTAAATTGCATTTTCGGTAGTCATACCCTTCAAATGACATCTTTTATTTTTCGGTAGTCATACCCTTCAAAATGACATCTTTTAAATTTGGGTCGTCATACCTTCAAACTGACATCATTTTATTTTTGTGCCCCATATTTGTCCATACCAACTGTGTGGACCGTTTCATTGTTGATATTTGTCCAAACAACTTTGTGGACCGTTTCAAAGTTTAAATTACATTTTTGTAGTCATGTCCTTCAAAATGACATACTTTTAGTTTTGGTAGTCATACCCTTCAAAATGACATCTTTTTATTTTAGGCCGTCATACCTTTCAAATGACATCTTTTAAAGTTAGGTAGTCATACCTTTCAACATGGCATTTTCTTAAATTTAGGTCGTCATACCTTTTTCAAAATGATATCTTCTCAAAAATTGATTTGTTATCTCAATAAAATGATTTATTTCAGATTGGTTTGTCATGCCGTTCAATATGACACTTTTTTTTTTTATTATTATTATTCCCATTTTAAATTGACATTTTATTTAATTCATGATGCTATTAAGTTTGAACCATTGCATTGGTTAATACCTTGTTCATATGGTCATGTTTGCATAATTTATGTTATATTTGCTACTAACATTGATATTGCAGATTTTGTGATAGACATGTTAAGTTCAACTTGGGTCGTCCGCCTTTCAACAGAGACAAGATTGGGTTGTCATCTCCCTCCAAATGACATGTTAAGTTCACTTGGGTCCGTCCGCCTTTCAAAGAGACAAGATTGGGTCATCTCCCTTCAATTGACATGTTAAGTTCCACTTGGGTCGTCCGCCTTTCAAAGAGACAAGATTGGGTTATCATCTCCCTCAAATGACATGTTAAGTTCAAGTTGGGTCGTCCGCCTTTCAAAGAGACAAGATTGGGTCGTCATCTCCCTTCAAATGACATGTTAAGTTCAAGTTGGGTCGTCCGCCTTTCAAAGAGACAAGATTGGGTCGTCATCTCCCTTCAAATGACTTGTTAAGTTCAGTGGGTTGGTGTCGTCCGCCTTTCAAAGAGACAAGATGGGTCGTCATCTCCCTTCAAATGACATGTTAAGTTCAACTTGGGTCGTCCGCCTTTCAAAGAGACAAGATTAGGTTGTCATCTCCCTTCAAATGACATGTTAAGTTCAAGTTGGGTCGTCCGCCTTTCAAAGAGACAAGATTGGGTCGTCATCTCCCTTCAAATGACATGTTAAGTTCAAGTTGGGTCGTCCGCCTTTCAAAGAGACAAGATTGGGTCGTCATCTCCTTCAAATGACATGTTAAGTTCAACTTGGGTCGTCCGCCTTTCAAAGAGACAAGATTGGGTTGTCATCTCCCTTCAAATGACATGTTAAGTTCAAGTTGGGCGTCCGCCTTTCAAAGAGACAAGATTGGGTCGTCATCTCCCTTCAAATGACATGTTAAGTTCAAGTTGGGTCGTCCGCCTTTCAAAGAGACAAGATTGGGTCGTCATCTCCCTTCAAATGACATGTTAAGTTCAAGTTGGGTCGTCCGCCTTTCAAGAGACAAGATTGGGTCGTCATCTCCCTTCAATGACATGTTAAGTTCAAGTTGGGTCGTCCGCCTTTCAAAGAGACAAGATTGGGTCGTCATCTCCCTTCAAATGACATGTTAAGTTCAAGTTGGGTCGTCCGCCTTTCAAAGAGACAAGATTGGGTTGTCATCTCCCTCCAAATGACATGTTAAGTTCAAGTTGGGTCGTCCGCCTTTCAAAGAGACAAGATTGGGTTGTCATCTCCTTTCAAATGACATGTTAAGTTCAACTCGCATCATCCTTCTTTCAAAAAGGTACACCACCTTCATTGTGCAATTTTGCAAGTAACATCAAAGGTATGTGAATTTTCTTAGTTTGCAATCAATCGCCGTTTTTGATTATTGTTTTCATCCCAGTCGATCAATGTGGAGTCTTGCTCAAAAGTTCTACTAACGTCTCAATTGTTTTGTTCAATGTTTATCAAATAAAATTTGGTTCGTCAACTTTGTTTGACCAGGACCTCTTTCATCGATCCTAATCAAACAAAGGGGCAAGTTGTTGACACCAAATTTGGTCCGATGGTTTTGAAATTAATACATTTTTGAGTCAAATACAACAAAAAAAAAAATCTTCCTATCCCACATCTTTTCTCTAACAATTTCATTTTTTTTGCAAAAGTCCCACATCGGCATTTTATCCCTTTTGAGGATTTTTGGGTCTCTATATAAACCACTTCATTCATATTTTTAGAGGGGGGGGAATACAAAAAGAATACTCATAAAATTTTGAGAATTCTTGGTTCCATAGTTCAAAAAATTTAAAAGTTTTTTTTTGTGGTTTTTTCGAGTGAGGAGGACGTGAGTCGTCTCCTTCAAACTCATAGTTCCGGTTCGCTGCCCAGAACCAGGTAAATTTTTTCTCTTAGTGTTGTTTATTTTATTCCAGCTTTTTTATGTTTTCTGTTTATTTTATGTAGCTTGTTTTGTTTATTTATTTTTTTAGTTTAATGTAGTTGTAAAAGTCAATTAATATTTGTGTTTATTATAGTTTTAATATTAGCATTATTTTACGATTTGATGTTCGTTTATTTATTATTATTATTTTAAAATTGTTAGTCAACTATTTGCTATCTTAAATTTCAGGGTTTTGTTATTATCTATTTTAATGTTATTTTTAATTTTTATATATTACGTTATTGTTGTTTCCATTTCTAATTATGTTGTTTTAGTTTGGTTGATTGTTTTCATATTCTCTTGGGATAAGTTTGTTATGTTTGTTGATGTTCAGGTTATATTAAATATATTTGTTAAATTTTGGCCGATGAAAAATCTATCCGTCGGGTTTCGAGGCCTTTCCATTTTGAAAGACGGAAATTTAATTGAAGTTATTATTTTTATTGTTAAATTTTGGGCCGATGAAAAATCTATCCGTCGGGTTTAGAGGCCTTTCCATTTTAAAAGACGGAAATTTAATTAAAGTTATATTTTTATTGTTAAATTTGGCCGATGAAGAAATTACCGTCGATTTCCAAGGCCTCCCATGTTAATAAGAGATTTTTATTTTAGTTATTGTTTGAGTTATTTATTTTTATTTTATTGTTTTGACACTAACTCTTTTACTAAGTGTCTTTACAGGTACCCGGAGTTGCCTCTCCTTGAAATTATCTGAAAAGTTCGAATTATAATTTCATTCGTTATTTTGTGAATATCGACGTTAGGCAAACTTTAGGCCGATAATTATTGTTTTATTGTGCATATTGTTTGTTTATTATATGTGTTTATTTTATATTTTTCCTCAATTTGAAAAGATAAATGAATTCAGTTGGGAACCACATTTGTGGATTCCGAAGGGTGGCCTAACCCCTTCCCTTCGGAATAACTAGAACCCTTACCTAGAATCGAATTGGTTTCGTATATTAATAATTGGTTTCCTAGTTTTCCTAAAAATTAGTGGCGACTCTTTTTTTTTAAACTCGTTTATTTTTAAACTTTGTTAAAATTGAAACAATTAATTATTTTCGAGTTGCCGCGACGTTTCGCCCTATTTCGACAGAGTAGGGATGTAAACATCACCCGATGTTGGGGGCCCCCAAAATCAAAATTTCTCATGCACTAGATGCGAAGCACTGGTCATGAGGTGGGGTGTTAAAGAATGACAAAAGTCCCAAAGTGGTGGTTAATGAGATGGGTGAACTCCTTAACGCTTGGATAATCCTCCTCCCTTTGAGCTAGCTTTTGAGGTGTGAGTTATGCATAAGACCTAATCTCACAGATGTCATTTGACTTGCATATTTCAATGATGCAGATACAAGTTCCTAGTTTAACATCTCACAATTTGAAATATCTAGGAAGAATCTAAGAACGGAAAATAGTCATTTTTGAAAATAATTAAAAATCTAGAAATTTGTTTAAGTTAGGAAAAATGAGTTTATGGTCAACTTCAAATGGCCAGAACTCCTCACTCATGATCCTTTAGGTGTACTCTCAAATATGGTTGAAAAGATCGTGGAATAAAATTTCCAACGCCGCCAAGTTTCCGCAATTCTGAGCTTGTATTAGTGAGTTATGCCCTTGGATGTTTGGTTGTTGGATTAAGGAAAGTCTCAAAACCGAATTTTAGAAGGGTAGTTTAGTGTTTTCCTTGTCCAACTTAATTAAGGAGTTGAATTGGGGTAAGTGAGATTTTAGTTAGTTTAGAAAAATGAATTTTATGCTAGGGCTTAGAGAAAAGACAAAAGAGGAGAAATGGGAAGACAGTTCAAGATTCGTCAAGAATGTTCAATAATCGCTTGTGGATTTCATCAAGGGGTGATCCCTGTGAGGTATATAAACTTCCATAGTATTGGGTTTGTTGAGCCACACGCGAAACATGTTTTTTTCAGCATCGTTCTTGAAATTTAAGGATTTAAGTTCTTGATGAGTTCTTGATAAGTATACTTGAAATTTCCTTATCGATTAAGTTTAAATGTAAGATTCTATTTAGGTCAACTTTAAATGACTATTTCTCTTAGAATATTAAGAGTTATTTTAGCCATATTCTAGACGATTAAAGGTAATTGAATCTACTTTTCAACGCCACTAATTTCGCGTCAATCCAATTTATGAGTAAACCGTTATGACTATTTTAGTGACCTATAAAGTGCTATTGCGAATTAGCCTATGGGTAAACATTGAAAAAGGTTGTCTTTTATTTTTTTTACCTCCAAGAAAACCCTAAAATAATTTCTTGACTAATAAAATTTTCAAACAATCAGATTTTGAGTTTTAGTAATGAAATTTATATTCTTGCTCATAGAGATTTCAGGAAACTAATCCAAGAATCTCAAGAAAGGTTTTTTTTTTGTATAATTTACCTTCAAGCTAGGGTTCCAAGGTTCTATTCAAGTTCTTATCCAAGATTCTTCAAGAACCTTGTTCTTTCTATTTAAAATCATTTCTAAATGACATGAGATTTTTCCTATCACAATCGTGATCCTTGAATCCATAATTCAGTTCATGGAAAGTCAAGAGTCAAGTCAAGAAGCTAAGAGTCAAGTCATGAGTTAAATCAAGATAAGTTCTCAAAGTTTTTCAAAAGTCTTTCACAAACGTTTTAACTTGTATTTGAAACTTCAGTTTCAAAGTTAAGCAACGAGCTCAGATTTGAAGTTTTATCTTCAAAGAAGTATATGAGAACTAAGTATTCCCAAGAAGTTTTAAATGTTTTTCACATTTAAATAAGAATGGAAACTGAGATTTTCAATGAGCTTTTAAGCTAGTTTTTAGAAAAGAATAAATGCTTTCACAATTAAACAAGAGGAGAAACTTTGATTTCTAAGATATCCTTTGAGCTAAGTTTTTGAGAAATTATCTCAAATCACAGGAAAAAGTATGTTTTTAAACATAAAGCTAGTATCATATTTTAGGAGTAGTATTGAGCACCGATATGGGGGAGAGATAACTCATTTCCCCATAAATCATGTAGCCATCATGGGTACAAAAGGATCATACTTTTAGATGATTCCTTTAGTGCTTTTTAGCATAGACTAGTGGATCCACTTAGTAGTCTAGGTACTATACCCTTGGCAAGATATAGGATGCTCTGGTAGCGCAAAGGAAATCGTTGTATCATCACAATACCTCTTACGTGATAGTTATCAGTTAGAAAAACTCCCACAACAACATTTTGTATTTTTATATACATCAAAATATTTTGTATTTTCATATACAAATAAAATTCGTATTGTATCTTTGCACACATACAGAGTTATTATTGTGTTTCTAAATACATAGAGCTGAAAATCATGTTTTCAACCATTTCTTTATACAACATTTATTGAGTTAAGTAAAGCCTAGGTAAGTATTCCTTTCAGACTCTTTTCAAGCCTATGTTATGTTTAGCATTCCAATTCGTGTACTCGTAAATTCAACGTACTGATGTAAGTTGGTATGCATCATCTTATGAAGCAGACTCAGGTAACCAGGACCAGCAAGCAGCGCATCGTTGATCCAGTGAGTACTCTAGAGTCAGTTGGTGAGCCTCCTTGCATTATGGAGGTGTCCTTTTTATTTATTCCAGTTATTATATTAGTTCGTTAGAATTTCGTGGGGATTGTCCCAATGTCCATCTCAGTTGTTATAGAGGCTTCATAGATAGTCACACAGTTAGTTATGAGTTTTTTAGCTTTGTATTAAGATGTTTCGCAATGTGACTGGAGTAGCCATTTTGGCCAGCTTGAATGCTTTCTTTAAAGACATTCTAAGATTTTTTTTATCAGTTCTTTATTTAAAATTATCTATTATGTTAAAGGTTTTGACTTAGTAAGTCAGACCAAGGGTTCGCTTGAGGTCAACAATGCTTCTCGAGTGCCAACCACGTCCAAGATGTATGCTCGGGGCATCACACTTAAGATCCTCAAAAAGAGTCTGTTGATATCACTTCATCCGCTCGTTAGCTTTTGAGTAAGACTTTTTTGCTTCTAGAGGACTCCAGTTTTATGAGTTGTTAATAGTAGTTCTCTTGAATAATCGTGGGTCGACTCTCATCTTTGTACGGTAGTTGCTTCATATATAGACAATTTTGAAGAGTCTTTCATATTCAAAGATTTTCTTTATAACTTATGCTTCATACTCATTATATTCACTGAATATTTAAGGTTCAATAATTTGTTTTAAATGTTTCTTTCAGTTTGATGCTTATGTATGCTTGAGTTAGTTTTCTGCTTGTAGTTAGCCAAGATGAAGGTTCACTTAGAGGGCCAACAATGTTTCTCGAGTGTTGACCATTTCCAGGGTGTAGGATCATGGTGTGACATATATATTTTAATTTTAAAATTTCTATTTATATATCTGTTTTTCCTAATGTTGGATTTGTTGTCACCCTATTTCAAGCTCCGCACTTAATAAATAAATTATAAGTTCATTTGTTGTATCTATATTTATAATTTAATTTTACATATTAGCATTGTCATCATATCATAAATATTGTTTTAGTTATTAAGTTAGAAACCTAAAATAATTAAAATAGACCAATGTTCAACCCACATTTTATGCTAAAAGTTGTTCAAAAATAGCCCAAACATAGGCCCAAACCCATGTATTATTCATCAGCTAAATCTCAAAGAACCAAAACAAAATTAGGTTTTATATTTTTCCATTGTTCAGTGACGCTCCTTCCTCGTCCATATATTGATAAAATTCATCTTTCTTTCACCTTTGACAGAGCTTAGACTCTCTATTTTCGTGCAAGCCTCACCTCTCTCTTCTGCGAAAAGTTTGGGTGCTCTCTTTCTCTTCCTCATTCACGTATCTTTTCTTTAATTCGGTAAACAAAAGGACAAAAAAACTTAAGAGATTTCTGAGTAAGAATTATCAAACATAGGATTTGAAATTCAAACTACTATGCCTCCCAAATGCAAAGCCAGAAGCCTTAGTTCGCCCCTTTGAATACTTGCATTTACACTCGTTTTGGGGCAAGTCTTTTGCTCTTTTATACACCCAAATAAATCTGGTATTCTTAATCTCAGTTTGACTCTTTAGCAGGCTTTATTTTATTATTCTTGGAACCAATTCATAAAGAGAGTTTAGGGAAGAGTTTTGAGTAACCATTAGACTCATCCCCGTTCGCTGCTCGGCAGGTGATACTCCTCTTTTATATATATTTTCCATCTATCCGATATACTATTATACTTATCTTAAGAAATTCATCCTGCCATTAATGTTACTTAGTTTATTTGAAGCTATATTCCTTTCATGATTTAGCCATCATGTATTAAAGAATAGTTTCATTTTGTTTGTAAATCTTAAGTCGAAGTTAGTGTTGTTATGAATTAATAGCCTTTGGTATCTTTATTTGATAGCTAATTTTAAGCTATGATATAAGTTATTTGCTTCCTCTGTTAAATAGAAATCATATTGGATATAGTTTCGTACAATAAAATTAGGTCTTAGGCCAAACTCATTGTCCAAAATATAGCTCAAAGGGAGGAGGATTGTCCAAGCCTTATAAGGAGTCCACCCATCTCATTAACCACCAATGTGAAACTCTTTGTCACTCTTTAACACCCCAGATCATGCCGGTGTTTAGCATCTGGTGCGGGATTTTAATTTTGGGGACCAAACATAGGTTGAGACGCGCCTTGCTCTGATACCATGTGACATTAGGTCTTTGGCCCAACTCACACCCCAAAAGCTAGCTCAAAGGGAGGAGGATTGTCCAAAACTTATAGAGAGTCCATCCATTTCATGAACCACCGAGGTGAGACTTTTTGTCATTCTTTAATACCTACATACATGATATGAATTCTAAACCTCTTTTTTGTTGTACCAAAAGAAATGTTGGTGTGCATCAGCACATTCTTCAACAATGTTTGTTAAAAATGTTAAATAGAATATCTTTATGTTATAGGAATTTTGCATCTTAAGCTTGTCTAGGTGGAAATGTGTTTTAAAAAGATGATTTTATTTAGTTAGAAATGTTAGAGTAGATCATATCTACATGTTCTCTCTGAACCTATTTTGTAGCTCAACTTTATATTTCCAGGCACTTTTTTTAGCCATTGTACATTTTGTTATCTTAAGTAGGTGTAAGTTATCGTCACCTACTAACGGTGTTCAGGGAGGGGATAAAATAGTATAACTAATATTACAAAAGGAGGCTTTGTAAGCCTAACAAAAGGAGTTCCTTATTTGTTTGTGTCTAGTTTGTCTTTGCAAGACAAACAAGGGTGGAACTTTCAAGCAGAAAAAGGAGTTAGCTTCTGATGATTTTGATCCCTACCTCGCTAGTGCATCTGTCACCTTGTTGGTTTCCCTGTAGGTATGACATATTGGGGTTACCCATATTCTTGAGTAGATATGTCATCCCTACAATCATGTAAAAGATTATCACAAGATGGGTGATTGTATATGATGAAGGTGATGGTTTCTTTGTAGTGTTTTGCTGATTTCCAATGGTATAAAACCGTTTGGTAGAGCTAATTGCAAACCCTACCGTAGAGCTATTAGTTCAGCCTTCAAGTAGTTTGCTATATAAAGATTACTCATGTATCCCAGCATCCAATTACCTTTGATATTTCTACAAGTTGACATGAATAAACTCATCTTTTTTCACATTTTACTGATACTCGTTTCACCAAGAACTTAGATCAATTAGAGAGAAAAAAGTATTGGTTCTTCTAATATTTAATTGGAATTTTTTTATATGTTTGTTAAATTAATTAATATCGTGTTAAAATGAGAAATTTTATGTTTTACTTCACTAATAGGATAAAGTGTCACAATGTTACAAAGCGAGCTAAAACATAAAAAAAAAATTGTGAGAAACTTGAGAAAAAAGTGTCTTGGGTTCAAGAATTTAGAGGAGGTACTTTGATCAAAAATCATTTTGACTTTCTTTGAGAAAAAAATGAAGATTATAAGGATCATTATTGTAGGGAAAATTATTTCAATAATAGTAGTTCCATAACTTTTGAATGTCGTTATGGACTTAACAGGTAAACATTTTCACAAGTTGGTGAGGTCATAAGCTTACTACTACTTATATCCGATCTTGATTTCACAACTCTCATATATACACAAGAATATTATGAATTCATATTCAAATATACCCTATATTTCTTGTTCAAACCTCATAAAGACAAGAAAACACAAACGTATGTTACCCATACTATGATGTGGATCAATAAAATAATCACATCCAAAGAATGGGACATGCACCCAACCAAATAAAAAACTTTCCTAACCATTAGAATTCCAAAACTGCAATTATTTTGATTGCCAAAGTAGATGGATGAATGCCTTCACTTTACAATACAGAAAGCCTCATCTTCATAATCCTTACAACTGGTCATGAAAAATTTCAACCACCTAGTATGACTATTTGCATTCAATCCGTTGAGATACCTTCGTGCTTTTTCAAGATTTTCTTGAATCTGTAGTAACACAGTAGATTGAACTGGGGACACAAAATAGGATAACCTAAAACGGAGAAGCCTTCGGAAACATCATATCTTAAAGAGTAATAGTAGTTTCACCCCCATTGAAAAACAAGTGTTAGTCTCACAACAACACCTTTCCACTAACCTAAAAATCAAACTTTCATCTATGTAAACCCTATAAATTGAATTCATCTCTGCTTCCTAAAATCCAACAACTTTCCTTACAGGGTGGACTCCATCATTTCAATCCATATCTTCTATTTTTTTATTGATATCTCAATCCATTACATCCATGAAAGGATACTTTAAATGGCTAGACAGATTCGATTGGAAAAAGAATCAAAGGATGCTTTAAAGTTGGACCTTCAATTGATGAAACAATTAGTTTTAAGTAATAGGCTTTTTTTTAGTTGTTGATGAAAGAGAAGAGTTAATAATTTCATCACTTAGTGGAATTCGCAACTAAGAAAAACGCATTTATTGAAATTGATCGTCTCCTTGATGGTCCAACTTTGAAGCATCCTTCAATTACTTTTTCATTCAAATCTAACTAGCCATTGAAAATATCGTTCATAAATGTAATGGGTGGAGGGATCAACAAAATAAATGAAAGATATAGATTCAAATAATTGTTTCTATTCATCGCCATGTATAGAAAGGTGCTTGAATTTATGAAGCAATAACCACTTCAGTTTATAGAGTCTATATAAATAAAATTTTGATTTTGAGTTGTTCGAAATGGGGTGTAATGAGAGTAACACTTTATTTCATGGGGGTGAAGCTACTGTTACTCTTTGAAGATATGATGCTTTTGGGAAGGTTTTTTTATTTTAGGTGACCCTATCTCCCCCCCCCCCCCCTTCAATCCACTGAGTTGGTAGAGATTCGAGAAAAGCTTGAAAAATCACGAAGGAATCTCATTAGATTAAAACCTAACAACTATTCTATATGATTGAATTTTTTTCATGAAGAGTGGTAAGGAATGAACATGATGCTTTCCATACTTGAAATGAAGGCATTCGTTCATGCATTTTAGTAATTAGAATGATTGCAGTTTCGGGGTTCAGATGGTTGGAATTTTTAATTTTATTTTTTTATTTGGCTTGGTGCATTCCCCATTTCTTGGAGGGATTATTTTAATAATCCACACTAGGGATGGAAAATGGGTAGTATATAGGGTACCCATTTAAAATGTTTATCTTAAATGAGTTGGGTACTAACTTATTTAAAATGGTAAAGAACGAGTCAAACCAATATTACCTATTTAAAAGTGGTAGTTAAATGGGTAAAAGACTCATTTATAAAATAAAGAAAAGTGATATTAATATTTTTTAAGGGGTAGGTGGTCGGGGTCAGGATGGGTGGGATAAGGAAAAGATTAAAAACATATTTTTCTTTTGGGAAGGGGGTGGGGTAGGGGTGCTGGTTTTGGTAAGGGCAAAGTAGTAAGAAATAAATCTAACTTCTTAAAGAACCCAGATTTAAAATATAAATAAATTGAGGCGTTGTTTTGTGGGGTGAGGTGGGGGTGGGGTGTGGGGTGAACATTGAAGTAAGAGATTTTTCTTTTAAAGCTTTAAACATGATAACCATATTATCTATTCCTTACTCATTTTTACCCTTATAAAATACGGAAGACTAGCAAACTAGTCACATTCCCTAACTTAATTAGTAAAAATATCTACACATTAAAATAATTATTGATAATGTCAAAATATCAATACTTTAGAAAGTAATTTGTATGCATATTTATTTCTCAAAACAGTCCAACATTGAATCAAATTCTACATCTATTACTCATTTACACTTCTTCCTATGATTTAATAGCATTAATTTATTTTTCATCACTTTTCAATTTTTTTCTCTTCCATCAACTTTTCAGTTTTCACCATCTCCATCATTCACTTTTCTCTTTTCTTTTTTCTTTCATCAAAATTTCACCATTATTCTTTCTCATTTGTTGAAGAGGAACTAATTATTAAAGTTCAGAACAATTTTTTCAGATCTATCAATTAATCAAGAAATCTCTCAATTGATAAAGGTATTTTTGAATTCATCATTTATTTTGCGAGATTTTATTTTCAAAATCATACATTATGTTGAATTGGCATTATGTTGAATTTTCGAATTATATGTACTGAGGATTTCCCGTCATTTTTTTAAAAATTTTATGTGAGTTAGTTAACATAATCATCAAATATTTATGTATTTCAGATTTATAGTATTTTAAATAAAATTTTTTGATCTTTTTAATGATTTGTTTTTATATTTCAGATTTAGAAGAATCTACATTAACATTTAGGTATTGAGTTGTTTCACAAAAGTTTTTGAGAGTATTTTTTGAATGTTCTGTAGTTTGTAGTCAAATTTGTTTTTACAAAGTGATAATCCAAATACAAATATGTAGTTTGATTATTTAAAATTGTGAATGAATACGAAATCAAAGATAAACTAGTTGGTAAACATATAATGAGCAAAATGAAATACAAAACTATTTGACTAATGCAATTAGGATAAATACACATATAATGAATACATAAATAAACTGTATTTTGGCTATTTATATTTGAGAATGAATACGAAATCAAAATATAAATACAAAACTTTATGGTATACATTAGGATGAATAAGAAATCAAATCTAAATACAAACTTTATGGTATACGTTAGGATGAATACAAAATCAAATCAAAATACAAATTATTTGGTATACAAAGTGATATTGGAAATAAGCAAAATAAAATACATTTGTAAGATGGATGAATACGTATACCATGAATATACATGAGTATTGTATTCTGAATATCGGAAAAATTCTTAAAAAGGAGATACATAAACTTCATAACCTTAACATGATAGCCAAATAACATCATAAAATTTAGACATTTTTAAATAAATTATAATTTCATAACGTCAAAATGATGCCTTAGTAGAATAAACTGCTTTAAATATTATAATGTATGGTAAATAAACGTGTTTACAAACAAACAAAAAAAATTAAGAAAATTGAATATTGAATTTTTAGAACAATGGTGATAGGCGTGTTTTTTAGAACATAGTAAAAGAATAAGAAAGAGATGGAAGTTGATGTATTTTGATAAATTGTTAATTAGTTCTTTGTTTTTGAATTCTTGTAACTGATAAGACTTTTAAGTAATTGTCTATTTTTAATATTTTTATGTCCCCTTATTTTCTCCTTTCTGTTTTAACAATTGTTTCTTTTTTGAAATTTTGACTAAATATTGAAAGTATTGACAATGAATCCTATTAAATGTCAAAATATTGCCACTTTGAAAATTTTACATATAAAATATGAGTCGAATACTTTTATCCATTTTTATTTATCTCATTTTTTACTAACTCATATTCAACTCGACCCGCTCGTTTACAGTCTTAATCCACACCATATTATGGGTAACATATGTTTATGTTTGGTTGTTTTTTTGAGGTTTGAACAAGCAAGATCGCGTATCCATGAGTAATAAATTTTTGTGTATATATAAGAGTTTTTTTGGATGAAATTTATTGTAGGGCTAAGTATTATCTTAGCTACATCTTGGGGATTGAAATGTCAATATTCAGGTTCAGTTTGTATTAGTGTTTAGACATTATCATTTTTTAAGTAGGTTGGATCATTAGAGGAGGGTCCTCCGCTTGAAGAAATTGGTTGAGGTGTGGCTGATGAAATAAATTTGTTAGGTATTGGAAAAACCATGCTAATGCTCGTATTTCGTGATAAATTAAACTGAAAATTGATGGGGTTTCTACCTCCACTGTTTCTTATGTTTCTATAGAAGCAACAGAGCGGGAAGAAGAAGTTGAAGAGTGGATTTGAGATGTTGCTTGACAGAACATTTTCTTGAAAAAGAGATATTGATCAATCAAATCTCTTTTTTTGTTCGTGCCGAACATAACACTAGGTTCTTTAGATCCCATCTGTTGTTGCCAATTTTTGAAATCTTCCTCCATCAATGAAGTAATCATTTTTTGGTTTACGGTTTAGCTTTAATTAATACCAACAGTATTTACAATAAGAAGCAAGTGGACATGGTCTATCCACTATCTACAAGATAACGATTAAGTCTATCCTATTCTGCTAACCTTTATTGGAGTTTCTAGTTTCAACAGAATAAGTAGAATATGTATACGTTTATATTCAACAGCTAAGCACTAGATGAAACAATTAAGTGTTTGTAATGCATGCTTCCATTTGATTATCGTATTTCCTCGAAGATGAATGTGCATCAAAATTTCCTTACAAATATGATCAGCCTCGAATCGTGCTTGTTGGAATCTGATAGCATTTTTTCCCTCCATGTCAATGATGTAATTATAGCAAGCACACTACAAGCAATATCATCAATATCATGTTTCCTTTTTGCTCTCTGATATGCCTATTGTATTTCATATTCCTAGTTGCAAATTCTCCTTTTGTATCCCAGCCAGTAGCATATCCTGCTCCATAGTTGTTAATGAACTACAATAAAAAATAATAGATTCTTAAAAGTCTCTATTGCTTTCCCACAAAACACACAATCCTGAAGCATGTGCCAAATTTCAAAAGAAATTCCATAGTGGCTAGCCTTTCTTACACAGATAACCAGAGATGAATCTATGTATTGGATGTACATTTATTTGCAGAGGAATAAACTTTCATGCTACTCTAGGATGTTGAGGCATTAGAGTTACGTATATCTTTTTTATAAGGAAACCATTTGTCCCTATCATGGTGTGCAACCGCTTGCTAAGATCTCTAGTGAGGGCTTTTTTGCTGCATGATAAGCCCTCTTGTATCTAGTAGGTTCCTCGCTACCCAAGTGTCATTCTAGGATGTAAAAAATAGTTCAAGATTGTCACGACCTAGGGATACACCCTAGATATAACATGGCGTATAGGACTTCGGGAGGCCTCATACAAGCCACTTAGCATTCATAACATAATAAATAGAAAAAATAAAATAAAGACAACATTTCAAGTCCAATGTTTTATAAAAGTAAAGCGGGAATCTAAATAATGTATCTCAATAGTCATCTAATACAATAGAATGAAATTGGACCTAACCCATACATTATGTCAAAAACTAAAATAAGAAGGAAAAACAGAAACAATGAAAATTTGTCCTTAAAGCATGAGGACTCACCAAAGCTCGGAATCTCTCTAATAAACCTCGAGCCAGAAAACTAAGAACCTTGACTCTCGAACCCTACATTTGGGAAAAATGTAGGCAAAAGTATGCATTAGTACAAAACATGTTCCAAGTATCATATTATAAACTTCTAGCTTAGATGGACTCACTAGATAAAGTCTATCTAGAGTCATCCTATGGTGACATATAGGTAAGGGATAAAGAGATTGCTTCTGAAAATCTGGCCTACTAACAGGAGAGCTTTTATCGCAATACCCTCTCGGTGCTAAGAATAAATCCACGTCATATTCTTAATTATTCTTATTATCCATGAAAAGACACATCATCTTCCCAATCCAAGCTAAGTCATAAGTCACTCATGGAAAAGTATCATTCAATCATCAATCCAGCCTAAGTTTCATTAGGATAACTATTTATCTTTGATTCATTTAGGTGTGAAGGCCTTTCAACCTTAGAATCATTATTATGTGAGAAAACCTTTCAAAATCATATTTTCATGTGTATATGAGAAATCCTTTCAACAATACAACATAAAATCATCATTGATTTCATATTCTTTCATAACAATAACAAATTCACATATTCTATAAATTTATGTTTGATTTCATATTCTTTCATAATGCAAGATCCACATTACATACTCATAACTTGGAAAATATGGAGATTACATGGGTGGTAGGGGAATTATCATAAAATCATAGTATTTTATCAATTCATGGATAAGGGATTACAACTCAGATCATTTAAATCAATAATCAAGAGAACTAATGGGAATTGAAGAAAACTCTAACCTAATTGGGGGTTTCCACCAATGTAAATAGAAGAATTTGGAAACTCCGTGAATGGAAAAACTTCATGAATGAAAACTACCATACCTTACTATTAAATCCAAGAAGAAATTGAAGAATGAATGATTGATCTTGAACCCTAGTTTGAATCTTCATCTTCAACCTTCTAGAGAGAGAAATACTATTAGGAGAGTAAGACTCAACTTCGTTGGTGAGTTTGAAAAGAATGAAGTTAATAAATTATTTTGGGGTAAAATAACTTATATAGGGGTTTTGGTGAAGGTTTAAACAAAATAATATTAGGCTAGAATAATTAGTAAAAGACCCAATTGCCTCTAAGAAATAACTATCGTTACTTAATGACACCTCAGACTAACGGATTGTGGTTTGACCGACAATCTATCCTGCACGTCTGTCACTGGGTGTCAGGAAGTGGATTTGAGTCCATGACCCACAAACCTCAATCCATGGACCCAACGACTATTCGTTAGTCCAGGACGTGGTTTGTGGTCCTCTGGGATTTGTTGGGTGGCCAATCCACAAACCAGACCCAAGGTCCATGGCTCAATCCATGAGTCGTAGCTGGCCTCCATCAGATGGAACCAAAAAATTCCTGAAAACTTGATATTTGTCCCTTTCTTGAATTTGAGGTGTTACATTATCTCCCCTGGGAATCATTTGTCTAGGAATAAGATTCAAGACATAAGAAGAAGAAAAGGACTCTAAACTACCAACTCATATATGCAAATTCATCTGAATGCTAACAACAAAAGAGGAACTCCAACGCCAAGCTAGAACATATTCAAAAACTCATAAGGAAGATAGGAACTAGACCTAGCATCCCAACATACATCCAATTCATAAATGCACATATCTGAGGAGGAATCATCAACTTCAAGCTAAGGACATTCAAACATCATATCATGAAGTCTATATGCAAATCTTACTCAAATGCACATAAACATGTAGAAATCGATTGAGCAAGCTCATTTTTTCAAAACATAAACTTTTTCATGGACATGCATAAATGAAGAAATCATGGAAATGCCTAAGACACATGACACTAAGAGATAAAACCCTAAGGAACTTATTATGTCAAGCTAAAGTAGGGGTAGAAGGTAAGAAATGATGATTTTGGGACGTCATATCGACCTCCTAAGTAGCACCCTCAACTAATTGATTCCTTCAAAACACTTTCACATAAGAAACTTTTTTAGTTCTCAACTTCTTAACTTGTTGGTCTAAGATCTCAATCGAAACTTCTTCTTATGAAAGATTCTCCTAAACCTTCTAAGGGAACTATAGATGTCAAGTGACCAACACATACATAGAGACATGGAAAACCGTATGCACCGATGCCAACTCGTTAGGCAAATCTAGTTCATAAGCAACCTTACTAACACGCCTCAAAATCTGATATGGGCCTACATATCGGGGACTAAGCTTACCTTTCTTACCAAACCTCATTACACCCTTCACGGGTGAAAAGCTAACTCAATCATCAACATTAAACTCAAGATTTCTTCTCCTAACATCGACATATGACTTTTGCTAGCTTTGAGTCATTATCAACCTTTCTCTAATAAGTCAAACTTTTTACATGGCCTCATGCACTAACTCGGGACCTATTAGGGACACCTCACCCACCTCAAATCAATATATAGGAGATCCACACCTCCTACCATGCTATGCCTCAAATGGAACCATACCAATACTAGAGTGATAACTATTTTTATAGACAAACTCAATCAAAGGCAAGTGATCATCCAAATAATTCTTAAAATCAATCACATAAGCTCTTAACATGTCTTCCAAAGCCTATTGATTTGGAGATGAAAGGTCTTACTAAGCTTAAGACGAGTACGAAGACCCTTGTGGAAAGATTTCCAAAACTGAGAAGTAAATTGAGTACCATGATTGGAGATAACTGATAAAGGCACTCCATGCAAATTTACCATTTCCCTCAAATTCAACTTAGCATAATCCTCCTCCGAATAAAAAATCATAATGAGAATAAAATGAGTCAATTTCGTTATTCGATCTACTACAACCCAATTTGAGTCAAGTTGTCACCTTGTGCGAGGCAAACCAACAATAAAGTCTATATTCATATCTTCCCACTTATAAATGGGAATGCTAATGTCTTGGGATAACCTCCTAGTTTCTCATACTCAACTTTCACTTGTTGACAATTAGGACACTTAGCTGCAATTCCATAATATCATTCTTCATCTCATTCCACCAATAGATCTCTCACAAGTCACGATACATCTTGGTGGCTTCCGGGTGAATGAAATACCGAGAACTATAGGCTTCTATCAAGATTTGTTCCCTTGAATCATCAACATTGGGAACACACAAACGACCTTGATATCTAAGAAAACTATCTCCCCCTTAGGAGAAACACTAAACAAATCTTTTAAGCACCGCTTCATTCAATTCAACCAAAATTGGATCAAGACCACAAAAGGTGATTATGAGCTATTGTGAACCATAACATCATCCTTGGTAGAGTCCTCTATCTGAACCCCCAATCAGGACAATCTATGAACGTATCGAACCAACTCCTTATCTTCTTAAGTATGAACAACACTACCCATAGATAATCCACTAAGAGCATCCGCCACCACAATCGCTTTATTGGAGTGACAGAGAACACTCATATCATACTCTTTTAATAACTCAAGCCACCTTCTTTGGCAAAGATTTAGACCCTTCTAATTAAACACATATTGTAAACTCTTATGGTTGATAAAAACATTGACATAAACTCTATACAAATAGTCCCTCCAAATCTTTAAGGCAAAAAAAATGTCGCTAGTTCAAGGTCATGGGTAGGATAATTTTTTCATGAACCTTAAGTTGTCGTGAAGTATGGACAATGAATTTACTATTTTGCAAAAGTATCACATCCTAGCTCAACTCACAAGGCATCACAATAAACAACGAAACCATCAGTCCCTTCCGATAAGGTCAACACCAGAGCGAGAGTAAGTCTATCCTTCAATTTTGGAAAGCTCTTCTCACATTCTACAGACCACATGAACTTAGCCTTCATTTGAATTAAGGTTATGAATAGAGAGGCAGTCGAAGAAAAACCCTCAATAATCCTTCTGTAGTAACCAGCTAAACCCAAGAAACATCTAATATCCGAAAGGGGTAGAGATCTAGGCTAACCCTTGACCGCATCCATCTTCTTAGGTCTACCTCAAAAATCTTACTTGAAACAATGTGATCAAGAAAAGCTACAGATTTATCCAAAACTCACACTTGCTAAATTTTGCAAAAAGTTGTTGGTATTTTAGAATTTGCAACACAATCCTCAAATGATCGATATGCTCATCCTCACTTCTCGAATAGATCAATATATCATCAATGAACACAATCACAAACATGTCAAGGTACTGTCTATGTTGAGTTGTATGACCTAGCTATATGTCTGAATTATTTAAGTTATTTTCCAACAAATATTTATGTAAAAACAAGGATGACAATTTATCGGGACTATAGTAAAACACTAGTTGAACAAAAGTCTACGTTGATTTTAAACTCTTACCTATTTATGCAGTAATAAAACACTATAAATTTATTTATTCTTTTATGATTACAGATTTGGATATATAAGATTTTTCGTCATCTCGTAAAATATGTTGGGAAGTCATTGGCAGCCATACACCGAAGAGTGACAGTATAACGGAAGGAGACTCATTTAAGTATAGAAGAAACAGTATAAAGATAAAAATTTATTTGTTTTTATATAATACTATTTTTAAATTAGTGAATATCATTAAATTTTTCTACATATATTTCTTTTAGATAGTGCACCTATACCTTACCCCTATTATTCGTGAGCTTCATACTTACATGAAAACATGTATTCATATATGAATGAAGTTAATAGCATGTTCATTGATACTTTGAAAGTGAAGTTGAAAAGCGTGATTGTCCTCACTTCATCAATAGAGGTTGTGGACGACGACAATGATTTGAATGATCACAATCATATTCCATATCCAACACGTGATTATGATCATGTTAGTTTTATTGAACAGAAAATTGTGCATGACACTTTAATGATAGAGATCTCCGTGAGCATGTTTCCTTGAACAAGAAATGAAGTCAAAATAATGAGGGAGTTAAAACAAAAATTGTCTTTTTTTATATTTTTTTAAACAAACAAATATTACCATTTGATATGCTATGACTTATATTATCGTTGTAAAAATTGATTATTTAAATTGTATTAATTTTATACACTTTTCTTAGATTATAAATATTATTTATTATTTCTTGAGTGGTTGATAGATGATGGATGTATAGATGGATACTCTTTTATTTGTAAGGTACATGTGGGTTGGTATAATGGTCAAAAAGAATACCAGTATATAGCAAAAAATAGTATATTATATTGAGGATCGGCAACTGAATCCATTGTAAATTCTAAACTACACACATTGCAATTGATATATTGTATGAGTTTATAGCTCTTCCTAGCATAATATCAAAAATATATTAAATTCATACAATTAAATAAGCTTAAATAAGTCATATTTTCATATAGAGCCTACATAAATTGGGGATCGATTAGATAAGAGATGCATGAAGGTGAGTAGTGATTATACAACCAACATCTTCAAAGTAATGTTTACCAAAGTACAAGTATATTTTATGACGATTTCATTTGTTCAACCATAGTTCATCCTCATACATTTTGATTTTTGTCTCTAACCGGCACTCTTATATGATCATATATATCACTCATTTAGACTCACTTAATTGTGTAAATGTTAATAATTATTTATTTATCAATTAAATATTTTCTTTTAAAAATTCGATTAGTTATGGTCTTTATATATGTATCTTAACCTATTAAGTTTATTATGGATGAAGGTCTTAGAATAGGCAAGACTATAACAAGTTGAGGAGCAAACTAAGTACAGTCTAGCCTATATTAAGACATCATCCATAATAGACTTGCTAGATTATGATACATATGTAAAGACCGTAGTAGAATTTTCTAAAGAGAATAATTAATTAATAAAAAATAAATTATTAAAATTTATACAATTAAATAAATTTAAACAAGTCATATGATTATATAAGAGTTTGTGTGAATTGGGTATAGTAATCAAATATGTATGAGGATGAATTATGGTTCAGCAAAATAAAATTCTTACAACATACCTGTGTTTGATCAACATTACTATAAGGATGTTGATTATATAACCACTACTCATCATCACACATCTCTCATCGTCGTCCCTAATCTAGTGGACTCTGATATGATCTCATGAATTGTTTAAGCTCATTTAGTTGTGTAATTTTCAATAATTAAACGTTAAATTAATCACTTCTCTTTTTGGCAATATTCTATTAAAGGCTAAAAATCATGCGATATACTATTGACAAAGCGTGTAGACAAGAATTTACAATGCACTAGATCGGTGGTCCTCAATATAATATAGTTTATTTAGTTATATATTTTTCTATTATATATTAATATTTTTATCATTTCTCTAATTCACACACTGAAATTAATTAATTATATAGATTATCTGTCATGGATAATGATCTTCGTCAAGCTTAGACCATTTAATTTTGCTTAGTCTAAATTCATGTAATTGATGTTTGACCAGATTCATTATCTCGGCAATATATGTATTGCTAACAGAATTGCAAAATTCAAAAACAATAAAATGACAAAAATATGTAGAAAACTTAAATTGATTTTATTCATTTGTTTGTTGCTACATATTTAACATATTATTGACACCAGCTTGGGCAAAAAGAGCAAAAGAAAAAAGCTTTCAATACATTATGTAGTCAGTAGTACATAAATCAAATGATCCACACTCCCGTTGCTCTTCTTGAAACATTTAGAATCTTCCAATTCCATTAGGATTAACATTCATATTCATTGAATGATCACTAAAACTTTCATCTTCAATAGAACGGTCGTCATCGACTGTAGGGTGTCGTGATGGGATACTAAAGACCTTGCAACGATACTTATTCTCAAAATAGTCATAGAGCTATCGACAACGACATTCAACATATACGGAGACACCTGTCTGTTAATTCTATGAATGTGAGATGCATTTTTCGGTAGAATGACCATGGAGACCCATATACTTGGTCCCGTTTGCCAGTTGGATTCTCCTACTCATTACTTTTCCAAATGGATAGTTAAAATCAATGAAACTCTATATTTTGAACCGCCCTGACCATTAACCAAACGAATATATCATTAAAATGACTGAGTTAGATAACTACGTGACTACACACGTTTTTGTAACAAGTGAGTACAATAATTCTGTTTTTAAAACATTAAAGTTACGCAAGAAAAAATAGAAATACTAAAAAAACTCAAATCATCTCATCTTCTTCTTCTGCCCCACCCACCCTTCTATCTTCATCTTCAATCCCCCAACCCACCCCCTTCTCTTTCCTTCTTCTTCTTCAGTTGATTTCTCACCCTCTCATCCATCATTCTTTCTTTGGTTCAGCACCCACTTCATTCTATTTCTTTTTCATTGTCTTCTTCGATATATACCCTTCAACATTGTCGTCATTACCTTAAAAAAATTAAAAAGTTGTCAATATATATATAATATATATATATATATATATATATATATATATTATATATATATATATATAGCTAATCTATTCTCATTTTATGTTTTTATATAGAATTTTCAAACATCTATTATATTTCTTAGATTATTAGCGAATCGGTTTTTTTAATTCAAAATTTTTGTGATATTTGAGTTTATCGATTCAAAATAATGGAATAGATCCTTAACTAAAACTATTGGCTACTAAATTTTTGTGTTTGAAATTTATTTTGAGTTTAAAAAGATGCAAAATATGGGAGTAGAATGCAATTTGTTTTGGGGATAAGGAGTGGAAATGGAGAAGATGATGAAGTGGGGAACCGGGGAAGGAGAAATTGTGCCAATATTAAAATATTATTTATCTTTTTCGATAATTAATTTCTGTTGTGTCATAAAATATTTAAAAAAAGTTATGATGTGTCACAAAAAAATTGTGTGAAATTCCACGTGTAGCTGCATGTGTTACATTTTCACAGATCATATGAGAAAAGGGTTTATAATATTGTGTTTCGTTTGAATTTAAGCGTTTATTTGACAAACAGGTGAGTAGGAGGATCAAACTTACAAACGGATCCAAATACAAGAGACTCTCATGTGGTTCTGCCTTTTCTTTCCATTTGTTAGTTAGCTAATAACATTGCTTGGCTCGCAAACTAATTGTCTGCTCTCAATTACACTTTGAACCATGTTGTGCATGTATCATTGTGATGAGAGGGGATGACTGCTATCACCTTATTAGATGATTTTCAATTTCAATATTTGGGAGTCTCCTCCCATACACTCATATAATCACCACTAGCAATAATTACTTCAACTACTGTTATCATAGACCAAATTGACCAGTCCTAGATTACAATGTCAATCTATATCTAATCGATGACTAACTAATAACTAATATGAAAATCTACAAAAAAAAATGTCAATAAATTAAATTGGGTGTTATCAATTGTTTGCTAGTACTGGAATGAAAAAAATGTCATTTTAGGACTTCTAAACTACGACAACTATCTACTAATGAGGTATTGAGTGATAATTAAAATGTAACACCTCGTTTTGAAAACATACCTACATGTAGATTTCCAAAAGTTGCAAGAGGCACTGACGGTCACCACCTGCGGACCATAGGCTGACCCAGTGTCCGTTCTGGTGGTCTGTGGTTCACCAACGGCATCCCTTCCCCAGAACCTCCAAAATTTTTGTCTAAGTGTCGACCCAAGGTTGGACCCACGGACCGTAGGTGAGACCATGGTCTGTAGTCCAGAACCTTAGGTCAAACCCTAAATTTTCAGCCCCAGACGTCCAACGACAAATGACAAACATGGGTCATTGTTCCATGCACGGTCCATCGGTCAATCCCGTTAGTGGCCCCGATAGATTTTAAGTCAGGGATTTTTTGGTCTTTTTCCTATGCGTTGGACCCCTAACTACGTAATTTGGTCATTTTTAGCCTAGTAAGTAAACTAGATTTTCCCCTAATCAATTCATTCTCCAAAATTCATAAATCCTAGAAACAGAGAAGAGAAAGTGTTGACCAAAGCTTTCCAAAACGTAATAAGGTTTTCATCAGTTCTAACCCAAAATTGAAAGATTTCTCCGTAAAATTTGTCACCAAGTATGTGGGATTTTACTAGTGGGTTCCTTTTACATGTTAGGTCCCTAGTTTTCAGTCATGCTCTTGATTCCCTTAATATTATTTAGGCCTAAGGTATCTTGAATGTTAGAAATTGTTGGGTTTTAGTTGTTCGAATAATACAAATCAAATAGTCATGAATTTGGTATCATTTTGTGTAGATGATTTCGTGAATTCAGAACCCTAGATATGTAGCTCATTTAGTTCATGAATTAACATATTGGGTCTATTATTTTAGATATATACATGCATGCCTCAGTTTTTGAATGTTGCATTATCAATATATTAATGTTGCATTCTCTGCTTGCATGTCAGTATTTAGAGTTATCCAGTATTACTGAAATTCAATCATAAAGTGATAGTGCATAATCAATTGGGAGTAATTTAATACCGAGTGTACTAGGTTCAGTCACCCTCATAGTCCCAAAACTGCATGCCACTTAGGTAAGTCCCCTCTATAGGTATTATAATTAGTGATTAGCCAATCATGTATCTATACGTATGGCGGGGTATATTAGATCCACTCGATGGGGTGCATACATCGAACTCCATATTTAGCTCATGTGGTTTTATGTCAGTTATTAGTAGCTTATATAGTTCAGTAAGATTCTATTGCATTGACCATGTTATCAACTACATTCAGATTTCAGTCCTAGCGTGATATAAGCTTGTTCATTGCATTCAGTTAGTTTATGTTCACTATTCTTAGTATAGTATCATGCTTATATTTTACCATTGCTCAAATATATACTTTGGTTCACTTATGTTGTTGTTTAGCTTTTTCTGTCCTACATGCTCAACACCTTTCAAGTACTAACACATGCTCTATGCTCCATCTTCTTGTGACGTAGGTTCAGGTTCTCTGCTTCCAGATCACGCGCAGATTGGTTCCTGATCTCTAGTTCAGTAGCATCAGTGGTGAGCCCTATTTCTTTAAGGATGAGTGACATGATTATCTTCCTTTCTTTTTAGCTTTAGTTTTGGTTTTGCTAGTTTAGCTGAGGCATGTCCCAGCACTTCTAATCAATTAGAGGATATTTTCATAAATAGTTAGTTTTAGCTTAAGTATTTGAGATTGACTTTTTAGTTGTTGTTAAATCCTCAATTTTCATTTATTAAGATTTAGTATTAGTATTCACCATCTTTTAGATTATCTCATGATTAGCTTCCGCACTGTGTTTGTTAATTCAGTTTATGTTTAGTATGCTTATGATATGCCAATAGAGTTATCTTGGGGTCACTCATGATCCTAGGTCTCATGTCCACATCTAGGGGATAGCCTCGAGGCATTAGGTGAAAAGTCCTAGGATGTCTGAAAAGCCGCACTAGTAAAGTTCTTTTTATTTGTATGAAGTGCACCACATCTAATGAGATTGAGGCTACAAAGTGTTTTATAGAAACATCATTTTTACTCTTATTGTGCGTAGGGTATGATCTAATTCCTTATCTAACTCGATGTTTTTCACTTTCAAATCAAGCCTTCTCGTAGAGCTTATTAAAAGAATGTGAATGCTCGAAATGCTGACGCAGCTCATCCAGTCCCAGATTAGGAACATTTGAATACAGAGTTTTAGAACGTCATTCAACTTTTGGCGTAGAGGTGACTAAAAAGAACAACCAGCAAGTTCTAGTTCCTGCGAATACTAGTGGTGGATCAGTGGCAGCCAGGTTTCGCAATTTTGTTAGGATGAATCTGCCATAGTTCTTAGGATCGCAGATTGGTGAGGATCCCCAACACCTCATAGATAAGGTAACAAAGATCTTTTGAGTGATGCAAGTGACTGGAATGACAGGGTAGAGTTGGCATCCTATCAGCTTAGGGATGTAACTCACATCTGTATACTCAATGGAAATGAAAAGAGAACAGGGGGTACAAATACAGCTCCTATCACATGGGAATTCTTTAGTGATACTTTTCTAGACAAGTTGTTTCCAAGAGAGTTAAGGGAGGTAAAAGTTCCAGAGTTTGTGACTTTGATGCAAGGTAGCATGACGTTTCAAGAGTGCGGACTTAAGTTCACCCAACTCTCCACGTATGTACCTCACATGGTTGTTGATTCTAGGGCTGAAATGAATAAGTTTCTACATATGGTATCCAACTTAGTGAAAGTAGAGTGTAGGAATGCTATGTTGCTGGAAAATATGAACATATCTAGGCTTATGAGTCATGCACAACATCTTGAGGAGATAAGCTAAGGGGAACAAAAAGGCTAGAATAGGTAATTGTGGGTATCCATAACAACAATTGGGTGGTGGAAATAGCTCGCAGTTTCAGAAAAACTCTTCAGATCCAGCACCTTCATTAACTAGTGTTCCCTCCTCAAAGTTTTGGCATGATAAAAAAGATAGGCTATCAAGCTCTAAGTCTCAAGGAAGTGCTTCAGGCATCAAAATTGTAACATTTCAAAAATCCAAGATGAGTCTTAAAGCCTAACATAGGTTTCATGGGGTCTAAACATTGTTTTAAGACCTCTTCTAATGAATATAGGTCATTTACGGAGTTTAGGAATCAAAATGTCTAGAACGTCGATGACGTTCGGAAACTAGTTCTAGTGAGGTACTAGCGTTCCTAATCCTATTTGATGCACTTTTAGAAGTCGGAAATTCATGAAATTAGGTGGAAGGGTGTATAACATGTGTTTAATATGATTCGTGGTCGGAACGTCCGAGTAAGACTCCCCAAGGACAAACCAATGGCCCTTGACGAGGACCCATGCACGTTGGTGTCAACACTGCCTGGGCATTGTGTAACCACGAGACACAGATGACGATTTGTGTGTGGGTCGACGTGACTCATTGACAACCGTCAACCAACACTTAGACTTTTTGTTTAAGAACCCCAATTTCATAGTCTCTGACAAGAATGACGGTTGTGCAGCACGAAAGGGAGGCCTGGCCGTCGATGGACCAACGGCCCGTCAGTCGAGGTCTCGTCGATGGGCCTGCAATTTTCCTGCACTTTTTAAGTTAGTTAATTTAATAAGTTACAGGTTAGGTGGTTAATTAGGGGTATAAGTAAATCTAATTAACTTAATTAAGTCCTAATATAAAGACCCCCAACCCTCATTAGTCTAAACACAACTCACAAAATAAACTCTCTCCTTCTCTCTCTCTTCTTTCTCTCTCTCTTTGGAAGACACCATTGAAGAAAATCTTGGGGAGGTTTTGGGGTCTGGAAAGGGATGATTTCACCATAAAATCTTCATCAAACTTTAATGTATGGTATCTAATTCACCTTTGAGGCTTCTTTCCTCAAAGGACTCATTCAAAGTATTTCTAAAACTTGAGTTTTTAAGTGGGTTTCATTCAATTACGAATTTGATGTTACGAAATGAGTTGTTTATAGTTTCTTTAGGACATAATGAATATATTAACATGTATATTAATTTGATTATGACAATTTATGATGGTTTGGTCTAAATTGAATAGCATGATCCTTAACCCTTAACCCTAGGTTTGATCTTGAAGTGAATAGATTGTGATTGATTCAATTGGCTTGATTATTGGTTAAATAACTATTATATGATGTTTTTACACTAATCATGGACAAATTAATATGATTTGTAGTCTTTCATACCAGTTCTTGAGAAGTGATCTAGGTTATGAGAATTAACGTAAGTATCTTGTCTTAAATTTTGATATAGTATTGAATTATGGTGTAGTGACTCTTATATTCTTTTTATCATGTTGATTATTGAATTATGATGTGGAACATATAAATTGGATTGAATTTAGGGTTTATGGTAAGGCCTAAATGATGAACTATGAAGGAGACTTGGTAAGTCTCATGATTTCTATCTTTACTTCCAATTGTGATTAATTGTGGTTAAACAATGATATTATACTGGAGTAAGCCTTGTATTAGGATTGATAGGATAGTATTATGTTAAAGTGAAATGTCTTTACTATGTTGTGAGGTTGATTAAGGTGTATGTGTTATAAGGATGGTGATGACTATCAATATGCATTATTATGATACGAAATGCTAATGTGTTAACCTCACTTATATGAATTGTAATGAAAGGACTTATACAATTCTCATTGAGCTATTGATGATGATGATAATACAAAGGGTAGACCCTATGACCTAAACTAAGCTATGATTGATAATTAAAGGCTTAAAGACATTTCGAAAAAGGACTCTAGCTTAACACCGAGTGAACTAGATTGAGGAGTGTCCCTTCCCACATAGGGAAGGTAGGAGCACTAAAGTACTCTTGAGATTGGAGACTACAATGCATGGAGCATAAAAAGGGTCCCACTATGCTCCTAGTTCTTGAACTATTTTTCCCCATAGGAATACTAGCTAGTGGATCCACGTAGTTTCTATGTTTTATGTTTTGTACTACCTTGGCAAGTAGTCCGCCTTCCTTCGGTGTAGGGTTTTATGACATCGGATTCCACACTATCTCATGTGGTCTATATCGGTTAAGGCAAGATGTTCCCAAAAGATAAAATGAATTAAAGGATTGAACTCTAACTAGGATAACCTAAGTGGTCTAGCTTAGTCTAGGTAGGGGTATGGGACTCTACCTAAGCATTGCACTAGTTAGCCTTGAGAGGAGTCTTAGGAGGATGTTTTTATGTATTTTTATGTTTATGTTTATGATGATATGTGATATGTATATGAAGGACTTGCATATTGTTAATACTTATGTATATGTGTTGTTTTATATTATAAAAGTAAGATGAAATGTATATCTAAATGTCATGTTATGTGAAGTATAGTGTTAGTCATGATTCTTGTTGGGTTACTTGATTGATTGAGTAAAGTTATGGGGATTTTCTTGGTCATTGCACTTGTTGACTTGATAGGGGTTCATGGGTAACTGTCTTGCTTTGTTATAATGAAATGCACTCTTATTCATGCATGTGATGTCATTCCTTGATGATAGGGTTGTAGTACATTATGGGTTCAAGTATGATGATGTGTATATTACTTGTTTTAGTTAGTAAGCATGTTTTGTTACTTGGTACGACTTACTTGATTATGCATAAGGCTTTTAAAGGGTAAAATAGCATGGTTTAACTAAATGTTCCTTTTTAGCATGTTTTGAGCTTATATGTGTATGTGGTCTCATACTTAGTACATATGGCGTACTAACCCCATTTCTTCCTTTTTCCCAAACATTTTAGGTTCTGATCGTTGAAGGCTCATTCGAGACGACTTGAAGAAGACTTGGATATTTCTTACCATCCAAGTGGGTAGGTCCTCATTTTTCGAGGGCGATGTCAATATCTTTTTTATGAAGTTGCTTTGTTTTTCTAAGACACTTATGTTCATTCCACTTTCATTTGAGTACGATTTGTATAAGCCTATATGTGGCTTCTTTACATTAATGTAGGGCTATGCCCAAATTTCTATGATTTTTAGATGGTATGAGATGATATAATTCTTAAGACTATGTTCTATATTATGTATATATTTATTGCAATAAAAGTAGAAGGCTATGTAACCTTCCTATATGAAGGGTCTACGTATACTCGATATATATATATTATGTGTATATAGAGGTCTATGTAAACCTCAAGTAAAAGTAATAAAAGTTTTTAAATTTTCTGCTAAATTCAACTTATGAATGTGATGATGTAAACTAAGAGGCTAGTCATAGTCCTCAAAGAGGGCAACGACGTCGGTTACATCTAGGGGGTAAACCCGGATGTGACAAGAATATACCCAACTTGTCCCAAGTGTAATAAGTACCATCTAGGCGATTTTCTTGTAGGAAAGGGAGGATGCTTTGGGGGTGGTCACTGTGGTCACAAGTTGAGATATTGTCCTTCTGCTAAATAGGGTCAAGGGGGTAATAATTTTAGTTATCAGTTTACAACTTCAGCAGCACTAGCAAGTTGCCTTACTCAGCAAGGTAACTCCTCGATATAGGTGGGGATAGCGCCAAAACAGGTTGTATCCTCTTCTTGGTTCTTCCGATCGGTGACCTAGTTATAGCTAGAGGGGTATACAGAAATTTTCCTATCATAGTGTCCTACATAGTCACCTTAGTAGATTTTGTATAATTAGAAATAGTAGACTTCGATATCATTCTAGGCATGAATTAGTTACATCCCTATTATGACTTAGTCGATTATAGAGCTAGGATTTTTCATTTTCAGTTCCACATAAACGAATCTTAGAATGGAATGGTAGTATCTTAGCGCTTATGGGTCGATTCATCTCTTACTTAAGGCCAGAAAAATACTTCTAAGGGGTATATCATCGAGTTCATATTAAGGATTCATGCTCTGAAACCCTAACTTTTGAGTTAGTGTCAGTAGTTAATGAGTTTCTAGAAGTGTTTCCAAAATATCTTCTGGAGTTCTTCTCTAAATGGAGATTGACCTTGGAATTGATCTTCTCCCAAACACCCAGCCTATTTCTATTCCTCCTTACAAAATGGCTCCAGTTGAGCTTAAGAAATTGAAAGAGAAGTTGAAAGACCTTCTAGCTAAAGGCTTCATCAGACCTAGTATTTCTCCATGAGGTGTACTGGTGTTGTTTGTAAAAAAGAAAGATGGTTCTCTAAGAACGTGCATCGACTATAAACAATTGAACAAGGTCACAATCAAGAATAAGTATCCTATCCCAGGATTGATGACTTATTTTACCAATTTTACGGTGCTAGTCATTTCTTAAAGATAAACCTCATATCTGGTTATCATCAGCTTAGAGTCAGAGATAGTGACATCCCAAAAATAGCCTTCAGAACTTGGTGTGTTCATTATGAATTTGTAGTTATGTCATTTGGACTAACCAATGGTTCTGAAGCTTCCATGGATTTGATAAACAAAGTGTTCAAAAAGTATTTGGACTTATGTGTTATCGTCTTTATTGATGATATCCTCATTTACTCTAGGAATGAAGAAGAACATGCGAATCATTTGAGGGATGTCCTGCAAACTCTCAAAGATTGCCAGTTATTTGTCAAGTTCAGCAAATGTGAGTTTTGGTTGCAATCTATTGCTTTTTCTTGGGCATATTGTGTCTAGTGAAGGTATTCGAGTGGATTCAAAAAAAATAGAAGCAGTGAAACAATGGCCTAGACCTACCTCTCCTACATATATTAGAAGCTTCTTGGGTTTGGTTGGCTATTACAAAAGGATCGTGGAAGGATTTCATTCATAGCCTTTTCATTTACTAAGTTAACTCAAAAGAATGTTAAGTTTCAGCGGTCAGATGATTGTGAGAAAAGCTTCACATAACTGAAAACTAGTTTGACTATAGCTCTTGTTTTGACTCTACCAGAGGGTTAAGATGGTTATGTTATCTATTGTGATGCATCCGGAGTTTACCTAGGTTGTTTGTTGATGAAGCAAGGTAAGGTTATAACTTATACTTCTAGGAATCTAAAGGTGCATGAGTAGCACTATCCAATTCATGACCTCAAGCTTGCAGCAATGGTGTTTGCACTTAAGATTTGGAGACATTATTTGTACGGTGTTCATGTAGATGTGTTCACAAACCACATGAGTCTTCAGTATGTGTTCACCCAGAAAGAGTTGAATCTTCACCGGAGGAGATGACTTGAGTTTCTCAAGGATTATGATATTAGTGTGCATCACCATCATGGTAAGGCCAATGTAGTAGCAGATGCTCTTAATAGACTATCTATGGTTAGTGTTGCACATATTGAGGAAGAAAGAAAGAAACTAGCAAAGGATGTTCATTAGACTTGCTCACTTAGGAGTTCGTCTTTTGATCATATTAGGTGGCAGTGTAACAGTTCAGAATGGGTCAGAATTTTCATTGCTAGCGGAGGTTAAGGAAAAGCAAGAGAGTGATCTGATACTGCTTAAACTAAAGGGTGCAATCCATCAGTAGAGATTTAACATTTTCTCCCAAGGGGAAGATGGTGTTCTTCATTATCAACGACGATTATGTGTTCCTTAGGTGGGTGAGTTGATAAAACAGAAATCTTGCAGAAGCCCATAATTCTCGATATTCTATTCATCTCAGCGCCACTAAGATGTATCCTGATCTGCGGGAAGTCTTTTGGTGGAATGGTATGAAAAGGGATATAGCAGATTTTGTAGCTAAAAACCCTAAATTCCAGCAAGTGAAAGTAGAACATCAGAAACCAGGAGGTATGACTCAAGCGATCAACATTCCTACTTGGAAGGGGGAAGTGATCAACATGGACTACAGTTGCGTCCAAAACCACACACAAGTGCACGTGGTCACTAAGGTAGTACATCGACTCTTTCAAGTCAGATTATCGAACTCAAAGGATTTCAAATGAACAAATAACATGTTCTTACGTCTAACTAAATTTACTCAGGTGACAACAATTTTAGAAGTTTGTTTATAACTACTAACTTGAAAATTTCAAAAATTAATTACTATAATCTACAGTTTCATATGAGAGAAGTTGACAATTTGGGAAGTATTTGAGGATTGTAGCATATATTTCTTTCTGGTATAATATTGATTTATCCTAACATTCAACGGTTTCACCTCATTGTGAATTGGCAATTGATTTTACGGTCATGGTCTCCCAGCCTCTAATCACCTACCACCATCGATAGCCTAACTACATCGTTGAGCAGGGATAGACATGAACCAATGGTGGAGAATTAAGCCTTCATCTTGCATATTAACCAAGCGTGGTATAGAAGTATAATACTATCCTATATACAAAAAACTCTAGACTCTATCCTATAATGAACACGCTTCTCACATTCTTTGGTCTATCCCTCTATTCATCTTCTGAGTTCAAGAGTGGACAACGAGTTTATTTTAATGTTGATCATTCATCGGAATACTTAAACAAGAATGCAAGCACAAATCATAAGATAGCTCATCTCATACTAGAAACAAATAATATTAAACCATTAACCGTAGCTACAACCCCTAGAATAAGGGACTTTAGCTAATCTTAGCACAAAAATTATCAAATAAAGTTTAAGAATCATACAAGGGTTTACCCAAATGAAAGAGTAGAAGAAAAACCCTAGAACATGTTAGCCGAATTTCCTAGCTCCCGTCTTTTTGGAACATAAATGATCATAAAAGGAGCACACTTAAATTATTTATAGTCTAAAAATTTGCACACAAATGAAACCTCTCTGCGACGCTCTCTCGATGCGCACTCCACTGTTAAGTGGAATTCCTTTTTCTACATACGACTTTGTGCTCCACGACGTGGAGATGCTTCTTCTTAGTGTATTCCAGCTTCTTGGCCCTTTTCCTCCGCAACTTCATCTTCTATTTTCCTACCTCTGTCCAAGTGTCCTATTTTGGCTTGGTTAAATAAAGCAACATATATATATATATATATATATATATATATATATATATATATATATAATATGAAATAAATTGGTTATTAGGCGCATCAATACGCCTAAGATAAACTTCATTACATGTTTACCTCGTTCTCACAAACAGCATGACTCCATTTGGGTGGTAGTTGAAAGAGTTACTAAGTCTGCCCCCTTCTTGGCAGTTAAAACTACAGACTCGGTGGAGGACTACACCAAGCTTTACATTAATGAGATGGTTACATTGCATGGAGTGACTTTGTCTATCATCTCAAATAGATCCTCAAATTACCTCTTAGTTCTAGAAGTCATTTAGGGAAGGTCTTGGTACTCAATTCAATCTTAGCACAACATTTCATTCACAAATGGATTGTCAGCAGAGCGTACCATTTAGACCTTAGATGACATGTTGAGAGCTTGCGTGATTGATTTCAAGGATAGTTCGGAGAGTTCGCTTGCAATAATAATTATCATTCTAGCATTAAGATGCCCCCTTATGAGGCATTGTATGGATGTAGATGTAGATCTACAGTTGGTTGATTTTAAGTAGGTGAGGAAGCCTTGATAGGGCTAGATTCAGTTCATGATGCTAGAGGTAGTGCAATTTATTAGAGATGAACTTAAGACCGCCAAGAGTCGCCAGAATTCCTAGGTAGATATGAGGAGAAGGGACGTAAAATTCAAAGTTAATGATTGGGTTTTCCTCAAAGTGTCCTCTATGAAAGGGGTGATGAGATTTGGAAAGAAAGGAAAGCTCATTTCTAGATATGTGGCCCTGACAACTTTTAAGTCAGGAGTCGTTTGGTCTTTTCCCTAGCGTTGGACCCCTAAACTACGTGATTTTGGTCATTTTTACCTACTAACTAAAATTAGAACTTACCTAAGTCAATTCATTCTCCAAAATTCATTAAACTTGTAACTCGAGAAGAGAAAGAGTCGACCAAAGCTTTCCAAAACGCAATTAGGTTTTCATCAGTTTCAACCAAAAATCAAAAGATTTCTCCATAAAATTCATCACTAAGTATGTGGGATTTCACTAGCGGGTTCCTTTCCTCCATTTCTTGATTCCCTTAATATTATCTGTACCTAAGGTATCTTGAATGTTAGGAATTGTTGGGTTTAGCTTTTAGAATAATACAAATCAGATAGTCATGAATTTTAGTATCATTTTGTGTAGATTCTTTCGTGAATTCAAAACCCTATATATGTAGTTCTTTTAGTTCATGAATTACATATGTTTGGTCGGTTATTTTATATATATACATACATACCTCAGTTTTCGAATGTTTGCATTTTCCGTTTGCATGTCAATATTTTGAGTTATTCAATATTACAGAATTCATTCATAAATTGTTAATTACATAATCAATTGGGAGTAGCTTAATATCGAGTGGACTAGGTTCAGTCACCCTCATAGTTCCAGAACTACATTGCCCCTTAGGTAAGTCCCTGTTATGGGCATTATGCTTAGTGATCACGTCAATCATGTCTCTATACCTCTGGCAGGGTATATTGGATTATATTATTAGTAGCTCCCATATTTCAGTCAGATTCATTCTATTGCATTGACCAGGTTATCATTTACAGTCAGATTTGAGTCACAATATGTTATAAACTTGGTCATTGCATTTGGTTGGTTCATGTTCAGTATATTAGTATAGTATTATGTTTTTCTCTTATCATTGTTCAGATATATGCTTTGGTTCAGTTATGTTATTGTTCATCTTTATTTTATCTTGCATGCTCAGTATTTTTCAAGTACTGATACATACTCTGCGCTACATCTTCTCGTGATATAGGTTCAGGTTCTCAGCTTTCAAATTACGCGTAGAGTGGTTCTCGATCTCCAGTTTAGCAGCATTAGTAGTGAGTACTCGTTCTTCGAGGACGAGTGACATGGTTATCTTCTTTTGCTTTTAGCTTTAGTTTCAGTTTTGCTAGATTTGTTTGGGGCATGTCCCAGGACTTCTAGTCAGTTAGAAGCTATTTTCAGACAAAGTTAGTTTCATCTTTAGTATTTGAGTTTGACTTTTTAGTTCTTGTTAAACCCTCAGTTTTCATTTGTTCGAATTTAGTATAGGTATTCCGCATCATATCAGATTATCTCATGATTAGCTTCCGCACAGTGGGTCACTCATGACCCTAGGTCTTGTGTCCACGTCTAAGGGGGTAACCTCGGAGCGTGTCATAAAAAGCTTTTCATGCTAGTAAAAATGGTTAATTTCTTTTTACAAAGTAATTAACAATATATGAAATAACAATGGAGGCAATAAGCAAGTTGTGAGGAGAAATATTTCACCGAAAAAGTCATTGGAATCGGTAAAACTAGGTGAAAACATGACCATTTTTTTGGGTGGCTTCTTGAACAAGATTTTTTTGTTGTTGATTATTTTATAAATCTGAAAATAAATGGTAGGAAAAAAATAAAAAATTGTTAGAAAAGGCGGGGGAACTAAAGTGTAATATTAAAGACTTGCGAGTTGGTCTTGTATCTTTTGAAAGAATATTTGATGATGTTATAGACGTAACTTTTCAAAACTTGTGACTAATTGTCCAAATAAGATTTGAAAGTGACTATTTTACCAACGCTCCTTATTAAATGCAACACAACTCCCTCAATCCTGAACTAATAACTAAACTAGTTGAGATAAGATTTGAGGATTCATCATAACTTGATTATGATAAAAATAAGAATGTGTCTTGTATGAATTTCAAATTTCTAATGGTTGGGTTAATATTATGAAAAATGTTTTTTCCAATGAACTTATTTTCCTCAAATTTAAGGAAAATGATTTTCCTTAAAAAAATTATAAAAAACATTTTCCAAAACTCTCCTCCAATTTTAAATTACATTTTTTTTTTGTTGAAAAATAAATTTAAAGCTTATTCTCAAAAAATATTTCTAACTTAAATTTTTTTACCCCACCCTCACCCCCTACCCCTTACCCAAAAAATAATAATTTATAATTTATTTTTAAAATTATTTTCAATTTCTATTTTTTTTTCACGCCACCAACCCCAGCCCTACCCCCTATCAACCCCCACCCCCCTCCAAAAAAAGAATTTTAACTTTGCTTTTAACAAAATATTTCTAATTTAAACTTTAATTTTTCACCCCACCCCCCTCCAAAAAACATTAAGTTTATTTTTTAAAAATATTTTTTAATTTCAAATTTTCATTTTCTTACCACATCTCAGTCCCCAACCACCTCCTCAAAAAAATTCAATTTATTTTTAAAAATATTTTAAATTTGAAAAAAAAAATCTATTCTATAGTAAAACAAAAGATATCTTTTCAAAATATTTTTTATTCATAATTCAAACACTAAAAAAAGGTATGAAAAATATTTTCTTCTTGCCAATCAAACATGTGAAAATAAGTTTAAAATCTAGTTATTCTAGGATAACATTTCCCTTTGATACCAAACACACCCTAAATTTCATTCTTCACATTTACAGTAGAAGTCAAAAGTAATAGAACATTAAAAAGTTAAGTAAAATAAAAACCTATTGTTAACGATTCTTTTTTTAAAAAATGTGGAACTATGAATCGAGTACTATAAGTTCACAAACATTTCTTGATTTTACAGTATTTTTGTCACTCACCATACATTCACATATTCTTATATATTATATGTATTCGCGGGATTATTTTGAAAAAACATTAGAAATATGCAAGAACAAATAATTTTTATCGGAAATATTCCTCTAATAAATTCCATGAAAACTTCTATAGTCAATGAAATATATAGAATTATGATCAATCAAATATTGCAAATCGATATTTATTATCGATTAGAATTGGACCAGTGTATATTTTTCTAACACTAGGCTCAAAAGAATCAATAGATTGTGCTGACGAAACGAGGCCATGACAAATATTTCTATGAATTATACAGTATACCTGACTACCTTCATTCACTGTTTCCCTACCTTTAATTATAACTACTAGAAGCTACAAATTGCTCTAGAAACATCTAAGAGGTCATTTGGTAGAGTGTATTAAAAAAAATAATGCACTCATTAATTTTGTATATTATTAGTATCTATGTATAATTGTAGATTCTATTGTGTATTAAGCTGTGTATTATCAGTGGCGGAGCCAGAAATTTAACAAAGGGTGTCCAAATAGCAATTTGTTATGTTAAGGGTGTCCAACACATGTTAGTTAATCATTTCGTACATCATTTTATTTATATATATGATATTTTTTCCGACGAATTGGACGCCCTTCATACTATGTGACTACGCCACTGTGTTTTACTAATGTTATGAATTTTTAGGTATTAGCAACGCAAAATGATTTTAATGCATGCATGCATTAGCATGATTAAAAATTTAATTACCACTCAAAATCTTTTTTATATATTTTTCACCATAATCAGAGACGGACCCACATAAACTCGTGAGGGTGCACGTACACCCCGTAACTTTTTTTTAAAATCATATATATATATATATATATATATATATATATATATATATATATATATATATATATATATATGTGTGTGTGGGGGGGGGGGGATCCTTTTAACTGAAAGCTGATCGGGTGCATTCCTGGAAGGCTCAAGTTTGGACGGTGGTTGTGTAGGTTGTCGAATCCCCTGAAATGCAACTTTTTTTATTTTTAATTAAAATTCGTTTTTGTCGCCTCGTCAGCCCCATCCCTTTTATTAACTTTAAAATTAGTAATTTTTTTTACCATTAACCTTTTTTAAAAAACAACTTTTTTATTAAAATTTGTTTTTGCAACCTCATCCACCCCTGTATCCTTTCTTAACCACCCTCTTTTTTTTTTTGGCCATCACATGTAACCCCATTTCTTTTCTTAATTGAAATTTAAAACAAATAAAAATCTTAACACAATTCTAAGCAAAATATTAAAACGGTTTAGAATCTAATCTTACAAGTATTTTTCACTACATAATTAAAATTCTACCTTGGCTAACCTTAACCTTAGACTACTCCTAGCCTTAGCCTTGAGTCATTCTCAGTGGTGCCACCCTAGGTTCGCCTCTGACCATAATAGTGGAGGATATCTTTGTAAATAAATTTTCTTTATGTAATCCATTCTATTTTTAATGCATCAAACCAAAAAATGCACAAAGAAGTTTATTAATGCATTGTTAATATAAACATTACTACACTTTATATATCATTATTCTTACATACTCTGTCATACGAGTATTTTGCATTGGACATATCAAGTGGTCATGTCACTTCTGACTTGTGTGCATTTGATGAGAAGATACTGCTCTGATGTTCAAGAAGAGTCTTAATCGGTGCTCGACTTTTCAAAATCATTTCTTCATACTCATCATCGAAGGAGCTGTTATGGCTCCTACCGAAGCTTCTCCCTCGTGTATGAAAACACTATGTATCACAATATTGAAATCAATTGCTTGGTTATAAGAAAAAAAATGCAATGCAGCCTCAGTAAATGCCCCTAGAGGAAGTAACAGATCGTGGAAAAGTTGGTCAAATAAGAAAAAATGAAACGTGGAATCATCAATTCAGTACTAGTACAACTTCACAAACATATCTGTAATCTTCTACAGGTCTTCCAAAATCTTCTATGTACAGTATTTTAGTAACTGCAGATCTGTATGCTACCATGGCTATATTTTCCAAACACTATGCTCAAAAGAATGAATAGATTGTGCTGACAAAACGAGGTCATGACAAATATTTGCATGAATTATATAGGCTTTCATCCACTGTTTCCCCTCCCTTTTAATTATAACTACTAGAAGCTGCAATTGCTCCCACATTTTCCCAGAATCTAAGAGAGTTCAATACCACTATTTCTGCATTGAACATTTCAACTGGTCATGTCACTTCTGAGTATCTGATGTGAAGATGCTGCTCTGATGTTCAAGAACAGCCTTAATCGGTGCTCGAGTTTTCAGAAGCATTTCTTCATACTCATCATTAGGATCTGAAAGAGCAGTGATGGCTCCTCCTGCTCCTACTGAAGCTTCTCCCTCGTGTATGACAACCGTCCGTATCACAATATTGAGATCAAATGCTTGGTTATAAGAAAAAAATCCAATGCAGCCCGAGTATATGCCCCTCGAACAATTTTCAAGATGATCAAGAAGTTCCATTGATCTCAACTTTGGTGCACCTGTCATTGACCCACCAGGGAATGCAGCTCTAACACAATCAATTGCACTTGCATCTGATCGCTTTTTCCCCCGAATCGTACTGACCATGGTATGAACTGTTGCATAGGATTCAATTTCCATGAGATGTGGGACATGAACAGAGCCAGTCTCACATACACGCCCAAGGTCATTCCTCAACAAGTCAACAATCATCAAATTTTCCGCCTGATCCTTTTCACTGTCACAAATTATTAAAAGTTTGGTCAGGATTGTTTGAGCATGAGTTTGTTCCAAAACATACGACAACCATTCTATATAGCAAACAGATACTTAGATACAACAAGGTGAATATATAAGTTAAACAAAAGGACTAAACTAAGCAATTAGGCAGATAAATTAAAGGTGGCTGATGGGTTGAGCCTGTCAGCACTTTAAGAGGCTAAAAAGGGTGAAAATAAGTGTCCGAGTTAGGAAACACGAACAAGAGCACCATAAAAGACTCAAACTTCTGGGAGAAATGAATTTTAGAGATGAAAGGTGAACATTTTATAAGACACGAGTAAGACAGTCAATAGTCAAAGCTTCCCGAGGATAATAAAAGTCAGTTGATATTACAGTACTATGATACCATCAAAGGTTCCTGAGAATAATAAACGTCAGTTGATAAATCAGTATTATGATATCTTGACTTCTGTACCTGCATTCTAATTGCAGTTTCAGAAATTCATCTTCCTTTGGGGTGGAACCACGAGCTATAGTCCCTTTTATGGGTTTTGCTTCCAGAATAGCATTCCTGTCCAATCGTAGGAACCTTTCAGGTGATGAACAACATATGCTTAGGTTATCCCTTGAAAAATTAAGCCAGGCAGCATATGGTGCAGGATTTCTTTTTCTGAGATTACGATAAAGTTCCAGAGAATCTATTCCCCCCAACTTCATTCTCATCTGAGTTGTAAGACACAACTCATAACTTTCTCCTTCTTTTATGAACTCTTGACAATTCTCAACGTCTTTGATATACTGCTCTCTTGATTTCTCAGCAGAAAACCCTGATTTTAGTTCGACTACAGACAATCCTCGAGATGCCTGCGATTGTAGCCTTCTGGGCATAAAAGCTCTCAAGTTGAGCAGCCTCTGCTCCAGATCTTCCAAGCGAGAAGTAGTACTTGTGCTGCCATCGTGTAATGACAAAGTATATATGTCATCATACTGATGATCAATGACAATAACGTTATCTGTAAAGAATAAACAAGCATCTGGTGTTTTGGATCTATGACGATTAGATGCCACACCACATTCAGCTTTAAGATCATACCTGTATCAGGAATAGACACGTCAAACCACAAGAAGATCACAAGTCACGAGAAAAAATTCTCCCTCCAACTAATACACACATAAAATGGAAGAATTAACAACCCAACTTCCCATGCATCAGATATTCTAGAGTCTCATCCAGCATAGAACAACTACGGATGATATGAAGGTGAAGCTTTCTGCTAGTCATGACTTCATACACCGTGAAACTTACCATGAAAAGAAAATGATACACAACCTTATATACACGAGTAAAGGACATCCCTCTACATGCAACAGCCAATGATTCAAGGAAAAGGAAAAAAAACTTCTAAAACACACAATGCAAGTCCTTGAAACATGTAGAGACACTAAGATAATACAGTAGGAGGAAGGTTCAGATCATTTGAAATGAAATCACTAAATACCCGATATAACCAATGTAACCACCATAAAAATCAAATGGTAATCCTTCATAATCCTTCTCATCGAAACAAAATGATAGGAGCTCCTGGTGCAGAGACAAAGGAGTTAATCAGTAAGCTGCTAACATTTTTATTTATTTATTTATTTTTATTTATTTTTATTTATTTATTTATTTATTTTTTTTTGGGGGGGGGAGGAGGGGGGGGGGGGTAGGACTTGTTCTGCATCACTTTAACTCTGGACTACTGATTGAGGTGGTGAACTCGATTTCAGCAACACATAGAAAATTATTTTTTAAAAAAAACAAAAAAAACTGGCATACACTACCTTATTTAAATAATCAAAAAATCCATCTTCCAAAAATTTAGAAATAACATGACCATTAGCATCTTCAACTGATAGATGGCCACCTCCTTTACACATTCTGTCACTGAAAATGTAAGGTGACGTGTTATTATTGAAACAATGTAGCATTCAAACAGAGATCGATTGAGAAACAACAAGGTCTCAAGTAAGGCATTCAGGCAACATTTGAAGAGATTCTCACCTTCGATTTGACAACCTAAAACTAAGTTGCTTCCAGAGGGAGCCACCCTTTCCCCCCATAAAGGAAAATCTAGCCCTTTCCTGAATACCACAGGTGTATCATGGTTAGAAGGAAAAAGATGAGGGGAATGCCTCATAAGCAAAGTAGCCATCCACAAGAAAAAAAAAGAAAAAAAAAAGAAGGGACAGACAACTTATGAGATGAGAATTCACAAGACGAGAGATTGTTTTTATGCTGTCTCAACAGAAATCTACCCTCTACTTTCCATTTCGTAAACAAATTAGCAACTATCATAATTAATTACTGCAACTGATTTTCTTGCTTTCAAATTGACACAATCATGGGAATAATTGCTTTTGTTTTAATTGATAAAATCAGGTAGAGGACACAGAACCTGAGAGAGCAACAAAGAAGAAATTTAAACAAAATGAAAGAAAAATATGGTATCTTTGATGCAACTTGAAAAATGCTCCCAAATGCAGAGACAGACAAAAACAGTTAACATGAATGGTAGTGAAATTGATAGCTGGAGAGGAAAAGACCTTCTCTATTGATGAGCTATCCAGCCAAAAACTGTTTTTAGCCTCTTGATCTCCAAATAGTTCACAGAAAATATTATCCGCTCCACCTACTTGGCTCGCAGAGCAATCAAGTTTTTTCCATGTCATCTTCAAAAATTTTACACTGTGACCTGGATGTGATAGATTTAAGGTTCCATCCACTTCGGCAGTTCTCCTCTCAATCAATTTATTCACCAGATGCCCACGTTTTGCAACACTTCGGGACAGCGGGTCTAAATTAGGCACCTGCATGCATGCTAAGTAAATTTTACCACTCAGAGTAAATGTGGGGACAGTCTACTGAAACAGAACAGGAAAAGGTGAAAGCATTTATATGCTGATTTAGGAGTCACAATGATAAATAGAAAACAAGAGAATCTCAAAACTGACTATAGCAGAAAGAATTATCCATACACCTAAAGTTCTCTAAGTAGACAAATAATTCAATGCCAAGAAAAGTACTCAAAGAGACTATAGAGACAAAAGAGGCAGCTCCTCTGAACTATCTCTATTTTATAGAGCAGTTACCAGCATAATGAGCCCTTCTTTCATTGATGGAGGTTGACGTCAGCAGGAGCCAATAATCCTCGGTGATTTTCCGGAAATTCTTGAAAAGCTGTCTTCCGTAACATGTTGCAACACTTTCTGGGTGGAACTGGTAGCAGAGACAAAATTGATGTTACATATTAGTGAAACAGGACCAAATTCTCATTCAAAGTGAACGACCAAACTCACCTGCAATCCATAGTGAGGCCTACTAGAATGCATGATACCCATGAGGACTTTTCCACCTTTCACATCCTTTGAATCATCTGATAGCTCCGACATCCCATTAAAAATATCTTTATTTTCTTTGGACGCATTTAAGAATGAATTGGATCGTTTGACACCGTGGAAAGGGAGTGTCTCAGCTGTTGAGGTCCAAGCTATAGGAATGAGTTCCTTCGGAAGTGATTTCGGGTCTATTACAAGGGAATGGTACCGTACCACCTGAAATGTGTCAATAAAGTTCAACAAAGATAAAATAAACTACTTATGCTGGCTTCTGCAGTTTTCATCTTCTCTTTATGATTCAATTCACTGAAACATAATGAATGTTCTATATTTATAGATCAACATAAAGCTTCAGGTACAAAAATCCCAAAACTTCAGTACCAGCACCGGCATAAGTAAAAGCAGTCAGTCAGTCAGTCACTTAAAGCGATGAATCGATGTGAAGTGGGAGATTCACTTCATGTGGGTGAAGTGAAGCAACTTAGAAAAACGAGCACTTAAGATAGTAAGACACGTAGACATTCAAGCTAGAACCAACCACTTCTTTGATTTTGACTTTGAAAGCTACAATGTCAAATATTATTGCTATCTTGAAACTAGTTTTCCAGTTTAGGTATATTTCAATTAATGTTTTCTTCTCTCATTTACAACACATCTTCTTATAGTTTTATTGATTCTCAATATGCTTTGTTCTTCTTTTTCTTCTTCTCTGTGTATCTTTTACTTCTACTACTTTGGTTTGGGGCTTCTGTTCAGCTTTTCTATCCTGTTCTTTCTTGATGTCAATGATTTTGTTTCTCTTTTTCTTGTTTGTTCCCTAATTTTCTCCAATTCTTTATTTATAGGCTAAACATAGGACAATAATAAAGTATCACATGGTATGATTTGCAGCATGGTAAAAAAGATATTTATCCAAAGAAGGTAGGGAAGCTCTTAATAAGAGCACATTATAAAGCATCCCCACATATTTCATGTTCTTGTTCCTTGCTCCATCTTTGTCACAAGAAAGTTATACTCCATGCTAGCACTTCATCTTACTGCTGGATGAGAATGTGTATGCTTTCCTGTGCATGTCTAACCGCAAACAGCAAACTCGAGTTTGACTAAAGTTCTTAATCACTCATATGAGTGCTGGGAAAAGTTAAAAACACCCATGATTCCCATGTTGTTTGAAGTTTAACAACTAAATGATGTTTTATAGTCTTCTAAAATCTAAAATCAATAGAAATTTTGAGGAAAAAAAAATGTGAAGAAACCAAGCCAGCATTTCAAATTGACTTACATGTCTCATCACAACAAAAGAACTGAACAAACTCATATTGAACTGACCTTAAATCCAGAACTTCTTCCTGAAGGAATTTCTTGGAATAATTGACAACCATTGTGCTCAATATCACTGCAAGGTAAAGAAATAAGACAATTTGGAAAAGAAAATGTAATGAGTCACCAAAAAACAACCACAGTTATCCAGCAGAAAATTTCTTTTCATGACTTTACTAACGTGAAAACCACAAATGAGGAGTAAGAATGCTAAGCTCCTAACTCTGATTTCCGGACACCAGGAAACCTTCTCTTGGAGACCTATAAGTGTGTTTCTTTATTAAGAAGGAACCTACAAGTGTTTTCAACAAACTATTAATATATTGGTTTCAGTTTTTGAAGTCTCCACAACATGTGTGTGTTCTTTCAGAAGGAACTTATAATTGTTTTCAACAAACCTTTTTTTATAGGTAAGGTAGCATGAAAGTTACGCAAGATTTGGACCAATGACCTTCAAGTCAACTTTGAACACCCTTCACCGCTGAGCTAGCACTATAAGATGTTCAACAAACTATAAAAATCTTGGTTTCAATTTATGATGTCTCCACATATCACCATCTTATATGCATATTTTAATGACAGTATTTTTTTGTTTCAAATGATCATTAGTTAATGTAACACCATAAAGAAAAGAAGAAAAAAAACATGAACACTAAAACATAGATCATATACCTCAAACGACCATGGAAAGGTTCAGGTGCATGTACAACTTCAGCACCATGCACATATCCCAATGCCTGTTGAATCATGTAAAAGTTAAGTACACACTTTAGATCCTATATAAAAATCTACAAAAACATGACTAGAGGCTTGTAACATGCATAGACTGTATCACCTACACATCAAAGATGAATATCTATGATTTATTTCATGGGGATGAGTGAGGTGCTCAACAAGATCTACTACCACACTTGGGGACTGAACATTTGAAGACTTTGATCAGAAATCTCTCAACCTTTATTCATTTCGCCATTTCCTTGTTATGTATTGAATATTTAAGGGTGTGGTCTTTTTATTCCATACTTGAATCTTGTTTATGGATATATTTTATGATTGAAGTTTCGATTAAATCTCTTGTTTTGCTTATGTATTGAATGACTCTTATTCTTAATGAAGTGAATTAGTTGTTTCTTTAAATTATTCTTGTTCTTTAATGTTTCTAAGGGGAGTAGCTAACCCTAGGACTCACACATATACATTGATTAGAGTTCAAGAGAGGAACATAGAGGGTGGAAACGATTGATTGACAAGAATTTGGGGCATCAAACCTCAGTTCGAGCTAGAGATAGGAGAAATGCTTGTAGCCACATTCAGGTGTTTTTAATGCTCTTAATTGAGCTAGAGACAGCCAATTAGGTAGTCTTGTTACTGTCCAAGAGGAACTAATACAGAATTGTTTTCAGAGACTAATTAACACAAACTCACTCTTTTTGTAAAATCATTAAATACATTGGATCTTCACTTGAGAGTGGTTTCCTTGTATCCATGTTTGTGGCCATTGATTATTTTACTTGCTTTCTAGGTTAGTTTATATTTCCTCATTAGTTATAATTTTCTCAAAAACTCTAAATATTATTAAGTATATGGCTATGTGTAGTTTGTAATTATATTGCATATGACCATGTACACTTCCTCTCTTTGAGGAGTGGATTTGGGCATTAGCACCTATATAGGCAAAAACAGTACATAGGAAGTATTATACTTGTACTCCACCAACTCAAGACACCAGCTAGTACCAATATTTCAAAGGGAATAAGCAGTTAAGCATCCAAATTCAAGATATATATACCTTGGTTCTGAAAGACAGGGCTATTTACTGCTACTGACTACCCGAGTGTTACACAGTAGAAGCCTTTGTTTCAATTTTCCATTACCCTCTTATATAAGACAATCCCAAACATCTACATTAATTGAAGACCAAATGTGGCAGTGTTAAGAGTAGTACCCAACAAACATCGAGTAATTAAGTGGTATACAAACTTCTACCATTTCAGAAGCTTTATACAATTGGATAACAAAGAATCAGAAGCAAAACTAATTTAAAAAAGCTGGTATTCCAATATTCTGCACTATCTAGTGACCTTTTGATTTTCTACAATCAAATTGTAAGAACAATAAGCCTCTGCCCTGTTGCCCATCATATTTGCCATAGAAATGAGAAAACCACATCACTGGAACTTACAAGTTTAATTTTCATACAAGTATAAAGGACAGGAAAACATCACTCAGCACTTTCAATTAATCTACCTCACTAAACATAAGCCAATACCTTCTATAGACACATTATAGGACCTGGCAGCCTCAAGCCCAAAGAAGAAACGAAGAACCAGATTAATGTAAATATGTTTGCAAGAGGATAACCAACCAAGAAGCCTGACTCGTATGGCTTAAGGTTGTCAATTGACATACTGTGTTAGTACTTGATTGTCGGCAAAGAGGGGCAACATAGTAAGCTTTTCCAACAGATTCCCTTATAGATTGTATCTTATGCAGTAAAACAGAATTATCACATGTGACATGTCAATACTAATATCTAGCTGGCAACATGCTGAAATTGGCACCTTAAACTAATATCATGTTGTTAAGCCTTCACCATAATAAAGCTATAAACAGCACTAATATCCTGCTGGTAAGGAAATATGGAGTAACATGCAAGAAGCAAAAATTTTGAAGATCAAATAAATATATTGTTTAATGACAAATAAAATATTATGCAACCATAGTCAATCCTCGTATTGTGAACTACTTTCTATATTGTGAATGACATAAGGTGACAAGACTTCTGAAATACCAATTTCCATAAGTTTATTTCTTAACAATTAACTATCAACTACTTATAATTTTTTATGTCATAAAAACTGTAATTTGTCCCTACAATCAACAATAATTACATTTTAGCGAAGGTTTTGAGAAGTACCAAAGGAGACAACAGAATAGCAAGACAGGCTACACAAGTTAGCAGGCGCAAACTTGATCAAACAGATCTCATGCAAAATCATTTGTTAAAGAATGAAAAATATTACAGATATATATAAATGGATACATTACCTGGTGCCCAAGGCAGACGCCTAGTATCGGGATATCAATGCATTCAAGCAAGAGCCTCAGGCAAATTCCTGAAAACATAGGTATAAGGAATGAAAGGCAACTTGTGACAAACATAACAAGCAAGTGAAGTTGAAGCTAAACAAAACTTAGATAGTCAACATCCACACCAATATTATGATATTGGAAGGTTTTCAAGTTAATGACATCAAGCTCTAAGACTAAGCAGAATTACATACACTCTTGTTAATGACATCAAGCTCTAAGATTAAGCAGAACCATTCATACTCTAGTATTACCTCATCTAGGACAATAAAGAAGCCACATTGGCAAGTCATTGTTTAGAATGAACAAAAATACACATGAAATAGAATATAAGGCACTTAGAATCAGGTTTCGAAGGCAAGGATGGATGACCAATATGCTGATCCCAACAAGTTAATGCATCTAAGTGCAAAATAATAACAAGATTTATCTTGTCCTAGACAAGGAAAAGAGAGTGATCATTTGGTTTCAGGAGTCCAAGTCAAACCTATATCTGATGGACATTTTGGAGAGCCAGGACCAGGTGATATAACAATATTGTCAAACGTCCTTTCTTCGTACAGGTAATAATAAACTTCTTTCCATGTCCACTCATCATTTCGAATCACCACCGGAGGCACTAACATAACCAAAAATTAAAATAAAAAATGTCAGACATCACAAACTCATGTCAATGCGATGAAATTCAGGGGAAAGATTGGAAAATTGCACACTCAAAGATGACTTTGTGTAGATGATTAATGCAAGTGACAACCCGCAACCAAAATTTCCAAAATACAACAGAACATGAAGGAATCTAAAACTAATGTTTTTGTTCTAATAAGTACATATTGGCAACAGTCATCAATTTATCAGAATATACAATCTAGAAGCAACCAAATATCAGGAAAAGCCATCAGAAAAACAAAGCTAAACTTGAGAATCTAAAAAGTAGCCCTTTTCTTCTTCAATATTCAAAAAAGAGAGTCCAAATCTGTTGAAACAAGAAAACTGGCCACCTACAGATAATTTTGCAGATTTTCACTACTACTATGGAAGTAAAGCCCACGCCCTCAGCTTACAGTGTGTTCATGTTATTCTCATCATATCATCCTAAAGCATATTTCCCATTCTACAGCTTACAATACAAAGCACTAATGGAACTTCATAATTACAAAATGATCAGCTCCCACAAATTAATCCTTTTAATAGCTAGGTGTAAAGCGTACAGATCACTAAAAATTAAATTACAAAGTTATGAGTTACGCTTTCTCAATCTTTCTCAAGAAAGGGGGAAAAGATAAAAAGTGAATAGAAGAGAGAGATGAGGAACTTCCATACCATGTCGTAAGAAAGAAAAACAGTCCTTAAATTCAAGCTGGAACCAACTTGAGCCCTATCATAGATAGGCAGAAGGAGAGGCTTAGCAACTTAAGGTGTGGATGAGAAGGAAGATTTTCAAATCCTACCTTTACTCCGGCTGAATGTAGCACAAAATATATTCACACGAAGGGGACTAAAAGAGTTGTTCCTTTTAAAATTTTCTATTTCTTTGACTTATTTTATGAGGGACCAAATTGAATAAAGAAGGAATTATATGAAATGTTGCTTTATTTGCAGAACAGACAAAGAACGTCACCTACAGCTTCACATTACCACACAATTGCTGTCACATTTGCTTGAACTCTATGTTTCGCAGCTTAGATACAGAGATTTACTTTGCAGACAAGTTTTATACTAAATGGGAAAGAAAGCACTGAATCTCTGGGGATATCTAGTTTCTGTATTTGCCCAAAGCTAATGATACTTCTCTTTGGGATGGGGTGGGGGTCTCTCAAGGAAGAAAGTGAAGGGAACATATACAAATGTAGCAATAGGTCTACTCAAGATAGTAATTTCTACTTCACGAAGTAATGTTGGTCAAAAAACAAGTTCTTGTCCAAGAGAACTACATTTTATCAACAGAGAACGTGGAAGTATTTTATATTTTATATGTATCAAAATACAGAGACATCAAACTGTAACTGCTAAATACAGACCTAGAAAAGGCAGAAGGAATAGACATACTACCACATTTAGAGGAGTAGATATATAAATCATTGGAATAAGCCAATAAAAAGGAAACTGACTCATATCAACTTCAATACAAAGAAGTTATGACAGGCTGAGTGAATTGATAGTTCAATTTTTTTTTTTTATTAAATTGATGGTAAAAGTTATGCGAGAGAACTCGTAAACAATGTATAATAGAGAGAGCTTACTTCCATTAATGATTGAGAGCTCTTGGAATATATTGTAAGTGTAACTGTCATAGTTGTCAATTAGTAGTGTGCGTACAAATTCTAACTTCGGAACTGGCTCATGTAAAAACTTTTTTCTTGTACCCGATGCATCCAAATGTCCAGGCACTAAATGACTTGAAATAAATACCTTCCTTTCCTTACGGTTATATTTTTGGAGTGCATCTATCATACCAATCTTCTCAAAAGGTTCAGGTGCTAAAAGAAAATATTTTCCGGTTTGAAGATTTTGGCAGCAGGAAGAGGCAACCATAAATGATGATGACGAAGACATGGCAGAATTCATTTATGCTTGTAACGAAACCGCAGGTTCACCAACCAAATCCCTCTGCAAAACATAAGATGTGGAAGTCAGATTCTATAATCCTAAATCAATTACTTCACAAGTGATAATCAAACAGTATTTGAAAGGGCTTATGATTAAGCCACATATCACATTTTATTGGAACATAAACCAAACACACAATACAGGAAACAAGACCGAACATCGTGATTAGAATGATCTAGCAAAGAGTTAACAGGTACTTGCAAACACAATCTTGTCATACCTCCTGCATTCTGCAGAGAATAGTCACTGAAGTTATGCAGATACTAAATTTTGGCATATAATTAGATAGTCTTTAAATTCCGGACTGTTCACAAGACAATAGTGACAACATAATTTACAGCTAAGTTGCTCGGACTCTCCAAAAATGCTGCCGCACCCATGTTGGATCCTTCAAAAATATACTATTTTTGGAGGATCGTGCATCCGTCGGCATTTTTGAAGAGTCTGCAACATAGATTTACGGTTCCACGAAACTTCCTACTGTAACAACACTTATACTGGGTAGACAGAACTTTTTAAATTAAGCAGGCTTTCAGGAATAAACCAAGGTGCCAAGAAGTGTTTTTCTTTTCTTTTTTTGCTCTCTTAAAAATGCGAACTGCCAAAATACTTACATCCTTTCATTTAGCTATACACCAAAACTACTGAAAAGTAAAGACATTGCAGAAACCCATTCCCATGCTAGGAATTCTAAAAAAACAAACGTCCATAGATCAATCAAACTTTCTAAAATTTAAGACTAACTACGATTTAAACAACTCATCTAAAAGACAGGGCAGTCTTTTATAGGTGACAAACAGACAAAAAGATAAAAACATGTTCAAGAAATTCCATAATTCAATATTTGACATTTTTTCGCAGAAAAAAACAATACATACTATGTTTTCACTAACTCGCAAAAATAAGCATGAAGCCAAGAAGCAGATCTCATTAACGAAGTTAACAGATCCGAAAACGTTTGGTGCAGAAATCACTTGTTTTTCAAATTCCTTTTTTTGGGTTTTTTCACTTACCGGTTTGGTGGGTTGGCGGAAGTGGTGGGGCTGAGCAAAGAATGATGAGATTGAATGGAGTGGAAAACAGAGACACATCGGTGAGTGTGCAACCACAAGATTTTCAAAGGCTGAGGCGGCGCGCAACTTTCTACTCTCTCTTCGATAAATTTAAAAATGAAAAACTTACTTAAATATACTATAAATAAAAAATATTTATTATTTTTAGTAATAATATTTTTTTATTTATTATTTTTAATATATTTATAATATACTTTTAATTTATATTAAAAAAATAATTTACTATTCACATGTAATATAATTTTTTTGATAGATAATATATTTATTACTCATTTTAATACACTTATATTATAATGTGTCAATTTTTTACCGAACAAGTATTATATATTTTTAAAAAAGTTAATAATACATATATATTGAATACTTAATTCACTTTTAATACATATTGCAGATTTAACATAGTATTGCTATAAATTATAATGAATAAAAGCTATCGCTAAAATCAGTAATTATTTATTAAAACGCATTCATTCAACTACTTTTCCCTTTAAAATATAAAAAATGACTTGTAAAAAGTTTGGCTAGTTAACCCACCTCTATTTTACTCTTCATTCTCTATATTTAGAGACTAAAATAGAGAATGGGCACTCCAAATCACTCATTATTCTTTAAATTTAGAGAGTCAAATAGTAGTTCTCCAACTCTCTATTTTACTTTTGTAATATTTTATTGTTATTTTCATTACTTTACTATTAATATATTATTTTACATATAATTTCATTAATTAAATATCTAATAATCATGATTCTTTTTAAATGATATAATATTGTTAAAAATATATTATTTAATATATACTACCTTAATTTCAAATAATATATTTTTCATCATTTTCATCAATAACAAAATTTTATTTTATTATTAATCTTCATTATAAAGAATACACAAAATTAAATGTTATGATGAAAATTTTAATTTAAATACAAGATAACAATACAATAGATAACATAACAATTTAAATATAAAATAAAATAAAATGCATAACATAATAATTAATTCGCGATGAAACAATGTTGAAAAGATGTGGAACGTGCAATCGGAGTTTTGCAATTATTGCAAAAACTGTCACGTTTTTGGAGAAAAGAAGTGCTACATGATATAATCTACATGTATTATACTACACAACGTGATAATTGAGGATGAACGTGATCTTAATGCACCAATTCAAGATGTCGTAGAGGCTCCAACTCCAACGACAGAAATGGTGGTAGACGAAAATCTCTGGTTTGAACAATTTTTAGCTAGACATAATAAAATTAAGGACAAAAACGCTCATTTTGAACTCCATAAATACATTAATAGAGCATTTATGGGAGAAACATAATAATTTCAAAAATTAAGTGTTTATGTAATAATTGTGTAATCGTATTTCACTTTTATTTGAATTTGTTCATTAATTTATACATAATATAATATTTTTCGTGCAATTATGGTATTTAAAAGTTTAGAATAAAATATAATTTATATTAAATAAAAAAATTAAAAAAATAAAATTTTGTATCCCATGAGAATTATATAAAGTAATTATGAGGAAAAAAATAAATGATTTATATTAGAAATAAGAATAAAAAAGAATTAATAATATAATATTAAGGAGAAAGAAAAAAGATTCTTTTTTAGAGAGTAAAATAGAGAATTGGGTTAGAGTTGATTGTCTGAAAAAATAGAAAACTCTATATTTGGAGAGTAAAATAGAGTATAGGGTTGGAGATGCCCTTAAAACAAGGTATTCCTTTACTTTTTATTTTCTCACTAAAAAAGTTTGACTTTTTAAAAAGATTTTTTTTCTTCAAGTTAAGTCAATCGGGCTCACAGTCATAGATTTTAAAAGAAACATTTGAAATTTCAAAGAAATACTTATAATTTATAGAGAAAAGATATAAACTTATAGCTAAAGTTATTCTGAATTTGTAAAAGAGGTACATATTACCCCCATTCAACTATAACATTTTCTTTAAAAAAGACACCGAGATTTTACAAAGGTTCTAATACCTCCTTATTCTTATTCGGCATGGATTTATTACCTCCTTGTGATCCTACGTGGCACCTAGAATGTATTTCACTCGCCACTAGCGAGTGAGATAAGTAAAAAATAATAATTTTATTTGTTTCATTATTTATTTAATTAGAAATATGATTTTCTTTTTTACTTTATTTGATTTATCATATATTTTCAATTCGGACCTATCAATACTGATGATGAAGCTGCAATACTTGTATATGAAAAATAAATTGGTGGCCATGGAAAATTTCTCCTACTATCTCATTCTTTTACTATTTCAACGACATAAATTCTTTGCATTTGAAAATATGCTAATTATATTGTTAATATTTATATAATGAAGCAAAAGACCAAAAAAAAGAATTTCTTTTACCCAGAAGACCAGTTTTCAAAGTTGACTTCTATTTAGTTGGGGAGATTGAAATCGAAGAGGTTATTGAAAAGAAAAAGAAATGAAAGCGGAATTAGGTGGTAAGGAAAGATCGAAAAGGGTTGGTGGGGAGATTGACGGCAATGAAAAACGACGTGAGGGAGAATCATAGGGGACATGTTCACAAATATCCTATCTGAATTAGAGAGAAGGTTTCAATTTTTGCAAATAACATCTTAATTTTGAGAAAAAAATCGACGTCGACAATGTACACAAAAGAAAATTAATCATTGAACAAAATAGAGGAAATTTTGCTTAGCTATTGATTTGATAGAGTTTTTTTTATTTTTCAATTTCAATTTTAATCTGCTCAGCAAATGATTGAGATGGTGTTATAGAGCGGCGATTATGTGAGAGAATGGCCGGCGGCGGTGAAGAAGAGGGTTTAGGGTTACCTGCAGCTGAAAAGAAGAATAGGAAAAGACAACTTATTTATTTTTAAAAAAAATAACATATATGAAAATAAAAAATAAAAAGAATTAACAGGTGATAAGTAATAATTGGTGCGTGTATGCACTTTCTTCATTATACTTGGGGTTGGACAAAAAAATGAGATAGTCTTAACACTTTTAAATGGTTTAAAGGGATGTTAAGACCTTTGTAAAGTTTCAGTGTCTTTTTAGAAAAAGTGTTATAGTTGAATGGGGTAATTATGTATTTTCTCTTTTTAAAAAGATACATTAACTATGTGGACGTTCGATTATCTCCTAAAAAATTTAAAACTGATATTATTATTTTATTTATTGTTCACCCTGCATAAAGGAGTGTATGCACTCTCCTGAAAAATGTGAGTAGGGGTGTCAAAAGAATATGAAAACACGATCGAACCTAATCGAACTAAACTGATTTATGTCATTTTTTTGATAAAATTGTGAACTTTTATTTAATTTTATAACCATCCCGAACAACTGAAATTGTCTTTTTATTTGAAAAAAAATAAAATTTTTGTGAACTGAACTAAATAAACTTATGTGTATGTTAATATATTTTAGGGAAAAAGGTCAAAATTACCCCTCAACTTTGTTTATTGGTTGACTTTACCTTTGTCGTTAAAAGCAAGTTATTTTTACCCCTGCCGTCAATAAACTTAACAAATATACCCCTCCTTAAATGAAAAGCCCCAAATCAATAAAATTATCCGATTTTATTTAAAATCTAATTTTAACTCGACCCGACCCACTTAATAAAATAACTCAATTTTTTTTTACCCAAATCAACTTCAGTGTAAAAACGAATTTTTGTGTTCTATTTGCTTTTATTAATGCTGAAAGTGTAGACTATCTTTCTCTTTCTCTCTTTGATCTTCTTTCTAGTTTCTCCCATGCAACCTTCGTCTTTTCATTTCCTGGAACTGAGCAAAATGTGAGTTATTTGTTTCTGAACTTTCGCGAGATGAACTATAGACTGTAGATGTTACAATCTTATTTTTCTCAGTGCATAGTGTTTTTGCCTCGTTAAATATGCAGTCCATCTACATCTTGCGTTGTGCTTCTGTGGCACATTGTTGATGATTTTGATCAAGACCAAATAAAGAAGTTTGTGAATTTCTCATCTCCAGGAGAATGTAGTCTCATATACAAATATAAACCGATTAAACATGAAATATCCAATGATTATATATGTACAACAGAAGACATGGGTGATCTTATTAAATTCCTTGCAAAATGCCACACATCGTGTTAAAATGAACCATAGACTTTCTAATTTCAAATGCCACAAAGTTTCTATTTTTGTTCTTTGCCATATAAAATAAGTTATCGGTTAAGATCATAGAATTAAATAACATGAAAAATTAGTCAAATCAAGTACAAACTAGCTTCGGTTGTGGTGGTGGTGAAGGAGATTTCGGAGAGGGTGAGGATTTGATGGTGTGGGGGGGGGGGAATAAAGTTGATTTGATTAAAAGAAATGAGTTATTTTATTAAATGGTTTAAGTCGAGTTAAAGTGGGTAATTTAAATAAAATCGGATAATTTTAATTGACTTGGAGATTTCCATCCAAGGAGGAGTATATTTGTTAAGTTTATTGACCGCAGAGGTAAATATAACTCGCTTTTAACGACAGGATAAAGATAATCAATAAACAAAGTTGAGGGATAATTTTAATCCTTTTCCATATATTTTATATATTAAGAATATCTTAAGTGATATAAATATATTTTATAAAGAACTTCAAATATAAATATAACATAGGTCCAAGATCTCTGATGACTGGACGACTTTGGGTCTTTGCTCTTTAATTAGCATTTAATTAGTTAAGTGTAAACTTAAAAGGTACTATTGTAGACAATAAAATTCGCATCGAAAAAAGATTAATCAAGAACGAAAATATATCGCAACAATAGTATTTATTGATTTAAAGTTCAAGTGTTATAATCTTCATGATTCCTCTTATTTGCCTTTTCAAGTATAAATTCAAGGGTTCTTGAGCTTGATCTTGAATTTGTGTTGAAATTGATGATCTTGATCTTGGATTCAAGGGTTTTAGAGCTTGTTTTTGTATATTTGATGAACCTGAAATTGAAATTTACCTTGATATTGCCTTTTACTTGAATATGAGCTTGTTTTTGAATTCAGTGGTCTTGATCTGATTTTTGGATTCGGTGAACTTGATATGGACTTGAACTTGATGATCTTATTCTTGAACTTGATCTTGAATTCAAGGGCTTTGAAGCTTGTTCTTGAATCTTTGATGATCTTTATCTTGATCTTGACTTTCACTTGAATTTAAGGGTTTCGAGTTGATTTTGAAACTTGTAGTCTTGATCGTTCTTGAATTCCTGAATTTGTACAGAAATTTGCGACGTTTGATCTATGAGCTTTCTCTAACTTCTTGTTAGAATCTTGGAACATTTTTTGAATAATGAGAAATTCTATTTATAGTTTTAGAATAGAGTTGTGATAGGAACAACATTCTGTTCGCCCAATTAGATTTAAGTGACATGGGGTAGGATTTATAATTAACTCAATTATATTAATCCATCGTATTTATTTGGACCAATATATTCATGAATTTAATATAATTTTGATTATTTCATAAATTTATATTTAGTAAATTTTAAATGATTTCCAATGCATCATGCTTCATGTCTTTCGAGATATTTTATCTTTCAAAGACTAGGCCTGAACAATTTGAAGATTTCAACTTGGCGGACTTAGAGAATTTGAAGAATTCATCCTGCAAACTTAAGAATTAGAAGATTTCAACTGTAGGCTTAAAGAATTTGAAGGCTTCAACTTGCATGCTTGAAGTATTCAAAGACTTCAACTTGCCGACTTAAAGAATTTGAAAACTTCAACTTGTACACTTGAAAAATTTGAAGACTTCAACTTATAGAAATGGAGTATTTGAAGACTTCGACTTGCATCTTGAAGAATTTGAAGACTTCAACTTGCAGACATGGAGCATTTGAAGATTTCAACTTGTAGCATTAAAGAATTTGAAGACTTCAAATTGCAACTTGCAACTTGGTATTTGAAATCTTCAGCTTGTAGGCTTGAAGAATTTGAAAACTTTAACTTGCAGACATGGAGAATTTGAAAACTTCAACTTGCAGGCTTGAAGATTGATGACTTCAACATGCAGACTTGAAGAATATGAAGGCTTCACTTGTAGACTTAGAGATTTTGGAGACTTCAAGTTTTGAAACACTCATACTCATATGGGTTTTTCCCTCATCGAGTCACCACATTTTAGTACAAGTATGAAGTTTGATGAAAGATTACTCATAGTTTTAACTTTCGTTGTTTTTTTACACTCATTTACGGAACTTAGAATTGGTTCTAAGCGCCTACATACCTCAGTGTAGATGATCAAGTCACAAGTAGTTCTGGGGGAGTAAGTGATTTTTACTTCTTTTATTGTTGTGTCGTACACTGTTGATACTCTTGTGGGCCTAGAGTGACATCTGTTTATGCTCGTACCTTAAAAGCTTTTTAACTTAAATATTTAACTCTAATTTGAAGAGGTTTGTGATATACATTTAAGCTCGTGTTTCAAGGAGCATTTGGACCTTAAGAGTTAACTCAATTTGAAAAGCTTTATGACATATAATTCAAGCTCATGCTTCAAGGAGTTTTTCAACTTGAAGATTTAGCTAAATTTGAAGAGCTTTGTGAAATATAGTTTAAGCTCATGTTTTGAGAAGCACTTTAACTTGAAGATTTAGTTAAAATTGGAAGAGATTTGTGACGTACAATTTAAGTTGTGTTTCAATGAGCATTTCAACTTGAAGAATTAGCTTAAATTTGAAGAGATTTGTGACATACAGTTTAAGATTGTACTTTGAGGAGTCATTTTAACTTGAAAATTTAGGTCAAATTTGAAGAGCTTTGTGGCATACAATTTAAGCTCGTGTTTCGAGGAGAATTTTAACATAAAGATTTAGCTCAAATTTAAGAGCTATGCAACCTAGAGATTTAGCTCAAAGAGTGAGCTTTTAAACTTAGAGATTTAGTTTAAATTTGAAAATCTTTGTGACTTATAGTTTAGGCTCATGCGATGAGTAGCATTGTAACTTGCAGTTTAGGTTCATGCTATGAGGAGCATTGTAACTTGCAGTTTAAGCTCATGCGTTAAGGTTCGTTGTAAATTACAGTTAAAGCTCATGCATTAAGGAGCGCCTAGATATACATTGACTCTACAAAGTCATCTTCAAATGCACTTTACCCCACTTTGGAGTTCTAAAATATATTCATCTTCATGATGTTCATAGTTAAGAGATCGTTGATCTTCTTACAAATTCAAGCTTGATTCCATTTCATGTGCACGATTTGCCAACTCTTCGAATGTATTGGTTTTAATCCTTGCAAGATGTAGTGAATACCCCAATTCATGACTTGGATGCATATTTCAATGCTAGAAGTTTCATTAACGCAATATTTGCAGTTGAGGCTCAAACTTCAAGTTAACAACTAGCTCATCTTCACCTTGACGAGCCTTTGTAAGTTCAATCATACTAATGATGTGTCTTAGTTATAGAAACAATTGAGGAACTCTTGGTGTAACAACTCCTAACAATCTAGAACTAGGTTTGAGATATGTTAACCAATCAAAGCAATTTTCTTTGATAGATTGAACTAACTTTTTAACGAGATAACCACCATATATCTCAGTATCATTGAAAGCTCAATAAAATGAATTATATATGATTTTTGGATTTTCTTTGTGATCAAATTGTTGAAGCCCGGGAGTTTGATAGCCTTCCAACATTTCCAAGTTATCAATCCTTTATGTATATGACCTTTCATATGTGGGAGAAAATTTGGATGAAACTCAAATTTGTCTTTGATAGCCTTTAGGATAAAGTCCTTCAATTGATCAATGGGAATCAAACCTTCAACAGAGATGAATCTCTTTTATGTAACGACCTGTTTAGTCGTTTTGAGCAGCAAATTTATTTCTGGAAAAAGCTGGCCAAGACTACGGGCACTACGACGGACCGTCACAGCCAGCACGACGGCCCGTCGAGGGGGTATCGTTTCATCAGCTACTTAGAAATTCTGAAATTGGTACTGAAAATCGACTCTCTGTAATTTGTGACGGACCTGCAGGACGTGCCGTCACATCCACGACGAGCTGTCGTAAGCTCCCGTTGCAAAACACTTCAACTCTTGAGAATTGGTACGGAAAACGAGTCTCTCTGACCGTCAGGACGGAGGTGCAGGACGGACCGTCACAGGTGTGACGGGCCGTCATAGTCCACCTGAATTTTGGGAGGTTGCGACGACCATCGTGAAGGACCGTCGCAGGCACGACGTCCCGTCACAGGTTGCGCAAATCCCGGCAGAATAGGATTCTCTACACGTTTTAGTCGTTTTGGACTATTCTTTCTTTCTTAATAAAGATTAGGGTTTATATTAATAATTCTAATTACTTGGAAGTTAAAAGAGGTAACCTTAAATTAATTAGTGGGTTCCATTGTCCTCTTTTATTTTAATTATATGATAATTAGGGTAAAGAAAGAGGGTTTGAATAAAAACAAAGAGAAAGACAAAGAGAGAAAAGAGAAACGAATTGAGGGAGATTGAACGAGAAGAAGAAAGCTTTGGGGAAAATTCTTGCTTGATCACTAGTCTTCATGGGAGGTAGGTTAATGGTGTATCTTACGATATTCGTAGTGAACTCTTAATAGTGAATGATATGTATTGATAGCATTGTAAACCCTTCTATATGCTTATTGTATGCTTGCATGAATATGAATATGAAATTGTGATAAATAAGCATGATGAAGTTATTGAATCCTAAATCTTGAAAGGAAACCCTAATTCCTTGTTAATGATGATGCCTTAGTATAAAAGAAGGCTTGATATATTATATAATGAGATTGATGATGCCTTAGTATAAAAGAAGGCTGGATATTTATATAATGAGATTGATGATGCCTTAGTATAAAAGAAGGCTTGATGAATTAGGGGATCGGTGCCACGTTCCGTACCAGGATAGAATATGAGGATCGGAGTGTCACGTTCCGACACCAGGATAGTATATGGATCGGGTGCCACGTTCCGGTACCAGTAGTAGGATAGTATAGGATCGGAGTGTCACGTTCCGACACCAGGATAGTAATGAGGATCGGAGTGTCCACGTTCCGACACCAGATAGTATATGAGGATCGGAGTGTCACGTTCCGACACCAGGATAGTATATGGATCGGTGCCACGTTCCGGTACCAGGATAGTATATGGGATCGGAGTGCCACGTTCCGGCACCAGGATATAAAAATAGAGGAGCGGAGTGTCACGTACCGACACAAGATGAAGAAAGATAATGAATCTTGAAAGATAATGAATATACTCAATCTAATGAACTTAATTCCCAAATGAGTATGGTATTGAGGCTTGAGTCCTCATGTGTGAACTCGGTTGCATTTATTGATGAATTAATATTGTTGTTGCTACATGTTGAGTATTGTAGTTGATTTACATTATTATTGATATATACTGTTCCCTATTTTGAGTTGGCCGATGATATCTACTCAGTACTTGTGGTTGTACTGACCCCCTACTTTTATGTTTTCTTCTTTGTTATTTGTGTAATGCAGCAAACGTTCCGTCAACTTCAACTCAACAGTAGATCTAGCCAGTCTTCACCTACCTTCGGAAATTCAGGGTGAGCTAATGCGTTCTAGCTTGGACTGGTCTTCTTCTTCAAGTCTTGATGCCTTGAACTTCCGGCATGGACTAGCTTTTATTGTTTTTAGCTTCTTAGACGTTTTAGTTTAGTAATTTGAGATAGATGTTCTTGTGATGATGACTTCCAGATTTTGGGGATAATATATAATAGTTTTGAATTGTTTTATTAATGAGTTTAAGTCTTCCGCATTTCTTTTTTTGATATTGTATTAAATGTTAAGGTTAGATTGGTTGGTTTATCTCACATAGGAGGGTAAATGTGGGTGCCAGTCGCGTCCCCGATTTGGGTCGTGACAAACTTGGTATCAGAGCATTAGGTTCATTGGTCTCATCACACAAGAACGAGTCTAGTAGAGTCTTAAGGAACGTAGGGGGATGCCTTTACTTTTCTTTGAGAGGCTATATAGACTTTAGGAAAATTCCATTCTTTCATTTTCTTTCTTTCGTGCTACTACTTGAGTCCAATTGGTATCTAGGTGATACAAATTGGTATCTGACCATCTTCATTCTATTTCGCAGATGGTTAGAACTAGAGCAACGACCGCACCAGCAGCAACAACGGAAAGACAAGAAACGACTGAGCCAGCCACCTGGGGCTGTAGCTCGAGGAAGAACAACGGAAAGAGGCGTGGAAGAGGTTCGTGGGAGGACGTCCTCTAGAGGAAGAGGACGAGCACCTAGCCCATCTGATACTAGGGCGGTGACTCCTCCACCGACTGAGGAGGTTATAAGAGAGGGTGAGGAAGGGGAGAATGAACAAGTGCAAAATGAGGAAATGCCACCCCAACCTACCCCAGAGATGATCAACCAGGTACTGCTTATCTTAGCGGTTATCCGATCAGGGTCAGGCACCTCCAGTGGTTTCTGCACCAACACCTCCGGTTTCAGAGATACGACATGCGGCTACTATGGCTCCCCGCATGGATGCAACATTGGGAATAGGCACATTTCCACGTCTGACTACTGGGCCTATTATGACAAATGATCAGCATAAACTTTTCAGTAAGTTCTTGAAATTGAAACCTCCAGTCTTTAAGGGCGCAGAATCAGAGGATGCCTACGACTTTCTGGTTGATTGTCATGAGCTACTACACAAAATGGGTATAGTAGAACGGTTTGGCGTTGAGTTCGTGAGTTATCAGTTTCAAGGGAACGCCAAAATGTGGTGGCGGTCACATGTTGAGTGTCAACCAATAGAGGCACCACGTATGACTTGGGAATCATTCTCTAACTTGTTTATGGAGAAGTATCCCAAGGACTTTGAGGGATAGAAAAAGGGATGAGTTCTTAAGTCTAGAGCAAGGTAGGATGACGGTTAACGCATATGAGGCCAAATTTCGTGCATTATCCAGGTATGCCACCCAACTTTGTTTCAGTCCACAAGAACGGATTCGCCGTTTTGTGAAGGGGTTGAGGTCAGAATTGCGGATTTCAGCCTTACAGATAGCGGCAACGGCAACATCCTTCCAAGAGGTGGTAGACTTTGTGATAGAGGTGGAAGGAGTGAAGCCAGATGACTTCACCACGACATCGACATCAAAAAGGTTTCGAAGGGGAGCGAGTGAGTTAATGGTTCTTACTCTAGAGGACAGAGCTCCGGAGGTCACTCAGTTCGACCAATTCAGTCTTCACTACAGACTGTAGTTGGGGGTCCACCTCAGAACGGTCAACACTTCTCTGAGAGGCCGATGCGTGAACCCAGAGAATGTTATGGATGTGGAGAGATTGGACACATTAAGAGGTATTGTCCAAACCAGAGTTACAGAGCCCCACTAGCTAGAGGTAGGGGTGGTCATGGTAGAGGCCGTTTTTTGGAGGCGTGGTGGCCGAGGTAATGGTGGTCACCAAAACGGCAGAGGTGATGGCAAAACTGGAGCCCCTACATCACAACATGGTAGGGGCAACGGGAAAACCAACGAAAGGGCCCATTGTTATGCTTTCCCTGGGAGAACGGAGACGGAGACATCTGATGCTGTTATCACAGGTAATCTTCTGGTTTGTGATTGCATGGCTTCCGTATTGTTTGATCCTGGATCCACATTTTCTTATGTATCTTCCTCATTTGCTAATGGTCTAAATTACATTGTGAATTACTTGACATGCCTATTCGTGTTTCTACTCCGGTGGGTGAGTCTGTGGTAGTTGAAAAGGTATATAGGTCTTGTTTGGTGAACTTTGTGGGGAGCAACACTTATGTAGATTTGGTTATCTTAGAAATGGTTGATTTTGATGTAATTCTGGGTATGACTTGGCTTTCTCCGCAATTTGCGATTTTGGATTGTAATGCTAAAACGGTGACGTTAGCCAAGCCTGGGACAGATCCGTTAGTGTGGGAGGGAGACTACACTTCCAATCCGGTGCGTATCATCTCCTTCCTTCGTGCTAAGAAGATGGTTAGTAAAGGGTGTTTAGCTTTCTTGGCACATCTCAAGGATGACACTACCCAAGTACCCTCGATTGAGTCGGTTTCGGTAGTCCGTGAGTTTTTGGATGTGTTCCCTGCAGATCTTCCTGGTATGCCACCAGATAGGGATATTGACTTCTGTATCGATCTTGAACCGGGTACTCGCCCCATTTCTATACCCCCTTATAGAATGGCTCCCGCCGAATTAAGAGAGTTAAAGGCTCAACTTCAAGAATTGTTGAGTAAAGGCTTCATTAGACCAAGTGCATCTCCTTGGGGTGCTCCGGTTTTGTTTGTGAAGAAGAAGGATGGGAGTTTTCGGATGTGCATAGACTACCGGCAGTTGAACAAGGTAACTATTAAGAACAAGTATCCTCTTCCTCGCATTGATGACTTATTCGATCAACTACAGGTGCTTGTGTCTTCTCGAAGATCGACTTGAGATCCGGTTATCATCAATTGAAAATACGGGCAACAGATGTGCCAAAGACCGCTTTTCGGACTAGGTATGGGCATTATGAATTTGTAGTGATGTCCTTTGGTCTTACGAATGCCCTGCTGCTTTCATGAGCTTGATGAATGGGATATTTAAGCCGTATTTGGATCTCTTTGTGATCGTATTTATAGATGATATACTGGTATATTCTAAAAGTAAGGAGGAACATGAGGAGCATTTGAGAATTGTATTGGAAATGTTGAGGGAGAAGAAGCTTTATGCCAAGTTCTCTAAGTGTGAGTTTTGGCTAGATGCAGTGTCCTTCTTGGGGCACGTGGTTTCTAAGGATGGAGTGATGGTAGATCCTTCTAAGATTGAAACAGTGAAGATTGGGTAAGACACTAATGTGTCAGAAATACAGAGTTTTGTGAGGAAAGCTTTCAGAAACTCAAGACTTTGTTGACTACCGCGCCTATCCTTACCTTGCCAGTGGAAGGTAAGAATTTCATTGTCTATTGTGATGCATCCTATACGGGTTTGGTGTGCAGTGCTAATGCAAGAGAAGAACGTGATTGCTTATGCTTCAAGACAATTAAAGGTGCATGAACGTAACTATCCAACTCATGACTTGGAATTGGCCGCGGTAGTGTTTGCATTGAAGCAATGGAGGCATTATTTATATGGGGTTAAGTGTGAAATCTATACGGATCATCGTAGTTTACAGTATGTCTTTACTCAGAAAGATTTGAACTTGAGACAAAGGAGATGGATGGAACTACTGAAGGACTACGATATCACTATCTTGTATCATCCGGGGAAGGCGAACGTTGTGGCAGATGCCTTGAGTAGAAAGGCCGGAAGCATGGGAAGTCTAGCTCATTTGCAAGCTTCTAGACGCTCATTGGCTAGAGAAGTGCAGATTTTGGCTAATGACCTCATGGGGTTAGAAGTAAATGAGAAGGGAGGATTGTTAGCTTGTGTGGAGGCAAGATCCTCCTTCCTTGACAAGATTAAGGGGAAGCAGTTTGATGATGAGAAATTGATCCGGATTCGAGAGAGATAAGGTGTGCAAGGAGAGGCTAAAGAAGCAACAATTGATGAGGAAGGTGTTTGATTGGATTAAGGGAAGGGTATGTGTACCCCGCGTCGATAATTTGATCAACACTATTCTGACAGAGGCTCATAGTACAAGGTATTCTATACATCCGGGTGCAACCAAGATGTATCGCGATCTAAAGCAACACTTTTGGTGGAGTAGAATGAAGCGCGATATTGTTGACTTTATTGCCAAATGTCCAAACTGTCAACAAGTAAAGTATGAACACCAGAGGCCCGGAGGAACGCTTCAGAGAATGCCCATTCCTGAATGGAAGTGGGAGAGAATCGCAATGGACTTTGTGGTTGGTCTTCCAAAGACAATGGGTAAGTATGACTCCATTTGGGTGATTGTTGATAGGTTAACTAAGTCTGCTCATTTCATTCCGTCAAGGTGACTTACAATGCAGAGAAGTTAGCAAAAATCTACATCTCAGAAATCGTTCGATTGCATGGGGTTCCACTATCCATCATATCAGATAGAGGTACGCAGTTACTTCTAAGTTTTGGAAAACATTGCATGCCGAATTGGGTACTAGGTTGGACCTTAGCACTGCATTTCACCCTCAGACCGATGGTCAGTCTGAGCGGAACGATTCAAGTGTTGGAAGATATGCTTCGTGCATGCGTGATAGAGTTTGGTGGCCATTGGGATAGCTTCTTACTTTGGCAGAGTTTTCATACAATAATAGCTATCACTCCAGTATTGATATGGCCTCCTTTGAAGCATTGTATGGAGGAGGTGTAGATCTCCCATTGGATGGTTTGATGCATTTGAGGTTAGACCTTGGGGTACTGACCTCTTGAGGGATTCGTTAGATAAGGTGAAGGGCATTCAAGAAAAGCTTCTAGCGGCGCAAAGTAGACAAAAGGAGTATGCAGACCGAAAGGTTAGAGACTTGGAGTTCATGGAGGGTGAACAAGTCTTGTTAAAGGTTTCACCAATGAAAGGGGTGATGCGGTTTGGAAAAAGGGGTAAGCTAAGTCCAAGGTATATTGGACCATTTGAAGTGCTTAAGAGAATAGGGGAGGTGGCTTATGAATTAGCCTTGCCCCAAGGGCTGTCCGGAGTGCATCCGGTATTTCATGTGTCCATGTTGAAAAGATACCATGGGGATGGAAACTATATCATCCGTGGGATTCTGTTTTGCTTGATGAAACTTGACTTATGAAGAGGAACCCGTTGCTATATTAGATAGAGAAGTTCGCAAACTGAGGTCGAGAGAGATCGCTTCCATCAAAGTTCAATGGAGGAATCGACCGGTTGAAGAAGCTACTGGAGAAGGAGGCAGATATGCAAGAAAAATACCCACATCTGTTTACAGATTCAGGTACTCCTTTTCGCCATTGTTTTTCTCTCTTTGATCGTTCGGGGACGAACGATGGGTAAATTGGTATCTATTGTAACGACCTGTTTAGTCATTTTGAGCAGCAAATTTATTTCTGGAAAAACTGGCCAAGACTACGGGCACTACGACGGACCGTCACAGGCACGACGGCCCGTCGAGGGGGTATCGTTTCAGCATACTTAGAAATTCTGAAATTGGTACTGAAAATCGACTCTCTGTAATTTGTGACGGACCTGCAGGACGTGCCGTCACATCCCAGACGAGCCGTCGTAAGCTCCCGTTGCAAAACACTTCAACTCTTGAGAAATTGGTACGGAAAACGAGTCTCTGACCGTCAGGACGGAGGTGCAGGACGGAACGTCACAGGTGTGACGGGCCGTCACAGTCCACCTGAATTTTGGGAGGTTGCGACGACCATCGTGAAGGACCGTCGCAGGCACGACAGCCCGTCACAGGTTGCGCAAATCCCAGGCAGAATAGGATTTCTCTACACGTTTTAGTCGTTTTGGACTATTCTTTCCTTAATTATAAAGATTGAGGGTTAATATTAATAAGTCTAATTACTTGGGAGTTAAAAGAGGTAACCTTAAATTAATTAGTGGGTTCCATGTCCTCTTTTATTCTTAATTATATGATAATTAGGGTAAAGGAAAGAGGGTTTGAATAAAAACAAAGAGAAAGAACAAGAGAGAGAAAAGAGAAACGAATTGAGGGAGATTGAACGAGAAGAAGAAAGCTTTGGGGAAATTCTTGCTTGATCACTAGTCTTCGGTGGAGGTAGGTTATGGTGTATCTTACGATATTCGTAGTGAACTCTTAATAGTGAATGATATGTATTGATAGCATTGTAAACCCTTCTATATGCTTAATTGTATGCTTGCATGAATATGAATATGAAATTGTGAATAATAAGCATGATGAAGTTATTGAATCCTAAATCTTGAAAGGAACCCTAATTCACTTGTTAATGATGATGCCTTAGTATAAAAGAAGGCTTGATATATTATATAATGAGATTGATGATGCCTTAGTATAAAAGAAGGCTTGATATATTATATAATGAGATTGATGATGCCTTAGTATAAAAGAAGGCTTGATGAATTAGGGGATCGGGTGCCACGTTCCGGTACCAGGATAGAATATGAGGATCGGAGTGTCACGTTCCACACCAGGATAGTATATGGATCGGGTGCCACGTTCCGGTACCAGGATAGTATATGAGGATCGGAGTGTCACGTTCCGACACCAGGATAGTATATGAGGATCGGAGTGTCACGTTCCGACACCAGGATAGTATATGGATCGGGTGCCACGTTCCGGTACCAGGATAGTATATGAGGATCGGAGTGCCACGTTCCGGCACCAGGATAGAAATAGAGGAGCGGAGTGTCACGTACCGACACAAGAGGAAGAAAGATAATGAATCTTGAAAGATAATGAATATACTCAATCTAATGAACTTAATTCCCAAATGAGTATGGTATTGAGGCTTGAGTCCTCATGTGTGAACTCGGTTGCATTATTGATGAATTAATATTGTTGTTGCTACATGTTGAGTATTGTAGTTGATTTACATTATTATTGATATATACTGTTCCTATTTTGAGTTGGCCGATGATATCTACTCAGTACTTGTGGTTGTACTGACCCCCTACTTTTATGTTTTCTTCTTTGTTATTTGTGTAATGCAGCAAACGTTCCGTCAACTTCAACTCAAAAAGTAGATCTAGCCAGTCTTCACCTACCTTCGGAAATTCAGGGTGAGCTAATGCGTCTAGCTTGTACTGGGTCTTCTTCTTCAAGTCTTGATGCCTTGAACTTCCGGCATGGACTAACTTTTATTGTTTTAGCTTCTTAGACGTTTTAGTTTAGTAATTTGAGGATAGATGTTCTTGTGATGATGACTTCCAGATTTGGGGATAATAATAATAGTTTTGAATTATTTTATTAATGAGTTTAAGTCTTCCGCATTTCTTTTTTTGATATTGTATTAAAATGTTAAAGGTTAGATTGGTGGTTCGCTCACATAGGAGGGTAAATGTGGGTGCCAGTCGCGTCCCCGATTTGGTCGTGACATTTATCTTTGTTTGATTTATATAAAACTCTCATTCATCTTGAATTTTGTAAAGTTTTGGAAGTACTTGACTAGATCTTCTCTCAATCATGTTATCTATCTTATTTGTTAGCTTGGAAAGTTATCATCTTGTCGTGTGCACTTTGTCCAGCCTTCAATCGCTTTTGTCAATCTTTCTAGTTTTTCTTCTATAGATAAAGTAGTTTTGGTATTCTTTAATGCTTGAAATTTGAGATGGCATGTAGAGATTATTCCACTTGGCATGCCAGAATTTGTAGCCTATAAAATTGGCATCAAGATAATAATAATCGAGAACAAATATCGTAACAATAATACTTATTGACTTAAAGTGCAAGTGTTACAATCTCTATGATTCCTCTAATTAACCTTTTCAAATATAAATTCAAGGGCTCTTGAGCTTGATTTTGAACTTGTATTGAACTTGATGATCTTCATCTTGGACTCAAGGACTTTGGAGCTTGTTTTTGAAAATTTGATGAACTTGAACTTGAACTTTATATTGATTCTGACTTTACTTGAATTTAAGGGCTTTAAGCTTGTTCTTTAATCGGAGGTCCTTATCTTGATTTGTGGATTTGATGAACTTGATATGGACTTGAACTTGATCTTGAATTCAAGGATTTTTGAGCTTGTTCTTGAATCTTTGATGATCTTGAACTTTATCTTGATCTTGATTTTTACTTGAATTCAAGGGCTTCGAGCTTGATTTTCAATCTTGTAGTCTTGATTCAAAAACTTGTTGCATCAAATCGCACATGCAAGTGCACGTGGTCATACAAGTAATAAAATGTCTCTTTTAAGAGTCGGGTATCGTACCCACAGGGACTTACGACTGGAACTAGCAATTCTTCTAACTTTCAGTTCAACACAAATGCAAGATTTCAAGAGTTCTTTATTTTCTATTTCTAACTTAAAACAAAATATAATTAACACGATTCAGTTTCAAGGTTTCAAAGAATGATTTGGGAAGATCCATAATTGCAAAAATTATCAGGAATCATGAAATCAATATCATTTATATGGGTAATTACTAACTATTGAATCAATGAATCATAGGGTTAGATGTATGGTCATGGTCTCCCGACATCTAATCACATATGGTGATTAACACCCTAACTACATTGTTGAGTAGAGATAGAGTGATTAATTAACGATCATTAAGTTATCTTCCTGCGCGTTGACCCAAGCAAGGTTTCTAGGTATATCCCTGTCGTAGAAGCAAATTAGCCCTAGCTATTTAGAGTTCAACAAGCTGCCTATGTTACACGTTCTATCATCTTATTCCTCTCCCGAGTTCAATTCAGACAATGGATTTATTTCTATGGTGATCAAGCATGAAATACAAAAATAAGAGCATAGGAGAGATTTATATGATAGTCCATAATAAATCCAATAATAAACTCAAGAGATTACATTCATCCTGTAGACACAACCCTAGAACTAGGGTATAGCTACTCATAGTCCAAGAATCAATTATACAATGGTTATGAATAATCAAAAGAGATTGAGAAATAACCTAAAACTTCCAAAGAACCATCTCCAAAGTCGTCATTTTCAAAACACAGAAAAAAGAATCCTTAATAAAATAAATGAAAACCCTATTTATACTAAAATTTGAAACGACTACTTCTGGACTCAGGCGAGCGACGTGCGATGCCCTCCAAATTCCAATTCCAAGAGTTTTTGCCTTCTGCATCACGCGCGAGCAACACGAGGCATTTTGCCTCGAATTTAACTCGCATGACCAATATTTTTCTCTCTCTCCATGACGAGGAGCTTACACGCAAATGCCTTAGTGCATTTTCTTCAATTCTTCCTGCTCTCTTTTGAGTCAAATCTTCAGACTTCTTCCTTTGTCCCCTTTTTGTGCTCGTTACCTACACAACTAAAATAATGTTGGTTAGATCATAAACATATTAAAAAACTAGATAAGACTCTAAACACGTACATATCGACTTCAAAATGAGCCTAAATGCGGGCATAATTAGCATTTTGGGCATATAAATATGCCCAAGATTACTACCCCATAAGCTTTGTTCGTCCTTGAACAACTACTCACTATTCCTAGACCTAAACTCCCTACGTTAGATTGCGCATCCACTGTTAGCTTCAAAATATATGTTCACAAATTCACAACAACATGTTTCAATTCATGAGATGCCTGACTCCCATATATGATTTTGATAACTTTTTGCAACCACCACTTTTAACAACATATACACCATTACTCATCACCTATCCTCATAAAAAGAAGTGCCCCTCACTCCATAACAGGTCCATACACTCAAGTTAGCCAATTGAAGGTGATTTAAGGACTTTTCAACCAATATGAACTCTCACTCAACAATCAATATCTTCATGCATGTACTGAGAACCATAGGCTTTCCCATTATGTACATCTCGACCAATCAAGAGTATCATGCTCACAATCAAACATGATTTGTTCTGGTTGTAATGTAGGCTTAAAATAAGGGAGGATTAATTGAGATGACATTAGTGACTCGTCCTCCCTAATGCACTATTTTCAGTTTTTCCTTGAAATATATATATATATATATATATATATATATATATTATATATATATATATATATATATATATATATATATATATATATATATATATATATATATATATATATTTTAACTCAACAACAACTACCCTTGACTTAGAGATTTCTCTCAAGTTAAGAAGCACATATCCCTTGTTAGGCCATCATCGAGGTGTTTACTATATTAGCCACCTTCAACTCAGATTTCCCTTTGTTGAAGTGCATAATGTCCTATGGATCAAGGCCAACTCAAATTCATAATCCCGGGGCATTGCTTTACCTTTTCTTTCACTCTTCCCCAACAACCACACTTCACCATGCACCCTATCTACTTTTTCCTTTGTTTCTACCTTTCATCCTAAAATAGTGCATTAGGAGTTGGGATCAAAATTATGGTATCAATAAAAGGATTGGCTAATCATGTGGGTTAGAACAAAATCAAGGCAAAAAGGCTCAATTGGGATAGACTAGGGATATTGTTTTCGAACAAGCTCAATTTTTAAACCATTTTCAAAGAAATCATGTTATCAACTCTCAAGCACAATAACACCTGCATTTTGCTTCAATAACAACCTGGGCAAGTTCTAGACTTAGAAACATATCATGTATATCATAACAAAACTCACCACTAATAGCACAAGTTGTATTCATAAAGGATGAGTAGAGAATCATGTTAGTAGAAGGTTCAATTAAGCTTAAGTTGCACATTTAGATCACATACAAGAATGTAGCAACATTCATACATTACTTCATCATGTTTTTCATACAGTCTCTTTTCAGAGAGTTACAGTTTCATTAAAACCCAACCTAAGACTCAAATGACAAAATTGCCCTTAAGACGATCATTATCATCTATCATTGGGCAGCTTGACTCAATCTATGACTATAGACTCAATCCTACTAAAAATCTTTTTGTATTTTTGTATGGTTCAAAAGGACTATACTTGGCTAAAGAACCGAAAACAACTACGAAGAAACCAAAAATCAAACAAAAAAAGAGAAAACAATATTCAAACACAAAATATGTACAAATCAGATATATTTTCCACCCCACCCCACACTTATACAATAGCACTGTCCCGAGTTCATTTCAAAATCTCAACATAGTTTGCAAGGTAAGGTAAAAACAACTCCCTAATCAATCCGCCATGGCATCACCGCCATCTACATCGTCACCGCCTATACTGGTTCCATTTTCTCCATAGAATCAGAGTCCACATCAGAGCCCATGCATAGGTTCCTTCATAAGTCGGGATGTAATTCTCAATAGGCTCCCAAAACTTAGGATCAATGCTAAGCAATGCTTTAACATGATCATTCAGCGGATATTGCCTGTGCACCTCTCCAATCTTCAAGTCAGTGGAAGGCCGGCCACTAGTATCGTGTACGAGCATCTCTAGGCCATACATTTTGTCCATGGTCAACTCATCCCGCCTATTCCACTCAACAATGGTGATGATATGGCCTAAATGAGTGTCAGGCCCTTTCGTCCAGGTAATATCAACTATTGCTGGGTACAATAGCGCTATGTAATCGAAGTGCTCATTTGGGACCTCTTCAAGAAAAAACATTTTGGTGATGAGACTACCGATTGCATACCTGTGGCCCTTGTGGACCTGATACTTCCTCATCGTCGATTAAAAAATGGACCCTATGTTGAGATCCGTGCCAGTCATTTAAGCGTACAATAGACACATCCGGTCACGAGTGATATCCATATAACGTATGTCATGCCTCCGAGCCTACACCCAAGACGTGACAAGCACTCACAGACCATTTCTGGCCCCAAGTGAACCCTGGTCTGGTTTACTTACTCAGTGGAAGACTTAACCATAAGAGATATAACTCAAAGATATATAAGTACTTAGACCAAACCATAAGAGATATAACTCAAAGATATATAAGTACTTAGACCAAATGGCAACTCAAGTCTTTAAACAATATTTGAAATAATAATGTAAAGACAACTGAACTACTAATTGTCTATGAAGCCTCTAAAAACAAGTGAGATGGATGTTGGGACAAACCCCATAACATCCTAATAAATAAAGAAATATTGAAAGCAATAGAAGAAGTCTTATGGAATGCAAAAAGGCTCGCCAACTGACTCTGGAGTGCTCAACTCGATCAACTATGCACTAGATGCCGATCCTAATCACTTGCTTCTGAATCATAATACGATGCAGACCAACTGGCATCAGTACATAAAATGTATGAGTGTGGGAGCTGGAATGCTAACAACATGGGCTTGAAAGACATTCTGAACAAAACATTTACCTTGATTCTTCTCAACTCATGAACATTTAACTGAACTCATTTAAATATAAAGCAGTTTAAAACAAGAGCAATATAAATAAAAAATATTTAAAAACATGTTGTAAACTCTATATGTATATATAAATACAATTAACTTTATGATGTATGTAAAAATACAAATAAACTAATGTATATAAAAATACAATAAATTCTGTAGGAGTTTCTCTAACTGACAACCATCACTTAAGAGCTACAATGATGATGTAACGATTTACCTCACGTTTCTAGTGCATTTTATACCCGGCCAAAGATATAAGACTTGAACTGCCTAATGGATCCACTAGTCTATTTCGAAAAGGATTCATCTTAAAAGTTTCATACTTTTCAACCCATGTTGGCCTCATGTTTATGGGGCTGTGAGTTGTATGACCTCCCCCTTGCGCCCCCAATTCGGTATTCAATACTACTCCTAAAATATATTGACTCTTTTTTTTTAATAAAAAACATACTTCTTCTGTGATTTGATATTAGTTCTTAAAACTTAGCTCAAAGACTATCTTTGAAATCTCAGTTTCCCTGCTTGATTCATTTAGAAAGCTATTACTCTTTTTAAAAAACTAGTCTGAAGCTCTTTGAAAATCTCAGTTTCACTCTTGTTTAAATGTGAAAACGTTTCTTTTAAACCACTTTGGGAATACATAGTCCCTATATACTCTTTTGAAGAAAGTACTTCAACTCTACTCTTTACTGAACTAAATCATAAGTCTTAAAACAAAGTTAAAACATATGTAAAAGAATCTTGAAAACTTTAATGAACTTTACTTTACTTGACTCTCAACTTTGATGTTGTCTCTTACTTTGAATTTGACTCTTACTCGATGTTTGAATTGAATTATGGATTGAAAAAGTTTGATTTGTGTTTGGAAGGACCCCTTGATGTTTAGGAATGATTTTGAAAAGCTAAACTTAAGAAAAGTTATGAAATCACTGTCGTGGAGCAAGTCCGGGATGTGGAGATGCTCCCAGAAGATATTCGCAAAATTAAATTTTTAGATAGAGGAGTCCACGAAGCGGAGCTGATTTATTCTCACAGGGGGGAATAAGTCTGCTACTCGCACTTGTTTCAAGTAATTTGTCTGACTTTTTCCTTCTTATTTTTTCAACCCCAATTTGCCTAAACTCGAATATCTTCCTCAAAATCATTTTTGATCCCGATACCCAATATTAGTACTCAGGAATCTAACTCAATGAAACTCTAAACTTCAACTTAAAGGTCTCAAAAACTCTAACAATCAACCCAATTCAAGAATACACTTAAATTCAAAAATACAAATCAATAACATCAACTTCAAACCCTTTTGAGGACGAATTTCACTGGATTAAACACGTTAGACGCGTGGGTGAAGGAACTCAATCGCTATAAGAGACTCACATACCTTTTTAGGGATCACCCCTGAAAAAATCCACAATCAAAGATTGTTTTCTTGGAATTATTGCTTCTCCTCTTCTTCTCCTCTTGCGTTTTTTCTCCAAAAGCCCAAAAGTTAATTCTCAAACTTTGTAAACTGAACTAAGTTTGTTTTTTACCCCAATTAATCCCTTAAAACTAATTAATTTAATTAGGTAAGGAAAAACCAATTTACCCTTTTAACTCTTGGATTGGACATTTTCTCAATCCAACATCCCAACATTCGAAAGGCATAACTCATTCATATAGACTCGAAATTGCCCAAACTTGGCGGCGTCGGAAAGATCGTTACAAGAAATTTCCAACTATATCTGGAAATACTGTAACACCTCAGGAAATTTTTTCAAACTAAGGCTCAAACCTTCATAGTAGTGATTGATATTTTACCAAGGAATTGAAAATTTATTAAGCCTTAAGGTTATTTTACTAGATTTAACACCAAGAGTTCCAAAAAGAACAAAATTAAAAAATATCAAAATCTGAAATTTGGAGAGTTAAATTAAGTATGAATTTTGTGTCAACTTCAAACGATCATAACTTCTAGAACATGATGATTTAGGTGTGTTACAAGATACCATAGGGAACATCTTTGAATTATCTTTCCAACGCCGCCGAGTTTTCTAAGTTTTGAGTTCGAATGAGTGAGATATGACATTTTGAAGTTTGGATGTCCAATTAAGGAAAGTTAGCTGAAAATAGTGAGGGGTATTTTTGGTCCTTTCCTTACCCAATCAGATTTAATTAATTTTTAGTACTATTTTAAGGGTCTAATTCTTTTAGGTTCAGTTTTATAATCCTAAAAACACCTAGGATTTTAGTTGAGAGTTCAAGAAGAGGCAGAAGAGAAAAGAAGAGAAAAGAGGAGAAAAGATGAAAGGATGAAGGCGTTCATCACCGTTCTTGAGTTTAATTGCGGATTTTCGCCATGGGTTTAATCTCTAAGAGGTATGTAAGCTTCCATAGTGTTGGGTTAGTTTACCCAAATGCCAATCATGTTATTTTTCAGCGAAATTTCATACTTAGTGGTTGTTTGGTACAAAGATTAATAATGCATGAAATAACAGTGCACAAATTAGTAATGCAGAGATTAGTATTGCAGCGATTATTTTTACGAAGTTTTTGATTCATTGTTTCCCACCTCATCTTGTGTTTGGATTAAAATTTTTTTAAAAATATTCTTTCCAATTAGACCTTTGAATTATTATGCAATTGGTTAAGGTAAATAACTGGCGGTCAATATATTTTTGTTATGGCCTTCTAACTAGCTATGAAAAGAACAATTTATATATATATATATATATATATATATATATATATATATATATAGTAACAAACAACTCTCTCTAAATAATTTGTAAGCTAATTTATTTAAATAAACTTACTAGCACAAACATAAAAAATAAAATCAAGAAAATAAACAAAATAATGAAAATACTTTGAGAGATCTTTTTGTCTTTAGTAGACTTATCCCATGGTATTATATTTCATGTATTACTAATACCTCCAAATGGAAGGTATTAGTAACATATCATATAATACCATGTCGGAGGTATAACTAATCCATGCATAGACCCAATTTCCTACCAAACATAGTACTAAATAATACCATCCATAAGACATGGACTATTTATTTTAATGTGGCCTTCCAAACGACTCCTTAAAGTATAAAGATTAGAGTTCTTGATGAGTTCTTGATAGATGTTCTTGAGGTTCATTCTAAATCTTGTTGTATTGGGTTTTTGATGAATTCTTAGGATGAAATTGAGTAATTTGAGTGTTGTTTTCAGTATATTAGAGTTTAATTAAGTTAATTAATCGAATCGAAGTGATTGGGTAAGAAACCGTTCGATTTTAGGCGAGTTAGGGGGAGAAAATGAGCAAGGACGTTCGACATATTTTTTCTGGGTTGAGGCCTGGGGCGGCGCGCCTGCCTGAGCGCCGTTAATTTATCTTTGTACTTCAGTGGCTGGCACCACGCGCCACCTATATCCCTAGGGTCTCCTTCCCCATTCAGTTTGCCCCCGATTGCTTCATTTGTGTTCGTTTAAAGTGCACCTTCACTCCTTTTTGATTCTAACTAATCTAAGCTACTTGTAAACACCTAAATTCAGTCCTAAAATGATCATAACCTTGAATTCATAATTCAAATTCAAGGTATACTTGAGAGTTAAGTTTTGAGAATTTCTTCGAGCATACTAAGAATGTCCTTTTGATTCTGTCACATCCGGGTTTACCCTCTAGACGTAACCGGCGTCGTCGTCCTTTTTGAGGACTAAGACTAGCTTCTTAGTTTACATCATCTATTCATAGGTCAAATTTAGCGGAAAATTTAAAACTTTTAATTACTTCTACATGGAGGATTACATAGACCTCTACATACACATAACATATATATATCGAGTATTGGGACGAGCCCATACATCAATCCGATAATACCACATATAGGTCATAAAAATGTATAGTACTTTATTGAAAAGAAAGAAATGAAAGAGTCTTAAACACGTAACAACTACACAAGCTAGATAGTGGCATCGCTTTCGGAAAATGAGGACCTACCCTACTTGGATGATCGAAAGATCCAAGCCTTCTTCAAGTCTCCTTCAAAGCAATTCAACGACCAGAACCTAAAATGTTGGGGAAAAGGAAGAAATGGGGTTAGTACGCCACTTGTACTAAGTATGAGACCATATGCACATATACTTTTAAATCATGCTAAGAAAAAGGACATTTTATAAAGCATGCACTTTACATTTAAAAACCCTTATGCACATTCAACAAGACCATACCAATCAATACTGTATATTCCTTAAGTCATAGGCATGTACATTACAAGAACTACAACATCAAGTCTACATAAATCAACCATTCATACCATATAGTATATACATACTCAAGTAACTCTATCATCAAATCATATTAATAAGCATGAATAAGAGTACATTTCAACATAACCACATCAAGTCAATTACCCATGAACCCCTATCAAGTAAACAAGTGCAATGACCAAGTAAAGCCCCGTAACCTTAATCAACCAAGTAACCCAATAAGAATCATGACTAACATCCTACTTCACATAACATGGCATTTAGGTATACATATCATCTTACTTTAACAATATAAACCAACACACATTCATAATTGAACTAATCAACATATAGTATCAACAATGTCCAAGTTCATCATATACATGTCATATAACATTTAAGCATAATCATACATAATAACATCCTCCTAAGACTCCCCTCAAGGCTAACTAGTGCAATGCTTAGGTAGAGTCTCATATCCCTACCTAGACTAAGCTAGACCCCTTAGGTTATCATAGTTAGAGTTCAATCCTTTAGTTCATTTTACCTTTTGGGAACATCTTGCCCTAACCGACATAGACAACATGAGCTAATGTGGAATCTGGTGTCATAAAACCCTACACCGAAGGAAGGCAAACTACTTGCCAAGGTAGTACGAAAACATGAAACATAGCAACTATGTGGATCCACTAGCTAGTATTCCTATGGGGACAATATAATTCAAGAATTAGGAGATATAATTGGGACCCTCTTTATGATATATGCATTGTAGTCTCCAATTTCAAGAGTACATTAGTGATGCTACCTTTCCTATGTGGGAAAGGTCACTCCTCAATCTAGTTAACTCGGTGCTAAGCCAGAGTCCCTTTTTGAAATGTCTTTAAGCCTTTATTATCAATCATCGCTTAGTTTAGGTCATAGGGTCTACCCTTGTATAACATCATCATCATCATAGCTCAATAAAAATTGAGGTTAGCACATTAGCATTTCACATCATGATAAGGCACATTAGTAAATCATTCACCATCCTTATAACATTTACATCTCAAGCCAACATCTCATAATAACGATCAAGACATTTCAATTCAACATCATACCACCCTATAAATCCTAATAAAAGGCATACTCCAATACAATATCATGACTTAATCACAATTAACCACAATTTGAAGTAAAAGATAGAGATAGTAAGACTTACAAAGTCTCCTTCATAGTTCATTATCAAGGACTTACCATAAATCCTCAATTCAACACAATTTGGGTATACATCATCATAAATCAATAATAAACATGATAACAAGACTAGAAGAATCACTACATCAAAATTCAATTCTAGATCATAACTTAAGACAAGATACTTAGGTCAATTCACTTCCTAACCTAGATTATCTTCTAAAGGACTAGCATGAAAGACTACAAATCACCCTAATTTGTTCATGATCAATGTAAAAACATAATCTAATAGTAATTCAACCAATAACCAAGTTAATTGAATCAAGTACAACCTAATTCATATCAAATTCAAACCTAGGGTTAACAGTCAAGGGTCATCTTCTACAAACTGGACCAAACCATCAAGATATCATAATTAGGTTAGAATTTATGTTAATCAATTCATATTATCCAATATAAAAAAATTAAAAAACCAATTCATAACATAATTTTCGAGATTGAGAAAGACCCACATGAAAACTCAACTTTTTAAAATACTTTGAGGGAACCCTTTGAGGAAAGAGGTCTCAAAGGTGAAATAGATCCCATTCCTCAATGTTTGATGAATATTTGGTGGTGAATTGCCCCTTTAAATCCCTCAATTCTATCCCTTAACTAGTCTTCAATGATGTCTTCCAATAGAGAGAGAAAGAAGAGAGAAGAAAGAGAGTTTTGTTTTGACAATTGTGTTAGACTAATAGGGTTGGGGTCTTTATATGGGGCGTTAATTAAGTTAATTAGTCTTCCCTTAATACCTAACTAACAACAAAACCCTTTAATTAATTAGTTAGACTAACTTAAAAATGTGGAGGAAAATGGACCCTCACAGACGCGACCCCGATCAACGGTCCATCTGTGAGTCGACGGTTACTGTACCCTTCCATGCTGCACATCAGTCGTTCTTACTAAAGACTATAAAAATCAACCCTCAAGGATTTTGTCTAAGTGACCATCCACGGTGGCATTGATGCTCCGTCAATTCACCAATGGCCCGTCTGTGGCATCCATTGGTGACACTATCTTTTGACAATTTTTGCCCATCCTTGCAAGAGTCCTTCTCAAGGGCCCTTGGTTGGTCCTTGGGGAGTCTTACCCGAACGTTTAGACCATGAATTTGAATTAAACAAATGTTAGACACCCTTCTACAATTTCATCGTTTTCCGACTCCTAAAAGCTAGTCAAATAGGCTAAGGCACGCTAGTACCTCTGTGAACTAGTTTCTGGACGTCATGGACGTTCTTAGATGTTTTGGTTTATAGACTTCCTAAATGAATTTTAAACATTAATATATGCCTTAAAAAGTGTCTATACCTTATGACACTTATGTTAGGCTAAGACATTTCTTGGATTTTCGAAATGTCATAGAGTCCTTTTGAAGAGTCTTCCACAACTTCTAGTAACTTATTTCAAGACTCAAATAAGTTAGTATGAGGATGAAGATAATTTATTCATGTTTCTACCTTTTCATCATGGGATCCTCCATGTCATGAACCAAAACTCTTGAATTCATAATTCACATTCAAGAGAAAGTTAAGAGTAGAGTTCAAGAAAGCCTTTAAGTTTAATTGGGAATTCTTGAGATCCATCATTGATTGAACTATGTTTTGAGAAAGTAAACAAGATAATGAGAAGATTCATACACATGAGTTCTATTTATTTATGTAGACCTTCGAATCAAGTCATTCATGCCCATAACTTCCGCATAATTTCATAAATTGAGTATCATTGAGAGAAGTAGTATCTCCAAGTTCTAGTCTTGAGTATTGAGTTCCTTATTCCTTTTGAGATTATATTTCTAATCATAAGCTATTACATGTTACTCATGAAGTCCTTAGGTTGAATTATTCATGCCCATATTCCACATGAACCCTATAAGTCGAACAATATTGAGATGAGAAGTACCTTTGAGTTCTCGAGTTAAGTAGTTCATGCTCATAATTCTGCATAAACCCTCCAAGTTGAAAATCATGAAATCATCCATAAACATGAGATCATGAACCTCAAATCCAAAATTCAATTTAAGGAATGTAAAGATCAAATTCAAGGAAGTTAAGAAGTCAATTTTACAGCTAAGAAGTAAGTTTAAGTAAAGTTGTTAAAGGTTTTCAAGAGTCTTACTTAAACATTTAAATCTTTTTTTTTAAGACTCAAGTTTTAAACTAAGCAAAGAGTTAAGTTGAAGTTCTTTTCTTCAAAGGTATATGGGGACTAAGTATTCCCACTAAGACTTAAAAATGTTTTCACATTTAAACAAGGAAACTTTGATTTCCAAGGAGCCTTAGGGAAAGTTTTTAGAAAAGAAATATAACTTTCTATATGAAGCAAGCAGGGAAACTAAGATTTCGAAGATAGCCTTTGAGCTAAGTATTTTGAGCACTAATCTAAAACACAGAATCAGTATGTTTTTAAAACATAAAAGGCAATATATTTTGGGAGTAGTATTGAGCACTGATATGGGGGAGAGTTCAGACAATTCACAGCCCCCGTAAACCATGTAGCCACCATAGGAAAAAGCATACCTTTTAGGTAAACCCTCTTCATAGTAGACTAGTGAATCCGTTAGGCAGTTCAAATCTTATACCTTTGGCCGGGTATAGGATGCACTAGCAGCGTGAGGTAGATCTTGTATCATCACTGTAGCTTTTAAGTGATGGTTGTAAGTTAGAGAAACTCCCACAGAAGTTATTTTATTTTTATATACATCAGTTAATTGTATTTTCATATACATTTAAGAGTTATATTGTGTCCTTGTTATATACACAGAGTTGACATCATGTTTTTAATTAACATTTCTTTATATTGCACTTGTTTTAAACTGCTTTATATTGAATTGAGTTCAATTGAGTAGCATGAGTTGAATATTTGAGCTAAGTACCTTAAGTGGAGTATCTTGAGTTAATTTGTGCTTCATTGAGTCGAGTATCATATATTTGAAGTTTAATATCTAATCCTTGAGTTGAATATATTTTTCTTAAGTTGAATTGAGGTGAGTGAGTTTGGAAAGAGGTAAGTATGTTTCTTTTTTATTCAAGTTTCATGCTTATGTTATACTTTAGAATTCCCCTTACATATTCGTACATTCCACCTACTGAGGCATTTGGTCTGCATCTTTGATGATGCAGACTTAGGTATTCAGGATCATCAACAGGTCCATCGTTATCAGTTAGAGGCTTCATAGATATTCAGTTTAGTTAAGAAGTCTGTAATATTCATTTATTTTATTAAATGTTTTAAAGACTAAAGTTGCTTAGTTTATGAATAGTTGAATATATTAATTTGATTATTCAAAGTTTTTATTTGAGTTAAAGCATTATAATGAAGTTTCATTATTTAAATCTGTTTTAAGCTTTTGCATGCTTAAGTTAGTGTTCCGCTTGTAGTCATCCAGGATGAGGATTTTCTTAGGGACCAGCAATGGTCTTCGAGTACCGGCCACGTCCAGGGTGTAGACTCGGGTGATGATAACCAAACCTAAATCCTGTTGAGCTAGGAGTGATGATCGTTTGAAGTTGACCAAAACTCAATTTTAACTTACTACCAATTTCCAGATTTGCTCATACTCCCTAAAATGATTTTTTTCAAGTTTCTTAGAATATTCTCAGCTATTTATAGTTGCAAGATGTTACAATGTAGACAGGGAATGGGGAAGCTCATCACTACATTTAAACATTCACGCATCTCGGAAACATGTGAGCGTATGGAAGAGACTTCTAATATCTCTTGTCGTGGTGCTTTGTCCACTAAGCCATGGACTGATGACCACATAGTAGATGTCAGATGGCATGGCATGGGGGTCTGATATTCAACTTCGTCTGCACCAGTGGGTCGATGTCTTTTGAACTGCCCAAGATAACATTTATACTTGTGGGTGTGATAGGCACATTCACCCCGCGGAAAGTCACAAAGTGAGATCGAGCATCTGGCTCCTAATTGGCATAGAACTCATGAACGATGCTTAGGTTGTACTCATCCTACTCAGCAAATGCAAACTTCATCCTAAGCTCTCTCATCTGCCTCAAAATTTGAGGGAACTCACGAGCTAGGCTATCCCAATCAGTGCAGAGATAAAAAAAGTAAGAAGCCTCAATATGCTTCTTATACCAATTTTTGCCCTCCTTCGGCACATATTTGGCTCCATATTGCCTCGTTTGTCCTTTGGGGGCCGGAGGTTCTATTGAAACATTTTTGCTCTATGGCGGCTTCTTTTAGGATAGCAGCGCAACTGCTTTTTGGGACGTTGTAAAGTAGAGATAATGACCTGCAAGATATATCAAATTTTAGGCCCAAACACTACAACAATAAATAAGATACAGGTGGTGTGCGCACACTACCCTACACTTAGTTCAAAGTAGTCCCATTTAGGTACTCAGCCTTCCCAAAAATTTTATATACAAGCAAGCACCAAGGACATCAACTTAAATAGACAACCCACCTCAATAATTCTCAAACAACAGTTAGATAAGCTACTCAAGAATTCACACTACCAAGGAAAGGAACTTTTATTCAGACTTGAAGTCCAACACTAGTTACACGAAGCAATATTATATTCAAGCGCATTTTATAGTTCTACTCAAGAATCCGAACTAACAACGATATCAACAATCATACCACACAATTGTGTCTTCTACTCAAGACTTCAAAACACAACACACACAAATAAGAACGCTTATCCTCATCCCACAGTGTAATTTAGACAAGTAAGTGTAGACCTTTCAACCCCACAACTTTCACTACAACCATTTCAATTTAATTCACATCAAGAAGTGTGTTTGTTCTACTGAAACTTCGAAACACATACCAAGTATATGAGAAAAATGATATCACAACAACAATTTTCTAACCTACTCTAACAATTTCATAATAAACAACCCTCGACAGTTTCAACTTCACCAACACCCAAAGTTGAAGGAACAAAAGGCACATACCTGGGCAACACGAAATTGGAGAAGAAAATGAACGAGATAAATTTTCCCTTGCTGGGAGACACGGGGATAGCCTGAAGAACGCTAGGGTAAAAGGGAAGGGAGAAAATTGAGTAGATAATTGGGGAAGAGTAAGGAAAATTAGGGAAATACGGGGTTAAGAGGTGGGGAACAAAGGTTCGGTCGGGTTATTTTCTTTTGGAAACGGGTTAAACCTATTAAATTAAATCAAAATCCTAAAACCGTACTTGTTTTCGCGACACGGAGCTATCACGAGGCTCACAGGAAATTTAATTCCAAGTGAGCCAAGATTATGGATTGCTCGCGCGACGCGAGGCCAACACTTGACAATTTTTTCTACCAACGTAAAATTAATTAACCGTCAAACTCGAATTTTGACACCCTTACGCGACGTGCGAGCTACATGAGGCTCTTTGCCCCAAATTGGAATTTCAAGTCCAATTTTCAGGCCTCTCTCTGCGACATGGTCCTGGTACGAGGCACACTACCTCAAATTAAAATTAAATTACCAGGATTTAGGCCCAGCTCCGTGACGCAGAGCCTACACGTAATTACCTTAGGCACAATTATTGCTTCCTGCACATTGCAACAAACACCCTGTTAGTTGAAACACGATGGGTTACCTCCCATCCAATGCCTTAGTTTTGGTCGTGGAACGACTCATATATATATATATATATATATATATATATATATATATATATATACATTACAATTCCTAGGAACTAAAAATAAACAAACAACACAAATGAAATCCTAACTATTACAATGGTTCAGAGGTTGTCTCCCATGAAGCGCCTGAATTAACGTTTTGTCACGACCAGTCTCAAGACTCATTCGTCCTCCAATGTGAGCGTTTTAATCTCACGATTCACATTTTTACCAAAGTAGTGCTTGACCCATTTCCCATTTACAAGGAAATTAGAGTTCTTATCCTTGTTTTGCAGTTCTACATCATCATGTTGAGTCATCCTCACTACCTCAAATGGACCACTCTATTTAGATCGAAGTTTTCCTTGGAATAACTTCAATCTAGAATTGAAAGCAACAATAAAAGACCAGGCTCAAAGGTGTGTGACACAATATCTTATCATACCACCTCTTGGTTTTCTCTTTATTTTACTTTGCATTTCATAAGTGTGAAGCCTAAACTCTTCTAACTCGTGCGCCTGTGTGATCCTTTTCCTACCTGCTAACTCAAAATCTAGATTAAGCTTTTTGATAGCCTAGTATGCCTTGTGTTCAAACTCAGTTGGTAAGTAACAAGCTTTTCCAAACATAATTTGATAAGGAGAATTTCTTATCGTGTCTTGTAAGAATTATGATAAGTCTATAAGGCATCATCTAGCTTGTCATCCCAATCTTTTCTTTATGCATTCACAATCTTTTAGAGGATATGCTTGATGTCCTTTTTGGATACCTCAACCTTCCCACTAGTTTGGGGATAATATGATGTAGCCACATTGTGCCTCACCCCATACTTAGCTAACAGATTATGCACTGAGTTACTGATAAAGTGTGTATCTCCATCATCGCCCTTGAAGTCCCAAACCTGGTGAAGATTTGCTTTCGGATGAACTTGACTACCATCTTGGCATCATTTGTTGGTAATGCAACAGCCTCCAACCACTTGGAGACTAGTCCACAACAACTAGAATGTATTAATTACCTCGGGACAAAAGGAAAGGTCCCATGAAGTCTATCCCCCAGACGTCAAATATCTCCACCTCTAGTATGTTGTTCAATGACATCTCATGCCTCGAAATGGTGACCATTCTCTAACAATAGTCATACCCTTTCACAAACAAAGCAACATTTATAAATAAGGTAGGCCAAGAAACTAGATTGCAATTCCTTATGCGCAGTTCTTTCGTCTCCATGATGTCCACCATATGGCGACGTGTGGCTACTCTCCAATACTTTTGTCACCTCTTTCTCGGTTATACACCTTCTCATCATCTGATCCGAACCCTTCTTTAGCAAATAGGGCAAACCCTATATATGAAAGCGTGAATCATACTTTAACCTCTGCTTCTGATGTGTTAATGCCCTAGGTGGAAATAAGCCACTTACCAGAAAGTTTACAATATCCGCATACCATGGCATCTGAACAATATCCAAAGCAAACAGCTACTCATCAGGAAACTCTTTATGGGTCTACCCTTCATTTCTCACATGAGATGAATCCTCTATATTAGACAGATGGTTATCTATTTCGTTCTCAATTCCTTTCCCATGTATTATTTCAAGGTCAAACTCTTGTAGCAGTAAGATCCACCTAATCAGTCTAGATTGGCATCTATTTTATTAACAAGTACTGAATGGCTGCATGATCAGTGTAGACTAACACCTTGGTTCCCACAAGATATGACCAAAATTTGTCAAATCTGAACACCAAGACTAACCTCTCCTTTTCTGTCGTTATGCATCGATTGGGATGCATCAAGTTTTTCGCTCGCATAGTATATTGAGTTAAACACCTTGTCCTTTCTCTGCTCCAACATTGCCCCAACTGCAATATCACTTGCATCGCACATCACCTTGAATGGAAGCCCCTAATTTGGAGCAATGAGAATAGGAGCTTCAATCAAATTCTGCTTCAGCATCTCAAAAGCCTGCAAGCATTTTTCAAACACAAATTTCATTCCTTTCTCTAATAAGCAACATATAGGTCTTGCAGTTTTAGAGAAGTCCTTAATGAATCTCCTGTAAAAGTCAGCACTCCAAGGAAGCTTTGCACTCCATTCACTGATATAGGTGGCGGAAACTTCTCAATCACTTCTACCTTTGCTTTGTCTACTGTTAGACCACTCTTGGAGATCTTGTGACCAAACACAATTCCTTCTGTCACCAAAAATTGATACTTCTCCCAGTTCAGCACCAGATTTGTCTCCTCACCTAGCAAGAACTCTGTCAACATTAGTTAAACACAGTTCAAATGACTCATCAAACACAGAGAAATCATCCATGAAGACTTCAACAAAGTCTTCCACCATGTCATGGAAGATTGCCATCATATATCTCTGAAATGTGGCTGGAGCATTGCACAAACCAAATGGCATGCGTTTGAATGCATATGTGCCATATGGGCAAGTGAATTCCGTCTTCTCTTGATCCTTTGGTGCAATGAAAATTTGGTTAAACCCTGAGTAACTATCAAGGAAATAGTAATACTCTTAGCCAACCAACATGTTTAACGTTTGATCAATGAAAGGTGTCGAATAGTGGTCCTTCTTCAATAGAAGGCTTGGGTGGAGGACCTAGCATCCTATTTAGAGGCTCCCAACGATCTCTAGTCGTCACTATAAGTGACACATCAAGGAATTGAACAATTTCTTGTGCTTTAGCATACCCATATAGGTTATCACCCACTAACTCTCACTCTAGGGTATTCGTGGATGCAGTATAATTAGCTTCTACCTCAAGATTAATTACGGTTATGGCAGACAACTCCTCATACACATATGGCATTCTTAAAGCTTTATATACATCAAAATCCTCTACTTTATCATGAGTCCTCATATTAAGCCGCCCAAATGCTACATCAATAATTACCCTTTTAGTCACTAAGAAAGGTCTCCCTAAGATGAAGGGGACCTCAGGATCAGGCTCAAAATTCAACACTACAAAATCTACTAGGAGAATCAAAGATCCCACTTGTACCAATACATATTCAACAACACCCTCAGGATTAGCCACCAATCTATCCGCCAACTACGAAATTATGGTAATAGGTTTAGGACTACCCAACCCAAGCTTTTTATATAGAGAAGTTGACAACAAATTTACGCTAGCTCCCAGATCACACAACATCTAGCATGAATGCTCTGCTCTGTAGTTATTTGAACAGTGAAACTGCCAGGATCTTTTAATTTAATGGGAAGCTTGTTCTGGATTCTGGAGCTGCACTCTTCAGTAAGTGCCACAGTCTCATAAATCTATCAAACTTCTCTTGTTCACCACAATCTCCTTCATGTACTTTGCATACCTGGAATACCCTGCAACACATCAACCAATGGCATGTTAATGTGAACTTCTTTCAAGTGAGAGAGAAACTTACCAAAACATTCATCCTCCTTTTGTTTCTTGAACTTCTAAGGAAATGGAGGAGGTGGTCTCACTATTGGTTGCACTTTTTCAGCTAGTTCAACTGCTTCATTCACTTTGAACTCACCCTTTTTTAGTTCACTCTCCTTGTTTATAGCTTCAATGTTGCTTTTCATAGGAGCTAACTCATATAATTGCAAACCATTATGTCTACTCACTATATTAATGTGTTTAGGATTTGGGTTAGTGTTCCAGGCAACCCTCCTTGTGGTCGAATTTTGGGCACTAGAAAATTTCCCATATTGTTTCTCTAAGTTCTGAGTAGCCAACTGATTATTTCTCACATCTACGGCTAACTGAGCTTTATCTTCCATAATCTTATTCATCATTTCCTCAACACTCATGTTTTAGGATTGCTGCTTTGGTTGCTTACATTGTGTCTGTGGTTGGTATCCATAAGCATTGTCTTGCGGCCTATATTAGTGTTGCCCTTGGCCCTTATTCTGATTTCCACCGCAAGAGAAGTTTGGGTGGTTTCACCAACTTGGCTTGTATGAGTTCCAATAGTTTTGTTGGCTTCCTCCTCTATGAGCATTACCTACAAAGTTATAGAGTCAGGGTTTGCACCACATCCCTCTTCACTATGATCACTTCCTACGCAGATCTCACACCAAGGTGGTGGTTGTTGAACTACATTCACTTGAGCAGGCTACTGTGTTATTGAAGTGAGTGTTCATCATATTATGCATAGAAGAAATATGTGCAGTCAATGCAGTAACAACATCTACTTCTAGAATACCCGCAGTCTTTGGTACTACATGTTTCATTCCACTTCCATTCCACTCTGGGTTCCTAAGAAACTCTGTTTAGCAAAGTGAACAGTTCAACACTAGTGTTCTCAAAGGTTGTCTACCTACAACTGAATCAACTAAAATTATGGTGTTAGGCTCCAACCATTCGATGAAGGTATGGACTAAAACCTCGTTAGATTTATGATGAGGACAGCTCATCAACAACGACCTAAACCTGTCCCCGGCTTGGTACAATTTCTCTCTACCCTTTTTTCTGAAAATCAAGATATCACTACTCAATTTAGTTGTTTTCCTATTGATGTACCAAGATATTCGAGTACAATTAATTCTTAAAAATAAAAAACTAATACTAGGATCGAGTGTATATTGTATGATTTGATGTGTTTGTTCATGATGCAGGAAGAGTCAGGTAAACATGAAAAAGATAAGAAAAGAAGTAAAAATGAGACCATCTTGATGGTCCGTGGTTCACTTCACGGACCGTGAAGAGTGATCGCAGTAGCTGGATTCTGAAGGACCACACTTGAGAGAATTGAATTGAAGATCACGGACAACTTCTCGAACCATGATAACACTGACATTCCGTGGTTCAGTTCGTGAACAAGATTCCAGAAAGCAGTATAAATTTCCAGAATTTTAAAAAATTAAAGTGCAAAAAACGTTCGTCTTCACGGATTGTAATCACTTTAATGGTCCGTGGTCAAACTCCTGAACAAGATTCCAAAGAGAATTACGAGTTTTCAAAATTTGGAAGTTGAAGGCAAGACCACGGACAACTTTACGGACCGTTGTCTACTTTACGGTCCGTGAGCCTTTCTGTCGAGCTAAGTCCAGAAGCTGATGAGAAAATCCAATCTTGGGGCACTATAAGGAAGACCACAGAAGGCTTCATGCACTGTGAAGCCTTTCATGCGACGTGATGGTGGCCGTGATGGGAATCGACAATGAAGTCCTAGTTTTGTAAGTTTTTTTTAAAACTTTTTATGGGATTTTATTTAGGTCGTTTTTGAATTATTATTTTATGATCGTACTTTTTATGAACAAGAGACACATAAAAGTTTAGTTTTTTGGAGTTTTCTAGATTTCAATCACTTTTGAACAAACAAGTTTGGCTCTTAGACTATCAAGGTGGTTTTTGCGTCGCAAATTGACTTTGTAAGCATTCAGAATGACGTTCTCAATTTTTGGTAAGCTTTATATACTTGGAATTATGAGGCACTAAATATTTTGACCGGGTGTGTGAGACTATAATGATATTGTGAATCTGACTCCCTAAAATGAGCATAGAACAATCTTTGTTTACATGTTATAGGTTAAAGCTCTGGTTGTAATTTGGTCTAACACGTGCATGCTATAGACTAGCCTGTATCAAGTGATTGTTCGAGAGAAAAACACTTGTTGGGAAAAGGCAAAGATCTAATTACAAAATTGAAGTTAAAGTTAGAGTTCGAGAGAAAATAACTTTATCTTCATGTCCATCTAAGCGAGTTCTTAATGCAAGAATCACTTGTTGTTTGAGAGAATTAAATGACTATTATCTAACAAGGCTGAGAAGCATTAGATAAATTCTATTCACTGAGCTTTGTGAATTTATAATTGTTTGAAGCTCAATTGCGGAAGAGTTTCACAGTTGTCGTCATAGTGAACACTAACCTGGTTTCTCTTAATTAACAGAATAACCCATACATAGTTACCGTTTATACAATAGATTTGTAAATCTTGATCTTACGTTTTAGAAATTGGTACTTGCTACTTGCTATTCATACCTAATTTTTATCTTTTTGTCAATATTCATAAGGAGATAGTAACAACAATCGGGTAAAAGCGACTTTAAAACATTGTCTTTAAAGAAATTCTTTGTGGGAACGATCTCAACTCCAGTTGAGTCCTGTAAATTGACAGCGATTGTTTACACTTATATTTGAAGTATAAGTTTGGACGTATCACCCATATGGAAAAAACTAAATGAGGAACTTCTAAGATAAGTCATTCCAGGTGGTGATTGAATTCACATTTTTTGATTTCAAGATCTTTTTGCTTCCCCAAACAGAGAGATGGAATAATGTGAGCCTCACGTAATCTTTATTTACTCTAGTTGGAGTGTTATTGTCACCGATATCAAGGAAGTTCTGAATGTGAACTGTAGGACCCTCATGTGAAAGACTAGTAAACTGCCCATTGTGTGCTAGATTTGCACCATACTCGCTTCAGTTTAGATCTCCCACCTGCTTCAAGTTTATGAATGAACGAAGTCACATTTGTGGGGCGTGGTATTGCCACGTCTATTACTTTAATCTCACCAGCCATTGTTTCAGGTTCTTCTCTTTCCTTTATTTTGTGACATGAGATGGTAGTTCACCAATAACAAGAGGGAATTATATATTCAGCTTGTCTCCACCTTCTTTGTATAAATCTTTCAGGTTCTGAGAGAGGCGACAACAATCCTTGATCATTGTCTAGTTTGGACTTTCAAACAACCTGCAACAATGAAACGCTAAGATCAAGTTATCAACACTTGCGTTTAACTTCAAAAATCAAAAATTAAATATTTCCTAATCCTAAATTCCCCGGCAGCAGCGCCAAAAAATTTTGTATCCAAACCGCACACGCAAGTGCACGTGATCGTACAAATAATAAAATGGATCTTTTTAAGAGGTGGGTATCGTACCCACTAGGACTTACGATTAGAAACTAGCAATTCTTCTAACTTTCAGTTCAAAACAAATGCCATTACAGATTTCAAGAGTCTGATATTTTCTGTTTATAACTTAAAACTAAATATAATTACCACGATTCAGTTTCAATGTTTCAAACAATTATTTGGGGAAGATATAGAGCTGCAACATTTATCGGGAATCATGTAATCAATATCATTTAAATGGGTAACTACTAACTATCGAATCAATGAATCATAGGGTTAGATGTATGATCATGGTCTCCGACCTCTAATCGTCTACGATAATTAACACCCTAACTATATCGTTAAGCGGGGATAGAGTCATTAATTATCGAGCATTAAGTTATCTTCTTGTATGGTAACCGAAGAAAGGTTTCTCTATCGTTGAAACAAATTAACCCTAGCTATTTAGAGTTTAACAAGCTCCCTATGTTCCACGTTCTATCCTCTTATAATGCATTTATTTCTATGGTGATCAAGCACGAAATGCAAAAATAAGAGCATGGGAGAGATTCATATGATAGTTAATAATAAACTCAAGAGATTATATTTATAGCCACAACCCTAGAACTACGGTATTTGGATACTCGTATTCCAAGCATCAATCATACAATGGTTATGAATCATCAAAATGATTGAAAGGAAAAGAGATTGAGAAATAACTCTAAAACTTCTGAAAAACTGTCTCCCAAGTCGTCGTTCTTTAAAACCCAAAAAAAGAATCTATAATAAAATAATATAAAACCCTATTTATACTAAAAGTTGAAACGGTCACTTCTGGGACTCAGTCGAGTGATGTCTTCTAGATTTGGATTCCAAAAGCTTTTGCCTTCTGCGCGACGCGCGAGCAACACTTTACATTCTTCCTCGAATTTAATTCACATGACCAATATTCTGCTCCCTCGCCGTGATGCGGAGTGTACACGCAAATGCCTTAGTGCATTTTCTTCAATTCTTCTTGCTCTCCTTTGACTCGAATCTTCAGACTTCTTCCTTTGTCCCTTTTTTGTGCTCTATTCTCCCATTAAGTTTACCTACACAACTAATAATGTTGGTTAGCTCATAAACATATAAAAGACTTGACAAGACTCTAAACACGTACATATCGAGTTCAAAATGGGCCTAAATGTGGGAATAATTAGCATTCTGGGCATTTAAATATGCCCAAGATCAATCTTGATCGTTCTTAAACATAAATTCTTGAACGCTAAAATTATTGAATTTGTAGAGAAATTTTTGGCTTTTGATCCATGACTTTCTCTAAATTCTTGTAAGAATCTTTGGTTCCTTTTTCTTAATTATGATGATCCCTATTTATAACTTTAGAATGGAGGAGTTGTGATAGGAACACGATTCCCGTCGGCCAATTAGATTTAAGTGACATGGCACATGTTCTTTATGGAGTTGGATTTAATTAAATTCATATTTATTGGAGTTAAATAATTAACTAAATTATATTAATCCATAATATTTATTTGGACTAATATATACATGAATTTAATTTAATCAGAATCATTTTATAAATTCATATTTAATAAATTTTAAATGATTATAACTATGTCAAACAATATGGCAAAACATGTGCATGCACTACAATTAAATATTTAAATCAAACAATATGGAAACAAGTTTTTTTCATCCTTGACTTTTTGGTGAAGAATTGAAGTGCTTCTTCAAGAATATATTTGTGAAAAAAGTATTTTAATAATAATATATTTGAGGCAATATTTTAAAAGTAAAAAAAAATCGAATCGTACCAATACCAGAGAAAAAATGATATGATTGGGATGATTTTAAGAAAATCTAATTTTGTTATATATTATAAAATATCTGAAAAATTGGAATTGTACAATTTTTTAAAAATAACTTACTGAACCGTCCAATTGACACCCCTAAGCATGACTAACCTAAAATATTGAATATAATTTTTTTTTTATAATTATTTTGTAATAAAATATATTTCCTTGTTTTTCTAATTATTTGAATTTTTTTCCTTATTTCTTCTTTCTTCTACGAAAAACATTGTCATCTACATTGAAAATCCTGACTTTCAATGTCACCGATTTTACCACAAGTCTGCCCCTCCTACTATTCCTACCATTACTTTAGATCTCTTCAATTTAAAACTTTATCTAAATATATTTTTACATTTCTAACAATTTAATAAACCTATTAGATTTCAAGATGATTATGAGGTATCATTTAGATTTTGTCCGAATTTCAATCAAGGTTATTCATTTTTTTGGGAATTCACTAATTATTTCAAAATTATCATTTCTAATTTAAAGTTATATAAGGATATATATTAATAGATGATGCCTTCAAAATTTTGAATTTTCTTAAAAAATAACTAGTTGTGTTATCAATAACTCAATCAAGTCTAGAGAAAAATATAAAGTCTAGAAAAATTAAGTATTAATATCAATTCATAATTATTTAGGGAGTAATATGACATGATCATAGTTAAAGTGTCTTTTGAAAATTTTGGGACAACTCCATGTGTTAGTTTATGTCTTTCTCTAATTTATATCAACATATTTTAAAAATTATTTTAAAATATCTATAAATTTGTATTATCTTTTTATAATAATGATGTTTAATGAAAAATCATGATAATTTACACAATTATATGAATTCGAAATAATGGAAGAAAATTAAAAAAAATTATTATTTTGTATACAAAAAATCACTATGTCGTGTATAACGGAGATTTCGAAGAGTAGGTTCAGATAAAAATTATATAAAATAATATAAATTATGATTTCTAAGAGTAGGTTCAGATAAAAATTATATAAAATTGTATAAATTATGTACATTAAAATAGAAAACTATAAATGAAGGGTGTTTTTATAAAATAGGGAAAAGGGTTAAAAAAATGTCCATAAACTATGCGAAAGGAAGAAAAAAATGTCTTTCGTTTGTACTTTGGTTCAAAAATTCTCTTGTCATCAATACTTTGGTCCAAAAATGCTTTGTTAATTAATGGGTCAAAATTGCTCATTTTTCAAATAAATGTATTATTTATTTTCTTTTTTCAGTACACTTATTTCAAACAATATTTTTTAAAAAATAGCAAATATTTATCTTACTCCAATTCAGAAAAAAATAGAAATATTTTTAATTTTATTATAATTATTTTTATCGTTATATAATATAAATTAATGATGGATATACTATGATCTTCTATATATGATATATATTATTTGTTGAAAGGGTATATGAAGTTATTCTATTTTAATTGATAAGTGGCTTGGTACTATGAAAAATTGTAGGATGTGTTGAGACAACACTTGAATAGAATTGAAAAGAACTAGATTCCTAATGGAAAAAACTAGTGGGATGTAGTTTAGCCTTCGAAAGGAGGCAAAGGCAAGGACGATTACTCTGATATCAAAAGACAAATATTTATCTTCAGAGAGTGGAGAATTGAGTTCAGAGACATGATTCTATGTGTTTCACTCTAGTTATAGTAACAACGTGACGTGTTCATAAAATGTGTTGAAAATTCTTGATAAAGTTTGAGAAAGAAACATATAGGAGTTCGGTTCGAGTGTGGTAATAAGTTTATTTTGTAGTTTCGAGTCTGGTAACTGATACGGTTGAAATTATTAAAGGACCTACATTTTAACATCTCACGATTTGAAATAACTAGGAAGAAGCTAAGAATCGGATATAGTGATTTTTGGAAAGAATTGAAATCTGGATTTTTGTTTAAGTTAGGAAAAATTGAGTTTTTAGTCAACTTCAAAAGGTCATAACTCCTAGCTCAGGATGAGTTAGGTGTATTTCTAGATATAGTTGGAAAGCTCTTGGAATAACTTTTCCGTTGTTGCAAAGTTTGCGTGATTCCAAGTTCGTATGAGTGAGTTATGCCTTTTGGAAGTTGGGTTGTTTTAAATAAGGAAAGTCCATTCCGGATTTTTGAGGGGCATTTTGATCTTTTTCTTACCCAATTATTTTATTTCGTATTTGGGTAATTAATTGGGATCTATATTTATCTTAGTCACTTTACGCTTTTAAAAGAGTTCAGGTTTTGAGAAAAGAGATAAGAAGAGGTATAAAGAGGAGAAAGGAGAAGAACGTTATAGATTCGTCAAGATCGTCGCATTAGCTTGTGTATTTCATTGGGGTGATCCCTATAAGATTTTTGAGATCACATAGCATTGAGTTAGTTCACCCACGCGTTAATCATGATTCAATTCAGTGAAATCCTTTGAGTTCTTGATGATATTCGTTCAAATTCTTGTGGGTTGTGTTGATTGAAGTTTTTTTAGAGTTGATTCATGTTTATGGGTGGAATTTTGGGTTGAATCTATCATATCTTTAGGTTTTAAGTGATGTTAAGCGTTAGGGGGGGGGGGAACAATTGACTTTTAGAGGGTTTAGAGACGAAAAATGAAGGAGAAAAATCACGGATTTTATGGGCAAGGGCTTGGGGCGTTGCGCCTGCCAGAGCGCTAGAAAGTTCCTCTGAACTTTGCCTCTCTGGCGCGTCGCGCCAACAAGAGCGCCTAAGGTATCCCTCTGAAGCTTGAGGGCTGGCGCCTCTTAGAGAGCCAAGGATGCCAGTTTTTCGCATTTTTTCCGCTCCTTCTAGTACTTGTTACATATGTTTTTTTAGTTGATTCAAACACTCTAAGGTACATCTGAACATCATGAAATCATTATTAAACATAAAATCATGAACCTTGAATCCATAATACAATTCAAGGAAAGTTAAGATCAAAGTCAAGAAAAGTTAAGAGTCAAGTCTAGAAGTTAAGAAACAAGTCAAAGCAAAGTTCATAAAGTTTTCAAAAGTCTTTTACAAACGTTTTGACTTTGCTTTAAGATTAAAATTCAAGTTGAGTAATGATTTAAATCATTTCTTCAATGAAGTATATGGAGACTATGTATTCCCAAAGAGTTCTAAAATGTTTTCACATTTGAGAAAGAAAGGGAATATTGATGCCAAGAGAGCTTTTAATCTAAGTTTTGAGTAATTACGTCAAAGCAAACAAAGAAGTTGTTTCAAAAACATATGAGCTAAGTATATTTTGGGAGTAGTATTGAGCACCTATATGGGTATGCAAGTTCATATTAACTCAAGTCTCCATACACCATGTAGCCAGCATGGGTAGTAAGGGATCATACTTTATAGATGACTCCTTAAGATTCTTTTAGCATAAGTTAGTGGATTTACTAAGTTAAGCAACCTATATGATGGAAAAGTATAGGATAGTTTTGGAAGCGTGGGAAAGACGTTGTATCACCGCTTAGGCTCATACTGGTGGTTGTCGGTTAGAGAATCTCCTGCAGAAACTATGTTATTTTATTATATGAGTAAGTTTGAGTTGGTTATTGCATTTTATTTAGCGAACTAAGTTTCTTTTACTGTTTTACAAAGTTTTCCATATATTGCATGTGTTCCATTGCTTTGTTATAAGTTAAGTTATTCATGAGTTGAGAAGAGCCAAGAAAAGTGTTTCTTTTAGAATATTTTCAAGTATGTGTTATGTTTAGCATTCCAACTCGCATACTCGTACATTCAGTGTACTGATGCCAGTTGGCGTGCATCGCCTTATGATGCAAACACAGGTAACTAGGATTGGCATCCAGCACGCCGTTGATCCAATGAGCAGCGCAGAGTCAGTTGGTGAGCCTCCTTACATTCTAGAGGACCTTTTTTAATACTTTCTTTCCAGTTCTCAGTTGTTAGGATGATCGGGGGTCCTGTCCTGACATCCCTCCTTGTTTTAGTGGCTTCATAAACAGATAGTTATAGTTTCTTTAGTCTTATTCATTTCAATTGTATTCGTTTAAGATTTTAGTTACCATTTTTGGATAAGATATTATTGATTAAGCTATTTCATGAGTTATGTCTCTTGTGTTTAAGTCTTCTCTGAGTAAGTAAATAAGGTCAAGGGTTCACTTTAGGCCAACAATGATTTTCGAGTGTCGTTCACGCCCAGGTTGTAGTCTCACTCGATGACATACATTAGGGCTTCACTTAAAGTTTTGGTCTGACATATGTGTAAAATGTCATGGATTGTTGGTCAAGTGATAAGATTGGTGAGTGAGTTTAGGAACGGAATAAAGTTTGGTATATTAAAGAGTTCAAGATATTTGAGATTTGTGTCATGGGAAGAATCTAAGAAAGGTGAAGGAATATGACATCATGTACATACCCTTGGTTTGGAGTTGAAGACAGTATAGATTCTCTTCATTGAGTTCAGATGTAATTATGCAATGTGAACTGGTTTGACAAGACTTACTAGGTGGACTTTTATGAAGATGGAGTGTAAGTTTGGGTGGAAAATAGTGATGCGTTGAAGATTCTATGCTTTTATGTTGATTTGGATTGTTCAAATTATGGTAGATAACGTATAGAGGTTGCTACAATATGGACCTACAATAATATATGGTTATTGAGGATTTCAAGGGGACTGAAACTACTTTTGGGTGTAATTACACAGACTATTGTGATTCGTTACATAGACATTCGGTGGTATATATAGGATATGTGCTCATAATATACAAAATTATTGGGGTGATAAGAAATTTCTGTAAATTTGAGCATGAGATATATGACTATTTGAATGGTAGTTGTTAATTTGGTATGTGTAAGATTGTGTGGAGTTGACATTGTACGTGATTTAATAGTCTTATCTCGATGGGTAAGTAATGTTGCATTTGAAATTAGTGCTATCAGACTTGGGGAGACCCATATCCACCATGAGATGCTTACATGGAAAGAAAGGGAGTTATAGTTTGGAATTTTTGGAGATGATGTGTTTGCTAAGAAGACTTTGATAGTAGTTGTTATACCCTATTTTAAGATCCTGTATGGATGGGCTTAAAAGCTAGTCAAAGTGACTTAAAAGTTGGTTTTTGACTTATTTAAGTGTTTGACAATTTCCAATGACTTATTTCAAGTCAAAAATAACTTATTTTAAGCCAGAAGTTAAAAGTTAGGGGACGGGTGCTTTTTTTTTAGCTTAAAAGCTCATTTATGTTGACCAAATATATTACCTTTTTTCCCTTAAATATTTTTATACAATTTCCATATTGCCCGCATAACCCTAACATCTCTTTATCCCATTTTTTCGTTTTTTACGTTTGGGACTTGGTGCTGCTGAGAAACTTCTTCCTTTTCTCCCATTTTGAAGGGTGAAGATAAACCTTGAAGTAATTTTTTTTTAATTATCTTTCTTCCTTTTATCTTTATTGATGATGATAATATCTTAAAAAATAAAATCGGTTGAAACTTTCAATTTTCTCGATTATTTTTCAATTTTTATTTTTTTTATCATGTATTTTTTTTGTGCGTCTTCTGTAACTAATTTGTTTCTGTGAATTTTCTGTATTTTCAGCTTTATATTTTTTATATATGTCTTCTGCAACTGATTTCATTCTGTGTATTTTTTGTTTTGTGTTTTTTTTATCATGTATTTTTTTTATGCATCTTCTGTAACTGATAAAAGAAATAAAAGCATGTTAACAACTGCAACTGTAAATGCTCTTTTTTCTTCTACCTATGCTCCCTGCTATCTGTGAAAGGCAAAAACAAAGGTCAATGTTGTTAAGTGTACTAAGTGCATTGACCCTTCTGGAATAGAAAAACAATGTGCTCCTTAAAATGTTGCTTAATCCTTTGAACGTGAAAAAACATTTAACAGTTCAACGCATATTTAAGATAAGAATCATTTCTTATATTTGTAGTATTTTCTGTTTTGTGATTTTTTTTGGGATAATGTATATTTATGTTGATTGTGTGTAGTATATATTTTTCATCTATATAAAATTATGGTAGTAGTTATTTTAAATTTTCTTATCAATTTTCATCCTCAGACCAGTTACACCATGTCTGACACACAAACTAATGCTAAATGGGATAATGATGCTCATCTCAAATTTATAGAGTTATATGAATTAGAGATTGGGAAAAGAAATAGACCAAACACTCATTTATCTAATGATGGATGAAAAAATACGATTAAAACAATCTATGAAAAATGGGAAGACGCTATACAAAAATACAAATGAAAAATAATTGGGATGGCATGAAAGTCGAGTGGACTCTTTTTATACAATTGATGAGAGGAGATACAGGTATAGGATGAGATGCCACTAAAAATACAATTGTGGCAGATGATGATTGGTGGAAGCGAAGACTTAAGGTACATTTCTCACATTGATTTATATGTCTTTTTTTTTAATGTTACATTTTTACTTATTCAAATTTGTTGATTTATTTTTTATTGCAGCAGGATGTTCGATATAGAAAATTTAGGAATAAGAATCTTTCACTGATATGATTTCGGTATGATGTATTATTTTCTGATATTGTTGCTAAGGGGGAAAGAGCATGTACCTCAAATCAATCCCAATTTTTTGAAAGCGAGGTAAATTTTGACGAAGAAAGACCAAATGGTATTGATAATGATGATATGGAGCACTTCATTAATACTAATAATGAAAGGGGTGATGAAAGTGATGATCCACAAGATATGAATTCTACTATGTTTCCTAAACCATCATTAAAAAGACCAAATTCAACTGATGGTATTGGAACTAGTAATCAAGTGAAAAAAGTAAGACAAAATCTACAGCTGCATCAATGAAAGATAATATGCACTCTTTACTAGAGTTAATGTCTAACAGAAGTACTGCTACATCTCATGCAGTAGATGATTCCACCATTGATAAGTGTATGAATTTTTTGCAAATATTCTCAATATTTTTGAAAAGGGTGAAATGTACAGCTATTTTGTGAACATGTTTCTTAAAAGGACATTCGACAAGTGTTTCTTAAGATGTCTACCGATGAAGCTCGAATGTCTTAGATGGAGTATAACTATCAGTTATACCTTAAGAAAGTGTGAAGAATGTGTTGTTATGAAAAAAGTAATTTTATTATTTTATGTTTGACATTATACTTGTACACGTGAACTTTATTTGTTATCTTTAATTTTGTCTAGACATTATCATTGTATGGTTAATTTATTTTAAGTTCAGTTATAATATATATAAATGTGTTTGTTGTATTGAATTTATGTAAATGTATTTGTTGTGTTGAATTTATATATAGGTATTTGTTTTGTTGAATTTATGCATACGCATTTGTTGTGTTGAATTTTTATACAAGTGTTTGTTATGTTGAATTTTTAAAAATGTATATGTTGTGTTGAATTTACATATAGTTGTTTGTTATGTTGAATTTATATATGTGTGTTTGAAGTGTATATGTGTTTATTTTGAAGGATTTATATAAAAATGTATGTTGTGATTGAATTTATATAAATATCTTTACTAATATAAAGTAATAGAATTGAAACTTTTATTGTGGATTCAAAAATGTTGTAAGTAAGTAAAATATATGTGTCATTACTTGTGAAATAATGAAACTTTTTTAGTACTTTTGATTTTTTTTTAATTGGAGATATTTTTATTTGTAGTTAGATGGAGAATTTGGACTTTACCATATCACCCCATTTAAGTGATTTGTTAGCTGAAGAAGATGAAGAACTAGAACAAAGTAGGAGAGAGCAAAACGAGAAAGAATGGATATTTGTATGCTGGATAGCAGGTAAATACATTTTAATGTATTATGAAAAATACTTATTCAAAGAACCTTGTCGTACATCTAAGCATTACGATTATATATTTATTCAAGAGATATTACAAGGAAATGAAACTCGTTGTTATGAAAATTTTCGATTAAAGAAGGTGGTGCTTGTTGATCTATCCAAAGATTTAAAAGAAAAATATGGAC
>JAKWJD010001758.1:40510577-40590481 GCA_027705065.1 Solanum peruvianum
ATCGCTAGGGGTCGCCATGATCCTTGTGTGGTTCCCCGAGGTTTGTCTCTGAAATGATACTTGCTTGTTACCCTTTGTTTGGTAGTTCTTTGAAGTCTCTGCTATTACCTTGTCTAGTCATAGAAGCCATCTAGACTTCCCTGTGAATCTTTAGAACTCATCCCTATCCTTTATTAGGACTAGGTGAAATTTGTTAGTTTTATAACTTATTGATAAACATAACCAGAAAAAGGACATCTGATATACTGTTCGACTTCCAAGCCTGCTCTTCTTTCTATTCTGGTTTCTTTCCACCCCTGAAAATGACAATAGTTGATGGTTGTGATGCGCTACAGCTGTTCCAATGGTTGAAGCAATGGTCGCCTTGGTGCTTGTTGATCAGTTAATGGCTCAGTATCACAGTGTATGATGTTCCCAATCAATCCTGAACTACAGGAACCTTTGCAGTCATCACCTGAATCAGCTGAGGTTACCCTCTGAACGGAGCAAACAGACATAAACCGTCAAATAACTTCTGGATAAATTGAGAAATTTTAGTTCTTCCTGAATAGTTTACTACTTGTGGTTTTTCTTTTTTATAGATATCTCCTGTTTGCCTCTTTATAGAGTTACAGCAATGTATAAGTTGTGTGATGGACTAGGCAATCTTAGGTTCTTGTTCCATATAAAACCTCATGTTGTACCTTTGTACCTTCCCAGCCTGCTTATCTTCCGCTCGGAGTTAAGAATTTGTCATTACTTGAGTCCAGGTAAAATTGTTATTGTGATGTGTATGAATATGCTAATTCATTTTGTTTCAAATTTAATGAAATAAATTTTTTGTGTTGAATTGTTTATTTGAACTTCAGGCCCTAAGTAAACCTCAACCGAGTATTAATGATATTCAATATAAAATAAAAGAAATAATTTTTGATAACAAAAATCCAGTGTGATATTTGAAAGGGAGACTTCTCAAAATTCATTATTTTAATATTTAATAAGACTCATTGTCAACACTTACAATATTTATTAATAATGTCAAAATTTTAATTTGTTAGGTATCTTATTTATGTTTTTATTATTTGCTTTTATTGAAAGAATACAATTGTTAAATAATAGAAAGGAGAAATTTAGGAGAGAAAATAATTTTAAAAAGGAACAATCACTAAATATTCTCATCAGTTAGAAAATAAAAAATAAATGACACAGGCATCTACATAGTTGATTAAATTTCTCATTATGGATTTTCAATTGATAATACTCGATTTCTGATCGATTTATTTGGATTAAAATCATTTTTTTTGTTAGAAAATTTGAAATGAAATAGGTTAAAAAATCATTGACAAACATTTTTCGAGAAGTAAATTTTTACTGGGAATTCGATAGAATTGATGAAATACAATTTGAATCAATTATTAGTTAATTACTACATTCTTAATGTGTTCCTAATTGATTATAATTTACTTTGAAATTTTTTACATAATTGTACAGTGCATCTATTTACATATAAAATTGTATGTATTGTGACCAAGTTAGTAATAACGAGTTTTGGCGAATTCATTGAATTTTTTTGTTGGTTGAATATGAAGAAAATAATGAATTGTTTGAGGATTGACTTTTTCCGTTAGCTAATTCTTTTTAATTATTTGAACAAAATGGTATCTCAAACATAAAAAAAATTTCTTTGGTTATTTGTTTTCTATTTTTTTGAACTATTTAGTTTTATCAAAAAGAATATCATAAATATAATGTATTTTGTAAGTGTTTGACTTGAATACAATTTGTATGTTACTTTAATATACATATATGTTGGCTGACATATTATAAAATTGTGATGTACAAAAAATAATTTTGTTCAAAACAAGATAAGAGCCCATTGTAAATAAATATTATTTTAACTTAGATACAAATGAAAAAAACACATTTTTGTTATGTTAGGATTTTGTTGGCGGTCGTAGCTTACAATAGAAGTAGGAAAAATACAATTTTGTTCAAAGAGATGATATAAATATCATCGTAAATATATATATATATTATATATATATATATATATATATATATATAGATATATATATATATAGATATATATATATATAGATATATATATATATATATATATATATATTAACTAGGAAACAAAAATACAGTATTGTAAATATAGTTTTGTTCAATTTTAATTTGAATAGTAAAATGGACATAATATACAAAAATTGTTGGTATACAATTATGATGAAAACATAATAACAAAGAAATACAGACTTGTTGGCGTTGAAAATTGAGTTTCAAATAAAAAGCGAGATTGAAATACAAAAAAGGGCACAAATGATACTCAATTCTATTGGAATACAAATGTGACTTTGTTGGTATACCATTACTATGAATACAAAATAAGAAGAAATACTAACTTGTATGTTTACAATGTGATACTGAAATACAAAATGAGCAAAATAAAAATACAAAATTTGTTGTCATTTAATTTGTGTTCTGAATGATCGATGATTGTGAGGTCGGTGGCCAGAAACACCAACAACGCCAACATTCTGCCGACAATGGTTAATAGTAATGATCAGTCTTGTATATGCTTGAATCTATAAAATTGATGATTAAGTGGGATACCACTTATAATCCTCTTAGAGGGCCACTACAGAGGATCCTTGAGGTTTTCATTATCTAAAACACTAAATAAATAAATTTTTTGAAAGATTTAAACAAAAACGAAATCGATAAACAGTCCTAAAAATCGAATAAAGATGCATACCTTAATCAATGGAATTCTTGTGAATATCTTAGATTCTTCATTGGAGAGTGATTTAGAGTTTATCAAATCCTAAACATGATTTCAACTACAAACAACAATGTTGAACGATTTAAGTAAAAATAAAATCATAAAACAAATCTTGAAAAATGAATAAAGATGCATACCTTAATCAAATGGATTGTGTAAAGATCTTTATAACATACATTATTCAATTTCTAAAACCAAAAAAAAAAAAAAAGGAAAAAGAGAGAGGCGTGCTTGAAATGAATGATATAAGAAGAATTGGAAGATGAAAATATAGAGAGAGAGAGAGAGAGGAGAGAGAGAGAGAGAGAGAGGAGAGAGAGAGAGAGAGAGAGGAGAGAGAGAGAGAGATGAGAGAGAGAGAGAGAGAGAGAGAAAATATTCTATTTTTTATAAACATATGAGAGAGAAATAATTGGAAAATGTTTAATTAAAGCGAGAAAATAGAAAGTAAATTAGGATACATTGTCTTTTTTAAAACAATGATATTTTTGATATTTTTACTAATTATTTTAAAATATGGAGGTTTTTACTTAATGTTTGATTTTTTGATTAGTTTACTAATTTTTCCTATTTGAAAGGAATCTTCAAGGCATTGTGCATTTTGTTGGATCACTTATCCCATCAAAATTTTGCCTTTCTTCATAGTATGTTTCCCATCTATTTTGTGCGACTGTTAAAAGATGTTTGGGTGTAAGAAATGATTTTATAAAATCAGAGTTAAAATTAATGACACGAATGAACCTTTTCTTAAACAACAATGACATAGATGAGACAAACTTTCAACGGATGATATAATGAGCCTTTCTTCAAAGTTCGACGATATATTAAGCCTTTTCCCATTAATGAATTAACTAGTTCACCTCATAAACAAAAATTCAGGAGCAATTGTGATTATTCCAAAAAACTGCTGATTCTTCATTGATTTTGTGTTTGTCATTATTTTTTTGTGAAGAATACTGGCTGAAGAAAATTATTTGCCAAAGTCCAGAATGTTAATGAGTCTATAATGTAGATGGAGTACAAAACAAAAATATAATCCAAAATTCTAATCGAGTTGAATACGAGCTAAGAACAAAAAATATTATAAGAACAAGACAGGTCACAAACGTCATGATCGACTATAAATCATATCCATGTACATCAGTCCATGAATTCTTTTTTCTCACAAACGCCTAAGATCCCATTTGGATTATTTGAAGAAGTCATATATCATATCATATATTTATATAAATATATTTATTATCAAAACTAACCTTCCCTTTTCATGAAAAGTTGTGACTTTTATGTTAAGTAGAGACTTTTATGAAAAATTGTGATTTTTATAAAAGGTTGTGACCTTTCTGAAGGTTTCTAACTTTTTCAAAGAGTTGTGATCTTTTCGATAAGACAAGATAAAGATTTGATCACACTATCCTATGTTATCTATAAATAGAGAAAATTTCGTGCATGCTATAATTGTAGGTTTGTTTCCCGCTATAGGGTAGTCAAATTCAAATACATTAATTAAGTCTTTATGAAGTTTATTTCTTTCTAGAAAGTTTTCATGGAGCTTAATCTTCACTATAAGTCATATTGATTCATGTAACTATGACAATTGTTTTTGTTATGTTGGTGACTTTTTTTAAAAATATGTTCAAGTTTCAGAAAGGATGATTGAAAATTTATTTTTTCTCTTTTGTCTGTTTCTACAGGTTCTTCATATTTACAAAGAAAATTGATTTCAATTGCAATGCAATACGCTGCTGAAATGGTTGATGGTTGAATTCATTATATTTGGTCTTTAGTAAACAAATATTTTATTTGTACCATTATTATTTGTATGTTTTTTTAATTCAAATACATTAATTAAGTTTCTTATAACGTGTGCTTCATTTCTTAAAGTTTTCTTCCTCCTATTTTATGAAGCTTAATTTTTTACTGTAAATCATAGTGATTCATGTACTTCTTTTTGTAATTTAGGTGACTTTTTGAATTATGTTCAAAATTCAGTGAAGATGATTGAAAATTTATCTTCTCCTTTGTCCCTTTCTACAAGTTTTCTTCATATGCTTTTTTGGAAAATTGCTTGTGGTTGTGCTATATTTAATAGCACACAATAATAAATAATTGATAAGTAATACACCCCCAGTTCGGAATTGTTTGTCATGTTACACTTACCGAAAGTCAATCGGACTAATTTTTAAAGTTAAATTAGATCACATTAATTCGATATTTTAAACAAAAAAAATAGATATTCTAAAACTATATGAAAAGTACTATAAATTACAATTTTTTGCATATTATATGATGAAAAAATTCATCTTAAAATATTAGTCAGAGTTTTTATAGTTTGACTCTAAAAATAGAAATCATGACAAACAATACCGAGTGGAGGGAGTAGAACCAATGATGAAGTTTGTTAAAAGAACCAAAATGATTGCTCTCGTGCTTGCGATAGTTAGTACATTATTTTGTTTGTTTTTTCTTTGGTACAAATATTTTGTATTTCATTGCACTATTCCTAGAATATTTGTATGAAGACAATTAGTTCACATATCTTTTATTGCAATTTAACTAATTTGTCATATTTCTTTGTCTCTTCTTTTGGACATGTAAGAGATCAAGTTTTCGTGAAACTAACAAATGTCCAAAATACACTATAACAAAAATGTTTCTTATCGACAATAAATATGCACGTTCAAGAAGAGTGATACAACCTTTATCAACATTAATTAATTGACATTGGATTCAATTTTGGTATGAACTTTAGGTACATTTATACAGAGTATCAATTACCTCTGAAAATACATATTTAGCTATAATTAATCCATTAATTATCATTAAAAATGATTTTTTTTCTATAGTGATAACTCATTCTTTTGATAAAGTTTTTAATTTCCTTTGATAAAGAATTAGGAACTTTTTCTTTTGACTTCTTTCAATTAAATTTGTGAACTGTAACTTGAAAAAACCCGAAAGACTACCTTTTTGAAAAATATATTAAGCAACATATTTTTTAATTTATTCTTGATTGATAGAAAAGTAAGGTCGTATTTATTATTTTTATATATATTTGTGAGTTCAAGAGCTCACAAAATTATGCTGTGAGATTTTAATACGTTATGTGTCAAAAAAAATTTTAGCATATCCATTGTGAACATTGAGATGTCACCTACTGCTTGGTTGATAATTACATTAATTTTTTGTAACTTCATACTATAACCATAATAGTAACTATGATTTAATCCAAATAAGTTGGGGCGGTGATATGAAATCTTAAAAATAGTAATAATTATTTTGAGACAACGACAAAAAAAAAATATTTATGATAATAACAATTTTAGGGTTATTTTTAGCATATACTTGATATGACATACAATAATAAAAAAAGAGATTGATGAAGGTTCATAAGAAAGGAGTACAAGATTGTCCATAAGAATTTAGTTAAATATGATCTTGTATGGACATGATGTTCTTGTTGGAATTTTTTTTTTATTACATCTGACCAACTATTTTCAAGGAGATTTTCTTAGACTTCTCTTTATATTTAAAATCTATCTATGACTCATATTTTTGTATAACAAAAATAAAAATTTAAAAAATATAGCACTTTAAAATTTGAAGAAACGCTTTACCTTAAGATAAAATGTTCTTGACAATGTAGTGTATGCATCGAAAATACGAATATTACTGAATGATCATATGTATGTTTGATAAAATAGTTGAATCCCGTGCGAATCACGAATAATTTACTTAATTACCTATGTATCAAAATTTCCATTATTCCCTGTCATTTTAAAATTGGGCAACTTTCACATATAGCAAACAAAAAAATCATATTTGTATAATATAGCAAACTTTGCATAATTGTGCTCCATAGCAAACATAAAAACTGTATAATTCGCTATACATATAAAAGTGTATAATTCGCTGGCCTAAATTGTATAATTCGCTGGCCTATTTCGCTGCAATTGTATAATTAGCTTTGCATACAGTTGAATCGAATTAAAATGTATGTATATTGCATAATTATAAGTGTATAGCAAGAAGATATATGTTTTTCTCGCTTTATACAAAAACAGAGAAACACAATATATACACTTCTATTGTATAAAGCTAGAAAAAATTGTACTTCACTGCAATTGTATAATTCACAATTGTATAATTCTTTGGCCTTTTTCTCTGCAATATTTGAAGTAAAATGTTTGTAAATTATATAATTAAGTGTATAACACGAAGATATACATTTTTGCATGTGTATATACAATTTCTCTCGCTTTATACAAAACAGAAACAGAAATTATACACTTCTATGTATAAAGCGAGAGAGGCGAGAATGGGAGAGTGGCAAGCGAGACTTCTGGGAGAGAGACGCCTGTCAAGTTTTGCCAACGTTTGCTATGGAACACAATTAAATCAAACCCTAGCTATTCCATTTAATTTAGGTTATTAGTTTGCTATTTTATACAATTTTCCCTTTAAAATTTTCCTAATCCTTATTTTGAGCACAACAGAACATTTCCGGATACTTAACTCCCACTCCCCAAACTCATTCCCAAACTCATATTTATCACTTTCTAATTTCACTCCACAAATCTCTCTCATTTTTAATACCATGATCTTTTCAATTAATTTCTCCATTACGTTTATCACTTCATCCTAATTTTAATTTGAAAAGGTTTCTCTCTCTTTCTAGAAAATCAATTTCAAATCTATCAATAGATAGTTTCATCTTCTTCATTTTGTTATTCTTTGTTTTTTCCGCTTTCATTTTCTTCTTCGTCCGTTTTTTAAATTTGTTAATGGTACTTATTCTATAAATTGTTGATATATATGAATTCTTTTAATATTGAGGTTACTCGATATATTAAAAATTATATTTAATATTTAATCACTACAATGTATATCTTAAATATGCATTAACTTTAACTTAATTAGAGAATTTGATCGCGCTTCGCGCGATTGTTACAAGTTTAATATTTTTAATTAATTTCATATCTACTCTAATCCTGATTTTATTTTTTGTTTTAATAATATGAAGATTGTGAAAAAAAATTAAAGCTTGACAAATTTAAAGAATACGTTAAAATATATTCCTAATAACAAATTCTTTCTTTTCTAGTGAAGTTGATCCTTTTATATGTAATATATTTTGGTGTACCTTTCTCCTTAAATGTCTAGAATTATCTCACATTGTGAAATAAAAATGTAATACTAAACAAATGCATCAGCAGGTGAAATTCTACATTAAAAAAATATTGAATAATGACATAATAATATCTTGATAGAATATTAAACAAGTCATTGAAAAATGAAGAGAAAATAATAATAGTACGAAAATCTAAATCAAGTGCTAGAAAAGTTTTTTCATTTTTTTTGAAATATAGTAATAACAATCAAAATAGATTAGTTGTTTTTACTTTAAAATTAAGCTTCATTAAATTGAATTAATAGAATGAGGAAACAGTATTAAACTAATTAACCTTTTATATTATTATTTATGGTATTGCAGACGTTTATTTTCCTTAAATAGTGATTTCTTTTCCTTTTACACTATTCAATTAATTTTTAATGTATTAACGGTAGTTATGGAATATTGAAATTATATCTTTATCTTTCCTTAATCATAAAAAGTTATTATTTAATCTTAATTTTTTTGAGATTATAATTTTCTTTTCTTTTCTACAACATATTGCTTAATATATCGAATTTAATTATAATAAAGCATATTGTCTTTAGTATGATAAAAGAATCCAAAAATTCGAGAAATTAGATAAATAGTAATGCTAAAAAAATAAAAATACAGTTCGAGGCAACATTTATTATAAGAAAAATATAGCAAAAATGTCAGAAAAAGTTTATAAGAATAAATAAGTAACTATTGCTAATAAAGGCGTCACCCCACATTTCTATTTTAGATTTATTATTGCATATAGATAGAAATTTTTGGAAGAAGAAATGATCCAAAATTTTAAAAAATGACAAATCAAATTATGTAAAAAAACATATGTATTTCATGTAAAGTTATGATAACTAATATCTTGAAATAAATAAATAAATGAAGAAAAAAAATAATTTAAGAAATTAAAATGGTATAAATAACACTAATTATGACATTAATAGCATTGATGAGGAAAGAAGAACTAAAGATATCATCTTTTAAATTATTTTTATAGAATATATATTTAAATTTTAATTAAAGAATAATAAGGAAAAAAAACTTTTATAAAGAACAAAAAAAAAATCAAGACAAAATAAAAGAACAAAGAAATAAGAAGAAAAATGAAGTTGAAAGAAATAATATCTAGTTTCCTCTCCTTTCAAATTACAAAATATTTTTTGTTATTCTCCCTAATTTGATACGAATTCCATAAATAAATTGATTCTTTTTTTTAAATATTTATTCTACCCTCTGAAACACTAATCATCCTTCCTATAAATTCTCTAACCTAAATGAATTTTTTCTCTCAATATATATTCCTTGGTAGGAGGAATAATGATTCTTTCATCAAAAAGTCTTTTATTTTGAAGAGAAATATTTGTTACATGATCTTTTCAAACAATTCTTCTTACTCTTTGAAACACCACCATTCTTATATATTTTCTTAACAAAATAAATTTCTATCTCAATATATATCTCCTTATTTGAGGAATAAACATTCTTTCAAAAGTCTTTCATTTTGAAGAGAAACGTTTATTACATCATCTCTTTCTTTACATCAATACCTTTAAAAGAATCTTGAGACATCATCTCTTTCTCATTTGTCAAAAAAATCAGATGACCCACAATTTGATGGGCATTTTAACGACTGAATTGATACCATATATTCATCGTCATCTTCAAAAGAATAAGAGCCAAACTAAAGAAATTCTTTATTGTTTGTTAGAAATGTTTTTTGTTTTTTTTTTTGGGAAAATGCACAAGTACCCCCTCAACCTATGCCCGAAATCCCAGAGACACACTTATACTATACTAAGGTCCTATTACCCCCCTGAACTTATCTTATAAGTAATTTTCTATCCCTTTTTAGCTTACGTTGCACTAGTTTGAAAAAAAAAGTCAACCATCGTTGGGCCCACAAGATAGTGCCACGTAGGCTAAAAAGGGGTAAAAAACTATTAATAAAATAAGTTCAGGGGGGTAATAGGACCTTAGTATAGTATAAGTGTGTCTCTGAGATTTCGGGCATAGGTTGAGGGGGTACTTGGGCATTATCCTTTTTTTTTTTTTTAAATTTATAGGTTAAATAAGTACAAATTGTTATGAAAAATGAATAGTTTTTTTTAATCTTCCATTTACTTAAATCTACATGTGTGTGTAATGGATGTTATAAAGGACAAATTAATTGGGTATTCCATAAACACTTTCAGTTTTTTTTTGAAAATATAAATAAAAATACAAAACAAATATAAAATGTCAAACAAAGTAGCAAAAATAAATAGAAATGCTGGCCATAGAGAGGGGCACATAAGATTGCTTAGATTCATATATATATATATATATATATATATATATATATATATATATATATAGATATAGAATATATACTATATATATAGAATATATATATATATATATATATATATATATATATATATATTATATATATATATATATATATAAGAGAGAGAGAGAGGAGATTCTCTTTTGCCATGATACATCAATAACTACACTTTAACTCTGAGGGTTAGCTCGACTGGTAAAGGTCTGAGGACAAAGTCCTTCATGTCCCCAGTTCGAGCCCCACCAGGTCCACTTGAGGCATTACAAAGCGGCCGCATCTCCAGGGCCTCGTGGAACTAACCGTGGTGAACCCGCCTTGAAACATCGGAACTCGATGGGTACAACTAGTCGGTTTCGCAAAGCGATACCCGGAAACCACGACAAAAAAGAACTACACTTTATTATACAATTTAAACATAACATTTTGCGATCACTCTATATGAGATACATTATTATCAAACATAAAATTATACCTAGAACACAATAGTTTGTACATGATTCTTAAAAGAGAAAATGGTCTAAAACCCCCCAACATATACAAAAAATCTCAACTACACGCTCCAACTTCACGGGTGTCCGATTACCCACCTAAACTATTTTTTTAAATCTATTTTCTACCTACCTTAGTGCTGACCTTTCATGGGAGGTGTTGTCACCGCCTCTAGGCGCGTTAGAAGAAAAATTTGACAAAAAATTCCTCCTTCTCCTACGGTCATCTTCCCACTTTTAAATAACCATTAGTTCTTCTTCCCCCACCATTAATCCTTATTTCTTTAGTAAAAAATTTACGAATCCCTCTCAAAATTAAGTAGGGTTTAGTTGTTAATGTTCATTTGTACTTCAAATCTTAAATTTAGGGTTTGTAATCTAATCTAATTTCTTATTTAGTTCTCTAATTAGAATTTTGAATTTTCTTGAAATTCATCAAAAATGACAAATGAAAACTTGAATACGCTTTGTATGGATGAATCAGATCCAATGCTGAACATCGTAGTGAGATGCAAACAAGGAATTTTGTTGAATTTGCAAACTTCTTGGTCGAAATTAAATCTGGAAAGAAGATTTTGATCTCGCTCATGCTAGTTTTTTCTCTTGTATTCTTGATACATCTTATCTTGACGACGCTAATGTGCCTATTTGGATCATTTTCAGTCTAAAAATTGCAAATTTTTTGATGGAGGGACAAAGAAGAAGTGGATCCAAGATCAAGTTTTATCCTTCCAAGATTGGTGAATAAAATCAATGAGTTGGAGCAAGAATTACGTATTAGACAAGTTCATATTGACAATTTGAGGAACTCTAATTTGTTATTGGAGAGGAGACTCAATAGAAGGTTCAATAGGAAGATAGTTTTCTGTATTTTGATTCGTGTTGTTGCTATATTCATCAGCAACCTGTAGTTAAAGTGCAACATATTTGGAGTTCATTTGTGTTGTTGCTATGTTCATCAGCAACCAGTAGTTAAAGCACAACAACATATTTGGAGTTCTCTTTGATTTGTTATTGTTATGTTTAAGTAAAATTGTCAATGTATGTGTGTCATTTTGTATGTAGAGTCTCTTGTATCTATGATGTCAATTGAAGCTTCAGTTAATATGCAACACTTCATCCGAAAAACATAACAAACACAGCATATGCAAGCAAACATGAAAAACGCCAATACTTTGAAAGACAACACAACAACCATTTTCAAACACAATATAAACATTCATTCATAAGGGCCTCACATAAGGCAGAATTTAAAAAATAACACCTCACACAAGGCAGAATTTACCAAAATAAAATTCATGTTCATAAGGCCTTACAAAAGGCAACATTTACCAACAAAAATCCAAAATAGCATGTCATTAACTTAAAAGTGCTTAAATACATCAACATCACTAGAATTTTCATGGCATTTTTGATTGTGAAGAAGTGTTATTTGACTTGAACTACTCCCCATTGTCTTCTTTCTTTGCTTCTCTCTAAGCTCATGAATCTTGCTTGTTGATATTGCTGCTTTTGCCATTCCATTTCAGCTTAGTTGTATTACTTGGTGTATAACCAATGTCAATAGTTACATCAGATGATCTTGTCACACTTGCTTGTCCAGTAAAGTAGATTTTACTATTTGGCATGCCAAGCTATAGTAAAATTAGGACTACACCAATACTTAAAATGTTTAATTAAACTAGGATTAAGTAGTTAACATAAATCAAAGACTCACATTCATGACTTTAAAGCCATTTGCAGCTTGGAACACGTCCATTCTCATGACTTTAAAGCCATTTGCAGTAGGCAGGGGAGGTGCACTAGGTGCTACTGATGATGTTTTTTTCGGTCTCCCTCTTCCCTTTTTTACTGAAGGCTCACCTTCTGATGGTTTTGATGTTTTTTTCTATACATAAAAGATAAAAAGTAAGAAAAACTAAAAAAAATTCAAATACTACCTTTCGTTTGCCTTTTTCCCTGCTTGAACCTGTTAGTTCTGCCCTTGCTGATGTAGTAGTGTGGTGTGGTGCACTTTTTCTTGTGGATGATTCAACACCTTCTCTTTGAGGACAACCTCTTTTGTTATGGCCTCTCACGCCACATAAACTGCATGTCATTTCAAGTCCAGTCCTAGGAAGCTTCCCTAATTTCTTAGTTTCTCCAACTTCTTTCCTTCTTTAGCCTTAGGTGGCATACAAGGCATGCTTGTGATTTCTGGGGGCTCAACAGTGAGGTTAGTAGAAACTGGCCATATCTCCATGTTTGTGAGTGGTTTAATAACAGTGGCATAAGTTCTCAAGTAAGTTTCCTTGTTGTATCAGCTGTCTATATAGTCATAAAGAGACAACTTCTTAAAGTATAATGCAGCTACATCATGTGCACGTGGTATGCCCCTTAACTGCCACACCCTACAACTATAGGTTCTCCTAGCAATATTCACTTTGTGTTGAAAAATCCCTTCTTTCACTTCAAATCCAGCAGCTCCATTAAATTCAATGGTACATTCCATAGACCTACTAATGTTCTCCTCTAAAACCTTCAACGAAATTGGAGAGAAATTACACTTCCAAGTACTAGGAAACTCCCTTAAACTACTTATTCTTGTTATCATCTTCACTCTTATTTCCTAAAGCATATTAATGATGGTCTTGTGTCTAGCAGCCAAGATCCACAAATTAAAACACTCAGACATGTTGTTGTCTACAGAGTCACACTTTACTTTAGTATTAAAGTAAACTTTGCACCAAAAATTAATGCTATACTACATTAAGTTATCCATAATTTTTTCTGACTTAACAACTTCATATTCTCTATGTTATGCCTTAATTGAAACTCAAATGTACTCTTAGCTATCTTCCAAAATGTCACGACCCAAAACGAGCCGCGAGTGGCACCCACACTTATCCTACTATGTGAGCGAACCAACCAATCTAAACCCCAACATTTTAACCATAATAAAAAGAAAATAATGTGGAAGACTTAAAACTCATTTATGAAAATAGATTAATAACTTCTAAAAACTCAAACACTTATTATTCCCAAAATCTGGAAGTCATCACCACAAAGAACATTTATCCTCAAATTACTAAATCTAAGAGTGTCTAAGAAGCTAAAATAAATAAACATCTAGTCCATGCCAGAACTTCAAGGCATCAAGATGTGAAGAAGAAGATCCAGTCCAAGCTAGAAGCAATAGCTCACCCTGAAATCTGGTGTGATGAAGACAGGCTAGAGTTGCGGTTGAGTTGAAGACGATGGCACGTTTGCTGCATTCCATAAATAATAAAGAAAAACAAATACAAGTAGGGGTCAGTACAAGGCACAAGTACTGAGTAGGTATCATCGGCCAACTCAAAATAGAAGCAGTATATGTCAGATAATAACATAAAATCAACTAATATTCTTAACAGGTGACAACAACAATTACCATAACCCTTGGTCACAACACCAAGCACATCTATGAGGAATCAAGCCTTCACACCATACTCATTTGGGAAACAGGTTCTTTAGATTTAGTATATTAGCATATTTCAAGATTCATTCTCTTTACTATCCTGGTGTCGGAACGTGACACTCCGATCCACTACTATCCTGGTGTCGGCACGTGACACTCCGATCCATATACTATCCTGGTGTCGGAACGTGACACTCCGATCCATATACTATCCAGGTGTCGGAACATGACACTCCGATCCATATACTATCCTGGTGTCGGAACGTGACACTCCGATCCATATACTATCCTGGTGTCGAAACGTGACACCCGATCCTCTATTACTATCCTGGTGTCGGAACGTGACACCCGATCCTCTAATCTCATTACTTTAGTTCATCAAGCCTTCTTTTATACCAAGGCATCATCGTTAACAAAGTAAATTTAAGATTTAAGATTCACAGCCTCATCTTCCCAATCCATTACAATTACATAATCACATCATGCAAGCACACAATTAAGCATATAGAGGACTTTATAATACTACCCAACACATATCATTCGCTATTAAGAGTTTACTATGAGATAGTATAAACCATAACCTACCTCCACCGAAGAATTGTGATCAAGCAATCTACTTTCCCAAGGCTGCGTTCTTCTTCCCTCTCTCGTTCGTTTGTTTCTCCCTCTCCTTGTTCTTTCTATTTTTCTTATTCAAACCCTTTTTTCTTTTACCCTAATTGTCATATAATTAAGTATAAAAGATGATAAAATAACCCACTATTTAATTCAAGGTTATCTCCTTAACCCCCAAGTAATTAAATTATTAACATTAACCCACTAACTTTATATTATAAGCATGAATAGTCCAAAACGCCCCTTTAAAAACTTTAGCAGAATTCCGACCTGAGTGGACTTACGGAGCCTGTGACGGTGCGTCATGACTGTGACGGTCCGTCCTGCAGGTCCGTCACAAAGATCAGAGAGTTAATTCTGTGGAAAGATTTGTGACGGCCCGTCGTGCCAACGACGGTCCGTCCTGCCGTTTCGTCGTGAAGTTCAGAGAGTCGATCTCAGTACCCAATTTTCAGAATTCTAATTGTTTTGGAACGAGACCCCCTCGACGGTCCGTCGTGCCCATGACGGTCCATCGTGGGATCCGTCGACTCCGACAGTTATTACCAGAAATACTCTACTTGCTCAAAACGACTAAACAGGTCGTTACAATAGATACCAATTTACCTATCGTTCGTCCTCGAACGATCACAAAAAGAAAAACAAGGGCAAAAAGGAGTACCTAAATCTGTAAACAGGTGTGGGTATCTTTCTTGCATATCAGCCTCCTTCTCCCAAGTGGACTCTTCAACCGGCCGATTCTTCCATTGAACCTTGATGGATGCAATCTCCCTTGACCTCAACTTACGGACTTCTCTATCTAAAATAGCAACAGGCTCCTCCTCATAAGACAAATTCTCATCAAGCAGAACTGAATTCCAACGAATGATGTAGTTTCCATCCCCATGGTATCTTTTCAACATAGACACATGAAATACCGGATGCACTCCTGACAGTCCTGGAGGCAAGGCTAATTCATAAGCCACCTCCCCTACCCGCTTAAGTACTTCAAATGGTCCAATATACCTTGGGCTTAGCTTACCTCTTTTACCAAACCGCATCACTCCTTTCATGGGCGAAACCTTCAGCAAAACTTGTTCACCCTCCATGAACTCCAAGTCTCTAACCTTTCGATCTGCATATTCCTTCTGCCTACTTTGCGCCGCTAAAAGCTTTTCTTGAATGAATTTCACTTTATCTAACGATTCCCTCAGAAGGTCAGTACCCCAAGGTCTAACTTCAAATGCATCAAACCAACCAATGGGAGACCTACATCTCCTCCCATATAGTGCCTCAAATGGGGCCATACCAATACTTGAGTGATAGCTATTATTGTATGAGAATTCTGCTAAGGGTAAGAAGTTATCCCAATGACCACCAAATTCTATCACACATGCACGAAGCATATCCTCCAACACTTGAATCGTTCGCTCAGACTGACCATCGGTCTGAGGGTGAAATGCGGTACTAAGATTCAACCAAGTACCTAATTCAGCATGCAATGTTTTCCAAAACTTAGAAGTAAACTGCGTACCTCTATCTGATATGATGGAGAGTGGAACCCCATGCAATCGAACAATTTCTGAGATGTACAGTTTGGCTAACTTCTCAGCATTGTAAGTCACCTTGACCGGAATAAAATGAGCAGACTTAGTTAATCTGTCAACAATTACCCAAATAGAGTCATACTTACCCATTGTCTTTGGAAGACCAACCACGAAGTCCATTGCAATTCTCTCCCACTTCCTTTCAGGAATAGGCATTCTCTGAAGTGTCCCTCCAGGCCTCTGGTGTTCATACTTTACTTGCTGACAATTCGGGCATTGAGCAACAAACTCAACAATGTCACGCTTCATTCTACTCCACCAAAAATGTTGCTTTAGGTCACGATACATCTTGGTTGCACCAGGATGTATAGAATACCTTGAACTATGAGCCTCTATAAGAATAGTGTGAATCAAATCATCGACGCGGGGTACACATACCCTTCCCTTAATTCTCAAAACACCTCCCTCATTGATTTGTGCTTCTTTAGCCTCTCCTCGCAACACTTTATCTCGGATCCGAATCAGTTTCTCATCAGTAAACTGCTTTCCCTTAATCTTGTCAAGAAAAGAAGATATTGCCTCCACACTGGCCAAAAATCCTCCCTTCTCATTTACTTCTAGCCTCATAAAGTCATTAGCCAGAGTATGAACTTCTCTGGCCAATGGGCGTCTGGAAACCTGTAAGTGAGCTAGACTTCCCATGCTCCCTGCTTTTCTACTTAACGCATCTGCCATAACGTTAGCTTTTCCAGGATGATACAAGATAGTGATATCGTAGTCCTTCAGTAGTTCCATCCATCTCCTCTGTCTTAAGTTCAAATCTTTCTGAGTAAAAACATATTGTAGGCTACGATGATCCGTATAGACTTCACACTTAACCCCATATGGATAGTGTCTCCATTGCTTTAATGCAAACACTACCAAAGCCAACTCCAAATCATGGGTCGGATAATTACGTTCGTGCACCTTTAATTGCCTCGAAGCATAAGCAATTACATTCTTCTCTTGCATTAGCACTGCACCCAAACCCGAATAGGATGCATCACAATAGACAATGAAATTCTTACCTTCCACTGGCAGGGTAAGGATTGGTGCAGTAGGCAACAAGGTCTTGAGCTTCTGAAAGCTTTCTTCGCACTCGTCTGACCATACAAATGGGACACTCTGCTAAGTCAAATTTGTCAATTGGGAAGCAATAGAGGAAAATCCCTTGACAAATCAGCGGTAGTAGCTAGCTAAACCATCAAAGCTCCTTATCTCTGTAACATTAGTAGGTCTTTCCCAACTCTTCACTGCTTCAATCTTAGATGGATCCACCATCACTCCATCCTTAGAAACTACGTGCCATAAGAAGTACACTGAATCTAGCCAAAACTCACACATGGAGAATTTGGCATAAAGCTTTTTCTTCCTCAACATTTCCAATACAATTCTCAAGTGCTCCTCATGTTCTTTCTTGCTCTTTGAGTATACCAGTATATCATCAATGAATACAATGACAAAGAGATCCAGATATGGCTTAGAAATCCCATTCATCAAGCTCATGAAAGCCGCATGGGCATTCGTAAGCCCAAAAGACATTACTAAGAACTCATAATGTCCATATCTGGTCTGAAAATTAGTCTTGGGCACATCCATTGCCCGTATTTTCAATTGATGATAACCAGATCTCAAATCGATTTTTGAGAAGGTACAAGCACCTTGTAACTGATCGAACAAATCATCGATGCGAGGAAGAGGATATTTTTTCTTAACAGTTACCTTATTCAGTTGTCTGTAGTCTATACACATCCGGAAGCTTCCATCCTTCTTCTTCACAAATAAAACAGGAGCACCCCAAGGGGATGCACTTGGTCTAATGAAGCCTTTACCTAACAATTCTTGAAGTTGAGCCTTTAACTCCCTTAACTCCGCGGGATCCATTCTATAAGGGGGTATGGAAATGGGGTGAGTACCCGGTTCAAGATCAATGCAAAAATCAATATCTCTATCCGGTGGCATACCAGGAAGATCTGCAGGAAACACATCCAGAAACTCACGGACTATCGAAACTGACTCAATTGAAGGTACTTGGGTAGTATCATCCCTGAGGTGTGCCAAGAACGCTAAACACCCTTTACTAACTATTTTCTTAGCATGAAAAAAGGAGATGATACGAACTGGAGTGGAAGGGTAGTCACCCTCCCACACTAACAGATCTGTCCCAGGCTTGGCCAACGTTACAGTTTTAGCATTACAATCTAAGATTGCAAAATTTGGAGAAAGCCAAGTCATACCCCGAATTACATCGAAATCAACCATTTCTAAAATAACCAAGTCTACATGAGTACTGCTCCCCACAAAAGTCACCAAACCAGACCTATATACATTTTCAACTTTCACAGACTCACCCACCGGAGTAGAAACACGAATAGGCATGTCAAGCAATTCACAATGTAAATTAACACCAGTAGCAAATGAGGAACATACATATGAAAATGTGGAGCCAGGATCAAATAATACAGAAGCCATGCAATCACAAACCAAAAGATTACCTGTGATGACAACATCAGATGTCTCCGCTTCAGACCGCCCGGGGAAAGCGTAACAATGGGCCCTATCGCCTGTCTGCCCGTTGCCCCTACCATGTTGTGCTGTAGTGGCTCCAGTTTGCCCGTCACCCCGGTCGTTTTGGTGACCACCATTACCTCGACCACCACGTCCTCCAGAATGACGGCCTCTCCATGACCACCTCTACCTCTGACTATTGGAGGTCTGTAACTCTGTTTTGGACAATACCTCTTAATGTGTCCAGTCTCCCCACATCCATAACACTCTCTGGATTCAAGCATAGGTCTCTGTGAGAATGACGAAGTCTGGGGGAAACCTCCAAACTCAGAGAAATGTTGACCGGTCTGCGGTGGACCCCCAACTACCGCCTGCAGTGAATACTGAATAGGTCGGGCTGGATAACCTCCTGAACCCTGCCCTCTGGATTAAGAACCATTAAACTCACCTCCCTTACAAAACCTTTTAGATGTCGATGCCATGGTGAAGTCATCTGGCTTCACTCCCTCCACCTCTATCACGAAGTCTACCACTTCCTGAAAGGATTTTGCTGTAGCCGCAACCTGTAAGGCTGAAATCCGCAAATCAGACCTCAACCCCTTCACAAAACGGCGAATCCGCTCTTGTGGACTGAAACAAAGCTGGGTGGCATACCTAGATAATGCACGAAACTTAGCCTCATACGCAGTAACCGACATCCTGCCTTGCTCTAGGCTCAAGAACTCATCTCTCCTCCTATCCCTCAAGGTCCGGGGGATATACTTCTCCATAAATAAGCTAGAGAATGACACCCAAGTCATAGGTGGTACCTGTTGCGGGTTGACACTCAACGCATGACCGCCACCACATTTTGGCATTTCCCTGAAACCGATAGGTTACAAACTCAAAGCCAAATCGTTCCACTATGCCCATTTTATGTAGTAACTCATGACAATCAACCAGAAAATCGTAGGCATCCTCAGATTCAGCACCCTTGAAGACTGGAGGTTTCAATTTCAAGAACTTACTGAAAAGTTCATGCTGATCACTTGTTATTATAGGCCCTGTAGTCAAACGAGGAAACATGCCTATTTCAAATGAGGCATCCCTGCGGGGAGCCACAGTAGCCGCCTGTTGTACTTCCGGAACCTGAGGTGCTAGTGCAGAAAACACTGGAGGTGTCTGGCCTTAATCAGATAACCCGCTAAGATAAGCAAGAACCTGATTAATCATCTCTCGGGTAGGTTGGGGTGGTAATTCCTCATTCTGCACTTGTTCATTCTCCCCTTCCTCACCCTCTCTTACCACTTCCTCAGTTAGTGGAGGAGTCACCGCCCTAGTACTAGATAGGCTAGGTGCTTGTCCTCTTCCTCCAGAGGACGTCCTCCGGCGACCTCTTCCACGGCCTCTTGCCACTGCTCCTCTTCGAGCTACAGCCCCAATGGTGGCTCAGACGCATCTTGTCTTGCCGGTGTTGGTGTTGGCGCAGTCGTTGCTCTAGTTCTAACCATCTGCGAAATAGAGTGAAGATGGTCAGATACCAATTTGTATCACCTAGATACCAATTGGATCCAAGTAATAGCACGAAAGAAAGAAAGAAAGAATGGAATTTTCCTAAAGTCTTATAGCCTCTCAAAGAAAAGTAAAGGCGTCCCCCTACCGTTCCTTAAGACTCTACTAGACTCGTTCTTGTGTGATGAGACCAACGAACCCCTGGCTCTGATACCAAGTTTGTCACGACCCAAAACGAGCTGCGAGTGGCACCCACACTTATCCTACTATGTGAGCGAACCAACCAATCTAAACCCAAACATTTTGACCATAATAAACAGAAACTAATGCGGAAGACTTAAAACTCATTTATGAAAATAGATTAATAACTTCTAAAAACTCAAACACTTATTATTCCCAAAATCTGGAAGTCATCACCACGAGAACATCTATCCTCAAATTACTAAATCTAAGAGTGTCTAAGAAGCTAAAATAAATAAACAGCTAGTCCATGCCAGAACTTCAAGGCATCAAGACGTGAAGAAGAAGATCCAGTCCAAGCTAGAAGCAATAGCTCACCCTGAAATCTGGTGTGATGAAGACTGGCTAGAGTTGCGGTTGAGTTAAAGACGATGGCACGTTTGCTGCATTCCATAAATAATAAAGAAAAACAAATACAAGTAGGGGTCAGTACAAGCCACAAGTACTGAGTAGGTATCATCGGCCAACTCAAAATAGAAAGCAGTATATGTCAGATAATAACATAAAATCAACTAATATTCTTAACAAGTGACAACAACAATTACCATAACCCTTGGTCACAACACCAAGCACATCTATAAGGACTCAAGCCTTCACACCATACTCATTTGGGAAACAGGTTCTTTAGATTTAGTATATTAGCATATTTCAAGATTCATCTCTTTACTATCCTGGTGTCGGAACGTGACACTCCGATCCACTACTATCCTGGGTCGGAACGTGACACTCCGATCCATATACTATCCTGGTGTCGGAACGTGACACTCCGATCCATATACTATCCTGGTGTCGGAACGTGACACTCCGATCCATTACTATCCTGGTGTCGGAACGTGACACCCGATTCTCTATTACTATCCTGGTGTCGGAACGTGACACCCGATCCTCTAATCTAATTACTTAGTTCATCAAGCCTTCTCTTATACCAAGGCATCATCGTTAACAAAGTAATTTAAGATTTAAGATTCACAGCCTCATCTTCCCAATCCATTACAATTAAATAATCACATCATGCAAGCACACAATTAAGCATATAGAGGACTTTATAATACTACCCAACACATATCATTCGCTATTAAGAGTTACTATGAGATAGTATAAACCATAACCTACCTCCACTCACCGAAGAATTGTGATCAAGCAATCTACTTTCCCAAGGCTGCGTTCTTCTTCTCTCTCTCGTTCATTCGTTTCTCCCTCTCCTTGTTCTTTCTATTTTTCTTATTCAAACCCTTTTTCTTTTACCCTAATTGTCATATAATTAAGTATAAAAGATGATAAAATAACCCACTACTTAATTCAAGGTTATCTCCTTTAACCCCCAAGTAATTGAATTATTAACATTAATCCACTAACTTTAAATTATAAGCATGAATAGTCCAAAACGCCCCTTTAAAAACTTTAGCAGAATTCCGACCCGAGTGGACTTACGGAGCCTGTGACAGTCCGTCATGACTGTGACGGTCCGTCCTGCAGGTCCGTCACAAAGATCAGAGAGTTAATTCTGTTGAAAGATTTGTGACGGCCCGTCGTACCAATGACGGTCCGTCCTGCCATTTCGTCGTGAAGTTCAGAGAGTCGATCTCAGTACCCAATTTTCAGAATTCTAAGTGTTTTGGAACGAGACCCCCTCGACGGTCCGTCGTGCCCATGACGGTCCGTCGTGGGATCCGTCGACTCCGAAAGTTATTACTAGAAATACTCTACTTGCTCAAAACGACTAAACAAGTCGTTACACAAAATTGTTGTCTTCTTTGAAGACCCTGCAATCCCTAGCCCAATTAGCTAATATGTTTCTAGCACACATTTTATGTTCACACTTAGGTAGTACATTTGTAATTGCTACTGACATTCCCTGCAATAGATGATGATTAGGTCACAATATAATTATATATAAAAATTGAAAATTACAAGATATAAGTTCACATACCTTTTGCATGTCTGTAATCAATGTGAAACCTTCACCATCTCTAAGTCCCAAATAATCCCTTATGCACTTCACAAACATGGTCCATGTGTGTTTGTTCTCCTTTTCCACTACCGCCCAAGCAAGTGGCATCATCTGATTGTTACCATCCCTGGCCACAGCAACTAACAATTGGCCTTTACAAACTCCTTTAAGAAAACAACTATCTAAGCCTATGCACTTCCTACAATGTATCCATATCTTCTTTAAAGCATCAAAACAAATGTAAAAACTCTAAAATATTGATTTGCCTTTTGCATCAGGTTCACCAACTTTTACAACACAACTGCTCCCTGGTTTGATCCTCAACAATTCATCCTCGTAGTCAAGTATCCTTCCCAATTCCACAACATGATCACCCATTATATCTTTCACCACTTTAGCTCTTGCTCTTCTCACATTGTCTTGCCAAATTAAGTTTAAACTTTATTCCTAATCAAATCCTGAAACTTTAAGAATCTTATGTTTGGTTGCTCTGTTATTCTTTCTCTAAGGGCTTCAGATAAAAACTTTTCATTACACAAGTAATTTCTAGTTGTCTTGTTGCAAGTATGTTTTGGGTTGTAAGTTTTTATCATGAAATTATTTGTTGTCTTGTCAAGAAATCCATACAAAATCATGGACAACCATCTTCACATCTAACTATAACTTTCTTTGGCTCATTCATCCACTACTCCACTTGAACCCTCCTTCTAACTGCATATTTAATTATTGCTTCTCTAAATTCTTTCACATCCTTAAACACCGTACCCAACTAACACACAACTTTCTTTGCTGTAGGATTGTGAATGATTTTTTGAGGTTCTGAACTCCTCTTTCTTGACAACTTTACCCTTCTTGATCTACCAGATTCATGTTCATCATCATTCCAACACTCATCTTCCTCTAACTCAAAACTGCCCTCATCAGAACATGCAAAGTAAGGCTCATCTCCTCCTGGCCTTCCTTCATGGCTTACTTTACCTGTTCCAGTTTCATCAAAACCTAGATCTGGCCCAGCTTCACCTACTGGTACCTCTTCATTGTCAGCTGCTACTCTTTTACCTTCTTTATCTCCTGTGAAAACTTCTCTTTTCAGCCCTCAATTCCCTAACCTTGTAACGACCTGTTTAGTCGTTTTGAGCAGCAGAACAAATTCTGGAAAAACTGGCTGGAACCACGGACCCAACGACGGACCGTCACAGGCTCGACGAACCGTCGTGGGTGTTCCGTTCCATGACACTTAGAGGTTTGAAAAGCGGGTACTGAAAATCGACTCTCTGTAAATTGTGACGGACCTGCAGGACGTGCCGTCACATCCACGACGAACCGTCGTGAGTCCCGTTGCAAAACACTTCAACTTTTGAGAAATTGGTGCAAGAAAACGAGTTTCTGACCGTCATGACGGAGGGGCCAGGACGGACCGTCACAGGGGTGACGGGCCGTCGCAGCCATCTGGAGTCTGGGGAGGACACGACGGCCGGTGTGACGGACCGTCGCAGGCATGACGGCCCGTCACAGGCTGCACATCCCAGACAGTTTGGATTTCTCCACACGTTTTAAGGGTCGTTTTTGATTATTCTTTCCTTAATTACAAAGATTGAGGGGTAACATTAATAAGTCTAATTACTTAGGGGTTAAAAGGGGTAAACTTAAGTGAATTAATTAGAGGGGTTATTGTCCTTTTTCACACTTAATTATATGATTAATTAGGGTAAAGGAAAAGAGGGTTTGAGTAAAACAAAAGGGAAAGAACAGAAAGAGAGAGAGCAGATCGATCGAATTGGTTGAGGAGAATAGCAAGCTTGGGAAATTTCTTGTGGATTCCAATTCTTCGGTGGAGGTAGGTTATGGTTTTGTATTACGATATTCGTAGTGAACTCTTGATAGTGAATAATATGTGTTGATGATATTGTAAACCTGTCTATATGCTTATTGTATGCTTGTATGATGTATGATTATGTGTGATGTTGAAAATACAAGCATGATGAAAACCATTGAATCCCAAATCTTGAAAGAAACTTTAATCTATGATATTAATGATAATGCCTTGGTATAAAGGAAGGCTTGATGAATTAAAGTGATTGGGATTGATGATGCCTTGGTTAGAGAAGGCTTGATGAACGGATATAATGAGATTAGTGGATCGGAGTGTCACGTTCCGACACATAGAATTAGTGGATCGGAGTGTCACGTTCCGACACATAGAATTAGTGGATCGGAGTGTCACGTTCCGACACATAGTATTAGTGGGACGGGTGTCACGAACCGACACGTAGATATAGGGGATCGGAGTGTCACGTACCGACACATGTAGGGGATCGGAGTGTCACGTACCGACACAAGAGGAAGAAAGATAATGAATCTCGAAAGACGATAATATATTCAACATAATGAACTTAATTCCCAAATGAGTATGGTAATGAGGCTTGAGCCCTCATGAATGAACTTGATGGTGTTATTGATGATTATGATACTTGTTGTTGCTACATGTTGAGTTTATAGTTGATTTATAATATTATTTGATATATTGTTCCCTATTTTGAGTTAACCGATGATGTCTACTCAGTACGTGTGGTTGTACTGACCCCCTACTTTTATGTTTTTCTTTTGTTATTTGTGTTATGCAGCAAACGTTCCGTCAACTTCGACTCAGCAGTAGATCAAGCCGTCTTCACTCCATCGGAAATTCAGGGTGAGCTAATGCGTCTAGCTTGGACTGGGTCTCCTTCTTCAAGTCTTGATGCCTTGAACTTCCGGCATGGACTAGTTTTTAATTGGTTTTAGCTTTTTAGACATTCTTAGATTAGTAGTTTGAGATAGATGTTCTTGTGGTGATGACTTCCAGATTTTGGGAATATTAATAATAGTTTTGAGTTGTTTTTCTTTATTAATGAGTTTAAGTCTTCCGCATTATTTTCTGTTGAAATATCTTGAAATGTTAAGTTTAGATGGGTTGGTTCGCTCACATCGGAGGGTAAATGTGGGTGCCAGTCGCGTCCCCGATTGGGTCGTGATAGACTTGGTATCAGAGCATTAGGTTCATTGGTCTCATCACACAAGAACAGGTCTAGTAGAGTCTTAAGGAACGGTAGGGGGACGCCTTTACTTTTCCTTGAGAGGCTATAAGACTTTAGGAAAATTCCATTCTTTCATTCTTTCTTTCGTGCTACTACTTGAGTCCAATTGGTATCTAGGTGATACAAATTGGTATCTGACCATCTTCATTCTATTTCGCAGATGGTTAGAACTAGAGCAACGACCGCACCAGCAGCAACAACAAAAGACAAGAAACTACTGAGCCAGCCACTGGGGCTGTGGCTCGAGGAGGAACAGCGGCAAGAGGCCGTGGAAGAGGTCGTGGGAGGACGTCCTCTAGAGGGAGAGGACGAGCCCCTAGCCCATCTGATGCTAGGGCGGTGACTCCTCCACCGACTGAGGAGGTAGTTAGAGAGGGTGAGGAAGGGGAAACTGAACAAGGGCAGAATGAGGAAATGCCACCCAACCTACCCCAGAGATGATCAACCAAGTACTTGCTTATCTTAGCGGGTTGTCTGATCAGGGTCAAGCACCTCCAGTGGTTTCTGCACCAACACCTCCGGTTTCAGAGATACGACATGCGGCTACTATGGCTCCCCGCATGGATGCACCATTGGGAAATAGGCACATTTCCACGTCTGACTACTGGGCCTATTATGACAAACGATCAACACGAACTTTTCAGTAAGTTCTTGAAATTGAAACCCCCAGTCTTCAAGGGTGCAGAATCTGAGGATGCTTATGATTTTCTGGTTGATTGTCATGAGCTACTACACAAGATGGGGATAGTAGAGAGGTTTGGTGTCGAGTTCGTGAGCTATCAGTTCCAAGGGAACGCCAAAATGTGGTGGCGTTCACATGTTGAGTGTCAACCAACGGAGGCACCACCTATGACTTGGGAAGCATTCTCTAGTTTTGTTCATGGAAAAGTATATCCCCCGCACTTTGAGAGATAGAAAGAGGGATGAGTTCTTGAGTCTTGAACAGGGAAGGATGACAGTAAACGCGTATGAGGCTAAATTTCGCGCACTATCCAGATATGCCACGCAACTTGTTTCAGTCCACAAGAACGGATCCGCCGTTTTGTGAAGGGGTTGAGGTCAGAATTGCGGATTTCAGCCTTACAGATAGCGGCAACAGCAACATCCTTCCAAGAGGTGGTAGACTTTGTGATAGAGGTGGAAGGAGTGAAACCGGATGACTTCACCCCAACGTCTACATCAAAGAGGTTTCGAAGGGGAGGTGAGTATAATGGTTCTTATTCTAGAGGACAGAACTCCGGAAGTCACTCAAATCGACCAATACAGTCCTCACTACAGACTGTAGTTGGGGTCCACCTCAGAACGGTCAACACTACTCCGAAAGACCTATGCCCGATTCCAGAGAGTGCTATGGATGTGGGGAGATTGGACATATTAGGAGGAATTGTCCAAAACAGAGTTACAGGGCCCCACTAGCTAGAGGTAGAGGTGGTCATGGTAGAGGCCGCTTTTCTGGAGGGCGTGGTGGCCGAGGTAATGGTGGTCACCAAAACGGCAGAGGTGAAGGGCAAAACGGAGCCACTACTACACAACATGGTAGGGGCAACGGACAGACGAATAATGGGGCTCATTGCTACGCTTTCCCTGGGAGATCTGAAGCGGAGGCGTCTGATGCTGTTATCACAGGTAATCTTTTGGTTTGTGATTGCATGGCATCTGTGTTATTTGACCCTGGCTCCACGTTTTCTTATGTATCTTCATCATTTGCTAACGGTCTAAATTTACGTTGTGAATTACTTGACATGCCTATACGTGTCTCTACTCCGGTGGGTGAGTCTGTGATAGTCGAAAAAGTGTATAGGTCTTGTTTGGTAAATTTTGTGGGGAGCAACACTTATGTGGATTTGGTTATTTTAGAAATGGGTGACTTTGATGTAATTCTGGGTATGACTTGGCTTTCTCCAAACTTTGCGATTTTGGATTGTAATGCTAAAACAGTGACGTTAGCCAAGCCTGGGGCAGATCAGTTAGTATGGGAGGGTGACTACACTCCCAATCCGGTGCGTATCATCTCCTTTATTCGTGCTCAGAAGATGGTTAGTAAGGGTTGTCTAGCTTTCTTGGCACATCTTAAGGATGACACTACTCAAGTACCATCGATTGAGTCAGTTTCGGTAGTCTGTGAGTTTTTGGATGTGTTCCCTGCAGATCTTCCGGTATGCCACCAGATAGGGATATAGACTTCTGCATTGATTTGGAACCCGGTACTCGCCCCATTTCTATACCCCCGTATAGAATGGCTCCCGCGGAGTTAAGAGAATTAAAGGCTCAACTTCAAGAGTTGTTGAGCAAAGGCTTCATTAGACCAAGTGCATCTCCTTGGGGTGCTCCGGTTTTGTTTGTAAAGAAGAAAGATGGGAGTTTCCGAATGTGCATAGATTACCGACAGTTGAACAAGGTAACTATTAAGAACAAGTACCCCATTCCTCGCATTGATGACTTTTTCGATCAGTTACAAGGTGTGCTTGTGTCTTCTCGAAGATCGACTTGAGATCCGGTTATCACCAACTGAAAATACGAGCAACGGATGTGCCAAAGACTGCTTTTCGAACTAGGTATGGGCATTATGAGTTTGTGGTAATGTCGTTTGGTCTTACTAATGCCCCTGCTGCCTTCATGAGCTTGATGAACGGGATTTTCAAGCCATATTTGGATCTCTTTGTGATTGTGTTTATTGATGATATACTGATATACTCCAAAAGTAAGAAAGAACATGAGGAGCATTTGAAATTGGTGTTAGAGTTGTTGAGAAGAAAGAAAAAGCTTTATGCGAAATTCTCCAAGTGTGAGTTTTGGCTAGATTCAGTGTCCTTCTTGGGACACGTGGTTTCTAAGGATGGAGTGATGTGGATCCATCAAGATTGAGACGGTAAAGAATTGGGTAAGACCTACACAAACGTGTCAGAAATAAGGAGTTTTGTGGGGTTGAGTTAGCTAGCTACTACCGCCGATTCGTCAAGGGATTCTCTTCCATTGCTTCCCAATTGACGAACTTGACTAAGCAGAATGTTCCATTTGTATGGTCAGATGAATGTGAGGAAAGCTTTCAGAAGCTTAAGACCTGTTGACTACCGCACCTATCCTTACCTTGCCGGTAGAGGGCAAAAACTTTATTGTCTATTGTGATGCATCCTATTCGGGTTTGGGTGCAGTGCTAATGCAAGAGAAGAATGTGATTGCTTATGCTTCGAGGCAATTAAAGGTGCATGAACGTAACTATCCGACCCATGATTTGGAGTTGGCCGCGGTAGTAGTATTTGCACTAAAGCAATGGAGACACTATTTGTATGGGGTTAAGTGTGAAGTCTATACGGACCATCGTAGCCTACAGTATGTCTTCACTCAGAAGGACTTGAACTTGAGACAGAGGAGATGGATGGAACTACTAAAGGACTACGACATCACTATCTTGTATCATCCGGGGAAGGCGAATGTTGTGGCAGATGCCTTGAGTAGAAAGGCCGGAAGCATGGGAGTCTAGCTCATTTGCAAGCTTCTAGACGCCCATTGGCTAGAGAAGTGCAGATTTTGGCTAATGACCTTATGAGGTTAGAAATAAACGAGCAGGGAGGACTGTTAGCTTGTGTAGAGGCAAAAATCCTCTTTTCTTGATCAGATTAAGGGGAAACAGTTTGATGATGAGAAACTAAGGCGAATTCGAGATAAAGTGTTGCAAGGAGAGGCTAAGGAAGCAATAATCGATGGGGAAGGTGTTTTGAGGATTAAGGGAAGAGTATGTGCCCCCATCGATGATTTGATCACCACTATTCTGACAGAAGCCCATAGTTCCGGATATTCTATACATCCTGGTGCAACCAAGATGTATCGCGACCTAAAGCAACACTTCTGGTGGAGTAGAATGAAGCGAGATATTGTCGAGTTTGTTGCCAAGTGTCCAAATTGTCAACAAGTAAAGTATGAACACCAGAGGCCGGAGGAGGAACACTTCAGAGGATGCCCATTCCTGAATGGAAGTGGGAGAGAATCGTGATGGACTTCGTGGTGGGTCTTCCAAGGACATTGGGTAAGTATGACTCCATTTGGTGATTGTTGATAGGTAAACTAAGTCCGCTCACTTCATTCCTGTCAAGGTGACTTACAATGCAGAGAAGTTAGCTAAAACTACATCTCAGAAATCGTTCGACTGCATGGAGTTCCACTCTCCATATATCAGATAGAGGTACGCAGTTTACTTCTAAGTTTTGGAGAACGTTGCATGCTGAATTAGGTACTAGGTTAGACCTTAGTACTGCATTTCATCCTCAGACAGATGGTCAGTCTGAGCGAACGATTCAAGTTTTGGAGGATATGCTTCGCGCATGTGTGATAGAGTTTGGTGGCATTGGGATAGTTTCTTACCTTTGGCAGAGTTTTCATATAATATAGTTATCACTCTAGTATCGACATGGCCCCATTTGAAGCATTATATGGGAGGAGGTGTAGATCTCCCATTGGTTGGTTTGACGCCTTTGAAGTTAGACCTTGGGGGACTGATCTGTTGAGAGATTCTATGGAGAAGGTGAAAGCTATTCAAGAGAAGCTTTTGGCGGCACAAAGTAGACAAAAGGAGTATGCAGACCGAAAGGTTAGAGACTTGGAGTTCATGGAAGGTGAACAAATCTTGTTGAAGGTTTCACCCATGAAAGGGGTGATGCGGTTTTGGCAAAAGAGGTAAGCTAAGTCCAAGGTATATTGGACCATTTGAGGTACTTAAGCGAATAGGGGAGGTGGCTTATGAATTAGCCTTGCCCCCAGGGCTCTCCGGAGTGCATCCGGTGTTTCATGTGTCCATGTTGAAGAGATACCACGGAGATGGAAACTACATTATCCGTTGGGATTCAGTTTTGTGGATGAGAACTTGACTTATGAAGAGGAACCGGTGCTATATTAGATAGAGAAGTTCGCAAGTTAAGGTCGAGAGAGATTGCATCCATCAAAGTGCAATGGAAGAATCGACCGGTTGAAGAAGCTACTTGGGAGAAGGAGGCAGATATGCAAGAAAAATACCCACATCTGTTCACAGATTCAGGTACTCCTTTTCGCCATGGTCTTTCTTCTTTTGATCGTTCGGGGACGAACGATGGGTAAATTGGTATCTATTGTAACGACCTGTTTAGTCGTTTTGAGCAGCAGAACAAATTCTGGAAAAACTGGCTGGAACCACGGACCCAACGACGGACCGTCACAGGCTCGACGGACCGTCGTGGGTGTTCCGTTCCATGACACTTAGAGTTTGAAAAGGGGTACTGAAAATCGACTCTCTGTAAATTGTGACGGACCTGCAGGACGTGCCGTCACATCCACGACGAACCGTCGTGAGTCCCGTTGCAAAACACTTCAACTTTTGAGAAATTGGTGCAAGAAAACGAGTTTCTGACCGTCATGACGGAGGGGCCAGGACGGACCGTCACAGGGGTGACGGGCCGTCGCAGCCATCTGGAGTCTGGGGAGGACACGACGGCCGGTGTGACGGACCGTCGCAGGCATGACGGCCCGTCACAGGCTGCACAATCCCAGGCAGTTTGGGATTTCTCCACACGTTTTAAGGGTCGTTTTTGATTATTCTTTCCTTAATTACAAAGATTGAGGGGTAACATTAATAAGTCTAATTACTTAGGGGTTAAAAGGGGTAACCTTAAGTGAATTAGAGGGGTTTATTGTCCTTTTTCACACTTAATTATATGATTAATTAGGGTAAAGGAAAGAGGGTTGAGTAAAACAAAAAGGGAAAGAAAGAACAGAAGAGAGAGCAGATCGATCGAATTGGTTGAGGAGAATAGCAAGCTTGGGAAATTTCTTGTGGATTCCAATTCTTCGGTGGAGGTAGGTTATGGTTTTGTATTACGATATTCGTAGTGAACTCTGATAGTGAATAATATGTGTTGATGATATTGTAAACCTGTCTATATGCTTATTGTATGCTTGTATGAATGTGATTATGTGATGTTGAAAATACAAGCATGATGAAAACCATTGAATCCCAAATCTTGAAAGAAACTTTAATCTATGATATTAATGATAATGCCTTGGTATAAAGGAAGGCTTGATGAATTAAAGTGATTGGGATTGATGATGCCTTGGTTAGAGAAGGCTTGATGAACGGATATAAGAGATTAGTGGATCGGAGTGTCACGTTCCGACACATAGAATTAGTGGATCGGAGTGTCACGTTCCGACACATAGAATTAGTGGATCGGAGTGTCACGTTCCGACACATAGTAAGTGTGGACGGTGTCACGAACCGACACGTAGATATAGGGATCGGGAGAGTGTCACGTACCGACACATGTAGGGGATCGGAGTGTCACGTACCGACACAAGAGGAAGAAAGATAATGAATCTCGAAAAGACGATAATATATTCAACATAATGAACTTAATTCCAAATGAGTATGGTAATGAGGCTTGAGCCCTCATGAATGAACTTGATGGTGTTATTGATGATTATGATACTTGTTGTTGCTACATGTTGAGTTTATAGTTATTTATAATATTATTTGATATATATTGTTCCCTATTTTGAGTTAACCGATGATGTCTACTCAGTACGTGTGGTTGTACTGACCCCCTACTTTATGTTTTTCTTTTGTTATTTGTGTTATGCAGCAAACGTTCCGTCAACTTCGACTCAGCAGTAGATCAAGCCGTCTTCACTCCATCGGAAATTCAGGGTGAGCTAATGCGTCTAGCTTGGACTGGGTCTCCTTCTTCAAGTCTTGATGCCTTGAACTTCCGGCATGGACTAGTTTTTAATTGGTTTTAGCTTTTAGACATTCTTAGATTAGTAGTTTGAGATAGATGTTCTTGTGGTGATGACTTCCAGATTTTGGGAATATTAATAATAGTTTGAGTTGTTTTTCTTTATTAATGAGTTTAAGTCTTCCGCATTATTTTCTGTTGAAATATCTTGAAATGTTAAGGTTTAGATGGGTTGGTTCGCTCACATCGGAGGGTAAATGTGGGTGCCAGTCGCGTCCCCGAATTGGGTCGTGACAAACCTCCTCATGTATATCACTACCGTACTCTTCATCATCATCATCTCCAACTAATTAAGCTTCAGACTCAACACTGTCCTCAGTTGAATATTCAGAACCCTCTACTTCTTTTTTCTAAGAAATCAGGTCCAGTAGGAGCAACATCTATTTCATCATCAATAGCACAATCTGCAGTAACACCTTCTGCAGTAGCAGTATTGAAAGGAAGTGTGGTGTGGTAGTGAAGTAAAGGATTGTGAGGTAGAAAAAGTAGCAGTAGGGTCTTCATTATTTAAATGGTCTTCACCTACCCCAAAGTTAAAGTTTTCACTTTCACTAGGCCTTGCATTAAAAGCTGCACAAGATTCTCCCATATCCACATGACTACTATTTTCTATTAACATGGGCCCTACAATTGTCTCATCAACCAAAATGCCTAACAAATACTTCCACTTCATCCCCATCTTCCAAGGAACAAATCATGTCTTAAATATCCTTATCATTATCAACATCTACCAAAATGTCATAGTTAGGTGCTTTAATACTAAAGGTGCAAGTTGTACACTATCCCAGTTCTCTAATATAACCTTTCAACTCAAAATATGACATTTTATCTACATCAACATCCAAAAAATTTGTAACTTTTCCACTATTATATATTGGTTCCCCACTACTTAAATCTAACACACCATCATGGTACCACCTTAGAGTAATCAAAGTAAACCCGCTGTTGACACCCAATTTTGACCGACCTTTAACCATTTTTAGGGATACTATTCGATTAAATACGTATTTTAAAATTAATTTAAAGCTTAGCATTTTTAGTCGATTTTTTCTTGGAAATTATATATTTTAATATGTTTTACTTCATAAAATTATCGTAAATAATATTAAAATATTTTAAAATTATTAATGAATTTCAAATATTTAAATCTAAATGATTTTCAATTATAAAAAATATTTTAATATATGTAGAAATTTTAATTAAATAGTAATTCCTACACTTTCCTTAAAATTATTTAAATTCTAGCCTATTCTATTATAATTTCTTTCAATTCTAGCCACTCTAATTCAATTTTATTCAATCATAGCCCCTCTTTCATTAGAATTTTAGCCATTCCACATCCGATCCAATTTGATTTCGAGACTCCAATTTTTAATCTCAACCATCCATCCTTTAAGTTAATCCTAGATTATTTCTAACCACTCATCTAAACTAATTCTACGGTCAAGATTTAGCCTCCTATTCTTCCTAAATTCTAATACCCTAAAAGACCAAAAAAAAAAAACTCATTATCTCTTCCTCACCGCCCTCTCCAGCCGCCCCCTTCTCCTCCTACTCTTTCCACCGCCATTATCCTCTTCTTCTCCTCTCCCCTCTCCCCGTCGTCCCCCTTCTCTCCCTCTTTCTCTCCCCCCTTCTTCCCTTCTCTCCAATCTTCTCCATTTTCCCCTCTCCCTCTCCATCGTTCCTCTTCCTCCCCCCTTTCCCCTCTCTGTTTTCCCTCCTCTTTTCTTCTCATGCAGGGACTGCAGCTCCAGCGAAACCAGTAGCCCATCGAGACAGTACAGCAGCACCCCCACCGACGAAGAAGACACCAGCCAGCAGCCGCTGGCAGCGTCCCTATCTCCCTCTCGTCTTCCACTTCCCCGCCTTAACCCCCTCTCTCCTTCTCCTCTTCCTCTTCTCCCATTCCCCTCGATCTTTCCTCTGTTCTTTTCTTCCTCTTTTGCAGTGATAGATGGCGACACCATAACAGCAGCAGTTGCACGGAAACATCCAGTCGTCCGGCGAGCGGCAACAGTTTGAGCCACCAGAAGCCACCGACGAAGCCCATCTACAGCAGCACCGACGAAACCCATCAGCAGCGGCCCCCGCTAGCCACCTCCGACCAGGAGTTCCCCAATAAGCAAGTAGTGTAACGGAGCTCGTTTGGACGTCAATATTTGGGTTGATCTTTAAAAATGGATTCCGAACGATCCGTTTGGTTAGTTTTCTTATTAAAATTTTCAATGCTCAGTTCATATATTATAAAAGGAACTTGATTCCTATATGTTTGTGCCACATGATTCATTGGGATTTTTTTTTATTTTTGACTCATTTTTAGTTTATTATGTGAGTTTAGAATTCTGTCCATAAACTTCATTTCGAATTGTATGTGGAAATATGCCTGCGTTCTTGTTGAATATGTCCTAAACACTGATAGCAACTATGAAGAAACTGATTAGTAATTAATTCCCACAATTCTGGCAGTTCCGATATGAGTATTTTCTTGCTAAATTTTATTATTATTTTCTTTTATTGATTAGTCAAATTATTGATTAAGCATGTTTTCTTAGTTGATTGGTAATATATTCCAATACATTTGCTTATGTGGTAGAACTGATATTTTTTATTATGTCCTTAATTTGAACTAGGTCAAATTGTTTTTACCTGCTCCATATATGAGGAATTACATAGTTAAATAGAAATATAGATTATTACAGCTCATATATTTTGGAGTAATATTGTCTTTCTTTTGCTTGATCTCCCTCATATTTTTGTGTATGGTTAAAATCCTCATTGGTTTGAATAATTATTTGATTGATTTAGCTCTTAGTTAAATAAGGAAAATATTACTCTTCTTATTTTCTTACTTGTTTATTTTTGGGTAATGAAATATTTTAAAAATTCTAATTGGGGATCTTCTTTAATTAAGGAAAATATAATACTCTTCCTAATATATTCTTTTGCTTATATTTGGTAAAAATAATAATTTTCTGATTTTGGCTCTCTTTTTCAATAAGGAAAACAGTATATTTAATTGATTCCTTTAAATATTTCTTTTCCTTATTTGTTTCCCCCTCTTTGTTGTATAAATAAGACCCCCTCCCTTCATTATTTCATCAACTCATTCATACACTCACATCTTGAGAAGAACACATTCTCCAACTCACACTACTCTTGCTACAATTTTTCTCATTCTCTCATTGCTCATACACATATTCATTCTCTCAACTCATCATTCAAGTTGATAATTTTTTTCTTCAATTGGTTAGTCTCTTCATTATTTTCAATTTGATTTTTGCATATTTATAATATTCGTGTGTTGAACAAAACAATAAGGAAGCATCCAAGTTAGTTTTATTATCCTTTTATGTTTGAAATATAACTATGGTCATTCTTTATCTCTTTTTGTGTGTTATTTACATATATATGAGAGTAATTTGCTACTATGAGTATTCTATATTACAATTATTTCCTCATCGTATTTGTGCTACAGTATCTCTTCTTTCAGGTTTTGAACTTAAAGTTCAAGATGTTGAAGATTTGCCTAGAAGAAATTGTGGACGAAGCCTCGTTCATTCTATTGTTATATATATGTTTATTCGCTCTTTATTTTTACTTGTAATATTTGTACAACTCTTTAAGTCTCTCTATATAAAAATAAAATATTTTGGGGGGATCACCTAAGGGAGGGGATTATATGCTAATTTGTTGTTTATTTACAACTCATTTAAAAATCATGCCTATAGGATTTAAATAATAAGGTTAAATATCATGCTTATAGGATTCAACTAAAAAAATCAAGGTTAATTAATTTTAATTATTCTCGCATTTTTCAACAACTTAAGCTTGGTAGTTCATTAATCAAGTTTACCTAATCTCAAATTGCTAATAAAATTACCATGCCAATTTTTTGAGAAACCTTGGTTATAACTTGATCGTGTTAATTATCTTGTCATGAATATGTGTTTAATCTTGTTTTCTTTGTAAATTTTATCAATTGATAAATAATAAGCTAGTTATTATTTTGTGAGCTTTGAATAATATTAATCTCCAGCATGCTTTTTTTTTAACTTTAAGTTTGTTAAAGAGTTTTAAAAATAAATAGATTCTAATAACTTTTGCATGTTAAAATTAGATTCTAATAATCTTGGTAGACTAAATCAATTAAATTTTTATAACATTTAGTACTAATAATTTTTCAACATGTTCATACAAAAATCATGTCCCTAGGATTTAAAGTGGCAAGACAAATGTCAATTAGCCCGTTAAAATGAATTTTCAGCATGTAAACAAATTCAAATAATTTTGTTGTATATTTTATGCTCACTATCAAATAATTTCTCAAAGCATTTTTGTCACTTTGAACCAATCCATCTCTGCGTGTATTTCCTGAAATCTATATTCATGTCATATTTTGCCCTTATAATTAATCTTTGTTTTGTTATCGTATTTTTTATGGCTCACACACTTAGCATGAAACCTTTCACAATATGTATTGTTTGCAAGCATGTCTTTTTAAAATTAGAGGCCAAATTGAAATCTACCGTGTTAAAATGACCGTATTATTTGTCTTGTCTGTTTGACTTGGTGTCTAGGAGGGCCTTATATTCTATTTTGTCTAAACCCACCCTTTAAGAGTCCAATGCCTCTGGACGATTAGGCACCTTTTAGGTATGAATTGCATGTGGTGGTTGGGTAGGGGTGGTTGGTCCTACGGAAATGATGACATCGACTCAGGCTTGAAAGACAAACTTTGGTTTTGTCTGTCTACGGCAGCCTATCGGAAAACAACAGAAAAGTCGAGTGATGATCCAAAAGTCTCTTTTGAGTCTCCCTTCCCATTGTAACCTTTTACTTGTTTAAAAATTATGTTTGTTTGGGGTAGTATAAAAAATTAAAATTATTTTGCTTATTTATTCGTCTCCTTTCTATCCTCCTCCTCGCTTATCTCTTTATTAATTGTTTAGCTATATCTATTTTATTGTTTATCGCTTAGCTCACATTTTTTAAATTAATAAAATAGTCTTATTGTTTTATATTTGTCACCACTTAGCAACTTAATAAACTAATAAATGAAGTGACCTTATTTGCTACTTGTAACCCCCACATAGATTACATGAGACACGGCCGGGACCCAAATTTGTGGACCTCGAGGATGCCTAACACCTTCCCCTCGAGGTAATTTGAACCCTTACCCTGATCTTTGGCTCGTTGACCTTAGCTAGACTTATTTAGGTTATATAGGTGCCCTAACGCGCCTTAATTTGTTAGGTGGCGACTCCAAACTCAAAATCCCAAAAGAGTTGTTAGGTCGTGCACAAAACACGTTTTTGCGAAAAATGAGGCGCGACAGAATGGCGACTCCTCTGGAGATATTAGGTTCTTACCATTACGTGTTTCGTGCTTATTTATATGGGGTTTACTTCATTTTGGTCATTTCATTATTTGTTAGGTGCTTACCATGTTTAGTTTATTTTGTTGCCTTATTTACTGCCTTTTTTCCATGTCTAACCCCTTCCCTCTCACTTAATTGTTTATTACCATGTTTCACCTTTTCCCTTATTTGTTACTTATGTGTTTAATCCCATACCATTTTTCCTTATTTGCGTGATTATTTTAGCATATTTATATATTTATTTTCCTTTATTTATTTATGCTTATTTATTTACTTATTGTTTTATACTGCATATATGTTATTGTTTTCCAATTTAAATGCTAAGTATTTATTGCTTTGATAACTGGCATTCCGCTCATACTTCCCCAATTGGGACCCTCTTCCTTTATTTTTATTTTGTTCTCGTGATGTTGTGCCTTTGCACCTCTCACAACTACTCCAATTCTATTCAAATACCCATTATAGAGTGTCGGCATATGCGTGGACGTAACAGATAGTTTTATTACCGCGAAACCACGAGCCTCTCACATAGAATCCCTTTCAAATCCGCGTCAAGACAACTCTTAGAATTCCTTGTTTGGTCATACATGCTGCATAAACCCTAGGTGGTTTGACCCTTGGCGTCAATCCACATAATTAATAGCCACCCTGTCGTCTAAAGGGTCCCAACACCCTTTAGAAAAATTGCATACTTGTGTCAATTTGATCATCTTATTTAAATCAAGTCATTATGTCTAAATGGAGTTAAAATCTTTCTTTGACTCTAAACTTTAAATTGGCAAATATGACTTGAATCAATTATGTGACCTTATTCTATTAACTGTTATAATTGCACCACTTTGAATTGTGTCATCATTTGTGTCATTCATTACATTTAATTATAATTTTGGCTCACTATATAATAACTCGGTTTTGTGTTTGATTTACTTCTTTGACTAAATGTTGTCTAGTATTTGGATAATTGGCTCGACTAAGAACCGGCAATATGACAAATATTTCAACCTTCGAAAAAATCACCCCTCTTCTCATCCACAACAAAGTACCTTTTGGATCATCTCTCCTCATCCTATTCCTACTCACACCCTCTCTCAACAAAGGTTTCCAACACGCCTCAACTTTGATGCTTCACGATATGAGGAAATAGGTGACAAAATAGAGAAGTCTAAGCTAGATGCACTGCAGTGAAAAATGCATGACTTGGAGAAAAAGGTGAATGGAGGATTAAACTCAATACCTACTCATGACCTAAGGTATAAAAATTTATGTCTACACCCAGGAGTTTAAATGCCGTCGGGATTTAAAATTCCAAAATTCAACATGTTCGACGGACGTGGGGATCCAATAACACATCTCAAAGATTTTTGAAGCAGGCTAGTTGGCTTAGAAAACAATGAACCTCTCCTAATGAGGTTATTTATTCAAAGCTTAACACGAATAGCCTTCACTTGGTATGTCAAACAAGACTTTGATAAATGGCTCGCATGGGAAGACATGACTCGAGACTTTGTGGAAAAATACAAGTTTAATAAGAAGGTTGACCCTACAATGTTAAATTTGATCAAATTGAAGAAATTAAGTCAAGAATCTTTTGAGGAATATGTCATACGATTGAGAATGGAAGCCTCCAAGATACGTCACTTATCGCATGAAGAGGAGTTGGTCCAAACTCTCATCCGATCACTTGAGGGTATATATTACAAAACCCTGTTCTTCACTGGTATTCAAAGTTTTGACAGTCTAATTGGAATTGGGAAAAGAGTTAGAATATGGCATTCAGTCTGGAAGAATTGCTGATACACAAATTTCTTTTCACGTCCTGAAAGAATCGTTAGATGAAAGGAACAAAGATGCATCTACCTATATACCTACGAAACAAAAAATTCAGAATATTGAGCAAATTCATGCTATTCTTGAGCCTTCCAACCCTCAGGTATCTCAACATAAGGTGAGGAAACCTCGTGTCTTCACTTCCTTAAGGGAAACTTTGACCGACATTTTCCAGATATTATGGGCTAAAGGACTTCTAAGACCAATAAATGGTTGGATTCCCAAGCACTCTACTTCAAACTTTGATCTATCCAAAAATTGTGCCTATCATTCAAACATTCAAGGTCATGACATCGAAGAATGTGCAGCATTGAGAAATAAGATTCAGAATATGATTGAAAAAGGAAAAATTATAGTGCAACAAGGACCACAAAACAACAATAGCAATCCTTCTATGGCGAATACATTCATCGTTCAAGGAGATCCTACAAAGATGTACATTAGGAACTTGACAAGGAAGCGTAAATCACATCAGAGAATTTGATAAGGACAAGACTCTTATGAACAAAGTTGGCTTTATTGTTCTCAGACCTTATGCCCAAAGCCTTCCTCATTCCTTTCATTTTTCCTTGTAATTCTGAACTACGTTTGACCTGATTTCCTTTTTGGATACGTAGGCAACCCTTGATGGGTCCGGTCTCTATCAAATAAATTTTCTTTCTTTCCATGGTCATTAAAAACACTCCTTTACAAATTCAAATCTAGGCTAATTGACAAGCCATTAACATATTTGACACTTGAATTCAAAGTCGAGCCTTAATGTTCAAATACAAGACAATCACCTTCTTTGGAACTTACAATTTTTCTTTGAGTGAAGCAGGATCAAAAATTCCCCACTAATAAACTGGGGCAGAATTTTTGAGGGAACCTCAAAAATTTTCATAGAGATATTTAACAAAGTGAGTATATATCTTATACTAAACTGGGGCAGAAATTTTTGAGAAATTCTCAAAAATGTCATCACAAAAGAATGCAACTCTAATGGCAAACCAAGCACAGGTATGACCATCTCGCCTTTTTGAATTTATGATTTTTCTCTGGATGCAGGTATAAATTATATATGAGTGTACTGTCATATTTAGAAGCTACTATGTAAGTCATACTATCCTCATATTTTTTTTTCAAGAGGCTATTATCAACTTTTTTCTACGACTGACTGAATATATATTTAAGCTCTCCCGCCTTATTATAATACGATATTTAGGCTTTTACGCCATACAATAGGATGTTTAGGATTTTCCGCCTAAAAATATGATGTTTAGGCTCGTCTGCCTTACAATACGACATTTAGGTTCTTCCGCCTTACAATAGGATGTTTAGGCTCTTCCGCCTTACAATAGGATATTTAGTCTCTTATGTCTTACAATACGATATTTAGGCTCGTCTGCCTTACAATACGACCTTTAGTCTCATCTACCTTACAATACGACATTCAGGCTTGTCTGCCTTACAATACGATATTTAGGCTCTTCCGCCTTATAATAGGATATTTAGGCTCGTCTGCCTTACAATACGACATATAGGCTCTTCCGCCTTACAATAGGATGTTTAGGCTTGTCCGCCTTACAATAGGACATTTAGGCTCGTCTGCCTTACAATACGACACTTAGGCTCTTCCGCCTTATAATAGGATGTTTAGGCTTTTCCGCCTTACAATAGGGTGTTTAGGCTTTCCGCCGTAAAATATGATGTTTATGCTCGTCTGCCTTATACTATGACATTTAGACTCTTCTGCCTTACAACAGGATGCTTACATACATGAACCTTACAACCAGACATTTTCCTCATATTATTATATCTTTATACTATAAGATCTATTGGAGGTTGACTTTAACCTTCAGAGATGGGTTGCATTTCTTCAACAAGTTAAGCCAAAGTCTACAAGGGCATCTCAAAGCAGATACGCTTCCTATCACCTCTTATCATTTATTTAGAACTCACATTTCATCATTATTGTTGCTAACATTTTATCTAGAATTTGCAGATATGATCGATCACCCCTTGATTACAATTATCATGCTATCAGCTATCACAACAAAGACCCTATCAATTCTTTGCTACTCATACTCTGAACCTTGCTCAAAGACTGATAACCTCACCCTATCATGCTCTTCATGCTTCTCTGTCATGCTCTTCTAACCTCTCAATCTCTCTTTTCTCGCTACTCTAATCTTATCCATTCAAGCTGATATCGTGCCTTTCAAATACCTTAGCACTCTTTCAATTTTAAGAGTTTCATTTGCTCTTGAATCTAGAACTACACACAGCCTAATTCTCGTATAACCAGAGATATGTAGGCAACTTTATACCAAAGTCTCGGTCGTACCCTTTTTCAACTCTATATAGTTTCACTTGATCCAACTGACATCTCTCATCGGTCAAACAAAATCAGCTACTAAATCAACATTGGTTTCCTGACAATTCATTCTTCATTCTCAATCAACCAAGGGGCAGTTGTTGACACCCAATTTTGACTGACCTTTAACCATGTTTAGGGATACTATTCGATTAAATATGTATTTTAAAATTTATTTAAAGTTTAGAATTTTTAGTCGATTTTGCTTGGAAATTATATATTTTAATGTTTGTTTACTTTATAAAATTATCATAAATATTATTAAATATTTTAAAATTATTAATGAATTTCAAATGTTTAAAATCTAAATGATTTTCAATTATATAAAATATTTTAATATATGTAGCATTTTAATTAAAAGTAATTCCTACACTTTCCATAAAATTATTTAAATTCTAGCCTATTCTATTATAATTTCTTTCAATTCTAGCCACTCTAATTCAATTTTATTTCAATCATAGCCCCTCTTTCATTAGAATTTTAGCCATTCCACATCCGATCCGATTTGATTTGCAGACTCCAAATTTTAATCTCAATCATCATCCTTTAAGTTAAATCCTAGATTATTCTAACCACTCATTCTAACACTCATCAAAACTAATTCTACGGTCAAGATTTAACCTCCTATTCTTCCTAAATTCTAATACCCTAAAAGACCAAAAAAAACTCATTATCTCTTCCTCACCTCCCTCTCCAGCCGCCCCCTTCTCTCCCTACTCTTTCCACCGCCATTATCCTCTTCTTCTCCACTCTCCCGTCGTCCCCCTTCTCCCTCTTTCTCTTCCCCTTCTTCCCTTCTCTCCAATCGTCTCCCTCTTCCCCTCTCCCTCTACATCGTTCCTCTTCCTCCCCCTGTTTCCCCTCTCTGTTTTCCGTATCTTTTCTCCTCATGCAGGGACTGCAGCTCCAGAGAAACCAGCAGCCCATCGAGACAGTACAGCAGCAGCCCCCACCGGCAAAGAAGACACCAGCCAGCAGCCGCTGGCAGCGCCCCTCTCTCCCTCTCTTCTTCCTCTTCCCCGCCTTAACTCCCTCTCTCCCTCTCCTCTTCCTCTTCTCCCCTTCCCCTCCGTCTTTCCTCTGTTCTTTTCTTCCTCTTTTGCAGTGATAGCCGCCGACACCATAACAACAGCAGTTGCACGGAAACATCCAGTAGTCCGGCGAGCGGCAACAGTTTGAGCCACCAGAAGCCACCGGCGAATCCCATCTACAGCAGCACCGGCCAAACCCATCAGCAGCAGCCCCCGCTAGCCACCTCCGACCAGGAGTTTCCCAATGAGCAAGTAGTGTAATGGAGCTCGTTTGGACGTCAATATTTGGGTTGGTCTGCAAAAACGGATTCCGAACGATCCGTTTGGTTAGTTTTCTTATTAAAATTTTCAATGCTCAGTTCATATATTATAAAAGGAACTTGATTCCTATATGTTTGTGCCACATGATTCATTGGGATTTTTTTTTTATTTTTGACTCATTTTTAGTTTATTATGTGCGTTTAGAATTATGTCCATAAACTTCATTTCGAATTGTATGTGGAAATATGCTTGCGTTCTTGTTGAATATGTCCTAACACTGATAAGCAACAATGAAGAAACTGATTAGTAATTAATTCCCACAATTCTGGTAGTTCCGATATAAGTATTTTCTTGCTAAACTTTATTAATTTTCTTTTATGGATTAGTGAAATTATTGATTAAACATGTTTTCTTAGTTGATTGGTAATATTTCCAATACATTTGCTTATGTGGTAGAACTGATATTTTTTATTATGTCCTTAATTTAAACTAGGTCAAATTGTTTTTACCTGCTCCATATATGAGGAATTACATAGTTAAATAGAAATATAGATTATAACAGCTCATATATTTGGAGTAATATTGTCTTTCCTTTGCTTGATCTCCCCTCATATTTTTTTTGTGTATGGTTAAAATCCTCATTGGTTTGAATAATTATTTGATTGATTTAGCTCTTAGTTAAATAAGGAAAAATATTACTCTTCTTATTTTCTTACTTGTTTATTTTTGGGTAATGAAATATTTTTAAAAATTATAATTGGGGATCTTCTTTAATTAAGGAAAATATAATAATCTTCCTAATATATTCTTTTGCTTATATTTAGTAAAAATAATAATTTTCTGATTTTGGCTCTCTTTTCAAGAAGGAAACAGTATATTTAATTGATTCCTTTAAATATTTCTTTCCTTATTTGTTTCCCCCTCTTTGCTGTATAAATAAGACCCCCTCCCTTCATTATTTCATCAACTCATTCATACACTCACATCTTGAGAAGAACACATTCTCCAACTCACACTACTCTTGCTACAATTTTTCTCATTCTCTCATTGCCATATACACATATTCATTCTCTCAACTCATCATTCAAGTTGATAATTTTTTCTGCATAATTGGTTAGTCCTCTTCATTAATTTCAATTTGATTTTTGCATATTATAATATTCGTGTGTTGAACGAAACAACAAGGAAGCATCCAAGTTAGTTTTACTATCCTTTTACGTTTGAAATTTAACTATGGTCATTCTTTATCTCTTTTTGTGTGTTATTTACATATATATGAGAGTAATTTGCTACTATGAGCATTCTATATTACAATTATTTCCTCATCGTATTTGTGCTACAGTATCTCTTCTTTCAGGTTTTGAACTTAAAGTTCAAGATGTTGAAGATTTGCATAGAAAAAATTGTGGACGAAGTCTCGTTCATTCTATTGTTATATATATGTTTATTCGCTCTTTATTTTTACTTGTAATATTTGTACAACTCTTTAACTCTCTCTATATAAAAATAAAAATTTTTTTGGGGGGATCACCTAAGGGAGGGATTATATGCTAATTTGTTGTTTATTTACAACTCATTTAGAAATCATGCCTATAAGATTAAATAATAAGGTTAAATATCATGCTTATAGGATTCAACTAAAAAATCAAGGTTAATTAATTTTTAATTATTCTCGCATGTTTCAACAACTTAAGCTTGGTAGTTCATGAATCAAGTTTACCTAATCTCAAATTGCTAATAAAATTACCATGCCATTCGTTGAGAAACCTTGGTTATAACTTGATCGCGTTAATTTCTTGTCATGAATATGGTGTTAATCTTGTTTTCTTTGTTAATTTTATCATTGATTAATAATAAGAAGGTAGTTATTATTTGTGAGCTTTGAATAATATAATCTCCAGCATGCTTTTTTTTTTTTACTTTAAGTTTGTTAAAAAGTTTTAAGCATAAATAGATTTCTAATAACTTTGCATGTTTAAAATTAGATTCTAATAATCTTGGTAGTTAAATCAATTAAATTTTTATAACGTTTAGTACTAATAATTTTTCAACATGTTCATACAAAAATCATGTCCTTAGGATTTAAAGTAACAAGACAAATGTCAATTAGCCCGTTAAAATCCATTTTCAGCATGTTAAACAATTCAAATAATTTTATTGCATATTTTATGCTCACTATCAAATAATTTCTCAAAGCATTTTTGTCACTTTGAACCAATCTATCTCTGCGTGTATTTCCTGAAATCTATATGCATGTCATATTTTTCCCTTATAATTAATCTTTGTTTTGTTATCGTAACTTTTTATGCTCACACACTTAGCATGAAACCTTTCACAATATGTGTTTGTTTGCAAGCATGTCTTTTTAAAATTTAGAGGCCAAATTGAAATCTACCATGTTAAAATGACCGTATTATTTGTCTTGTCTGTTTGACTTGGTGTCTAGGAGGGCCTTATATTCTATTTTGTCTAAACCCACCCTTTAAGAGTCCAATGCCTCTTGGACAATAAAGTTGGGACGATTAGGCACCTTTTAGGTATGAATTGCATGCGGTGGTTGGGTAGGGGGTTGTCCCCTACGGAAATGATGACATCGACTCAGGCTTGAACAAACTTTTGTTTTTGTCTGTCTACGGCAGCCTATAGGAAAACAACAAAAAGTCGAGTGATGATCCAAAAGTCTCTTTTGAGTCTCCCTTCCCATTGTAACCTTTTACTTGTTAAATAATTATGTTTTTTGGGGTAGTTTAAAAAATATAAATTATTTGCTTATTTATTATCGTCTCCTTTCTATCCTCTCGCTTATCTCTTTATTAATTGTTTAGTATATCTATTTTATTGTTATCGCTTAGCTCACATTTTTTAAATTAATAATAAAATAGTCTTAATTATTTTATATTTGTCACCACTTAGCAAACTTAAATAAACTAATAAATGAAGTGACCTTATTTGCTACTTGTAACCCCCACATAGATTACATGAGACACGGTCGGGACCCACATTTGTGGACCTCGAGGGATGCCTAACACCTTTCCCTCGAGGTAATTTGAACTCTTACCCCTATCTCTGGCTCGTTGACCTTAGCTAGACTTAGTTAGGTTAGATAGGTGTCCTAACGCGCCTTAATTCGTTAGGTGGCGACTCCAAACTCAATATCCCAAAAGAGTTGTTAGGTCGTGCACAAAACCCATTTTTGCGAAAAATGGGGCGCGACACCCACTCATCACTTGCCTGAAGACAATTAAAAAAACAGAGTAGTAACTATAAATATACTCTAATATGAGGGCAATCCAAAACATAGAAAGGTACTTAACAACGAACATTATACAACACAGTAGAAAACGAACAAAATACAACACAGTACTTAGCTTCTCTATGAACATATCTATGAACATAATACAACAAAATAGCAAACTAGAAGCTTCTCAATGAACATAATAATAAGTAGAACAAAAATAGAACAATCGATGAACATTATACAAAGACGAGCAGAATGCAAGATTACGTGACTTAGACGAGAAAGGAAAAATCAAATTTCATGAAAAATGTGGTATAATCTGGTGTAAATGAACACCTAACACTATAATCGTAAGCCACACATAAGTTTTCACAGAATGATGCTCTTAATTTCACGAATCAACAGAAATCCTAGGATAAATCACAAACTCGAAACTAAGGGATAAAAAACTAACCTTTTGATGATATCACTTGATAAACTATAAAAATGGAGTTGAAAATAGACAGCGAAATCGTTTGATGATGTAGAATCGTTTGATGATTAACAAAAGTGGAGAAGGAGATGAAAAGAGGGTTTTTGAATTTTTCTTGATTAAATTGTTCTTCTGTCAGTTCAGGAGAAAATTGGGGGGGGGGAGCAAGAAAAGTGAGAAAATCAAGAAACGGGAGTTTCAAGGTGTGGTCCCAGTGCGTGGAATCACGCAAGATGACTTATTTGGTTTATGTGTTGAGGTCAACACTTAAGTGGGTAGAAAATAGATAAAAATATAGTTTAGGTTGATAATGGGACACCCGTGAAGTTGGAGTGTGCAGTTGGGATTTTGAGTATAGGTTGGGGGAGGGAGGGGCTTTTGATCATTTCCTCTTCTTAAAATCTTTTGTAACTTTACAATGTGAACAAATTATTACTGATTAGAAATATAAAGTAAATTAACATTGTAACATTTCAATCGGAAACTAATAAGCTAATGATATTTTGTAATGTATGTATTTGTAAAAGTGAAAAATCTAAAAATTGAATTATTACAATTTGAAAATTATCAATATGAAATATCACAATATTCTAAATAAAAACTTCGTCAACCTTCTTTCAGAAAAGAAAGTATAAGTCCTTTGATTGTGACCTTCTTATCAACAACGTTCATAAAAGTTTGTGTTTGTGGTTAGTTTTTCATCTAAATTTTTCTTCGTTCTTTTCCCTAGTCGTTCATGCATCCTTTTGTATCTTAGTGACAAAATAATTCTCCAAAATACATTGTGAAACGGATTAGTCGTCCTTATATGGCATATGATCTTTTATTTTCACTATTGAAGTACCTCAATTTGAATATATCCGAATATTCCTGACAGATGTCTTCAATCTCCAACAACAGTCTTCCAAAAAACCCACTAATACTGTAATGACCTGTTTAGTCGTTTTGAGCAGCAGATTTTATTTCTGGAAAAATTGTCTGAGTCGACGGAACCCACGACGGACCGTCGAGGGTTGTCTCGTTCCAAAACACTTAGAATTCTGAAATTTGGGTACTGAAATCGACTCTCTGAACTTCATGACGGAATGGCAGGACGGACCGTCATGGGCACGACGGACCGTCAAGACTCTTCAAGGAAATTGAGTCTCTCAACTTTGCGACGGACCTGCAGGACGGACCGTCACAGCCATGACGGACCGTCACAGGTGTGTAATCCCAGGCTGGGTCGGATTTCTGTTTAAGTTTTAAAGGGGCGTTTTGGATTATTCCTGCTATAATTATAAATTTCGTGGGTTAATATTAATAACTCAATTTCATGGGGGTTAAAAGAGATAACCCTTGAGTTAATTAGTGGGTTAATTCCTCATCTTTTATACTTAATTATATGCTAATTAGGGTAAAAGAAATAGGGTTTGAATAAGAAAAATAGAAAGAACAAAGAGAGGGAAAGAGAAACGATCGAGAGAGGAGAAACGAAGAGGAAAACACAAAGCTTTGGGAAATTGCTTGCTTGATCACGAATCTTCGGTGGAGGTAGGTTATGGTTTTTATGCTATTTGTAGTAAACTCTTAATAGCGAATGATATGTATTGGGTAGCCTTGTAAACCCTTCTATATGCTTAATTGTATGCTTGCATGAATGTGATTATATGATTGTGATAAAATAAGCATGATGAAGCTATTGAATCCTAAATCTTGAAGAAACCCTAATATACTTTGTTAATGATTATGCCTTGGTATAAAAGAAGGCTTGATGAACTAAAGTAATGAGATTGATGATGCCTTGGTATAAAAGAAGGCTTGATGAACTGAAGTAATGAGATTGATGATGCCTTGGTATAAAGGAAGGCTTGATGAACTAAAGTGATGAGATTAGGGGATCGGGTGTCACGAACCGACACGTAGAATTAGGGGATTGGAGTGTCACATTCCGACACATAGAATTAGGGGATCGGGTGTCACGAACCGACACGTAGAATTAGGGTATCGGAGTGTCACGTTCCGACACATAGAATTAGGGGATCGGGTGTCACGGAATGACACGTAAAATTAGGGGATCGGAGTGTCACGTTCCGACACATAGAATTAGGGGATCGGGTGTCACAAACCGACACGTAGAATTAGGGGATCGGAGTGTCACGTTCCGACACATAGAATTAGGGGATCGGGTGTCACGGAGCGACACGTAGAATTAGGGGATCGGAGTGTCACGTTCTGACACATAGAATTAAGGGGACCAGAGTGTCACGTTCCGACACATAGTAGTAAGGGAGCGGAGTGTCACGTACCGACACAAGAGGAATAAAGATATGAATCTTGAAATATGTTAATATACTCAATCTAATGAACCTAATTCCTAAATGAGTATAGTATTGAGCCTTGAGTCCTCATGGGTGAACTTGGTGGTACTTATTAATGATTATAATACTTGTTGTTGCTACATGTTGAGTATTGTAGTTGATTTATGATATTATCTAATATATACTGTTTTCTATTATGAGTGGCCGATGATATCTACTCAGTACTAGTGTTTGTACTGACCCCTACTTGTTATGTTTCTTTCTTTGTTATTTGTGGAGTGCAGCAAACGTACCGTCGTCTTCAACTCAACCGCAACTCTAGCCAGTCTTCATCAAGCCAGATTTCAGGGTGAGCTATTGCTTCTAGCTTGGACTGGATCTTCCTCTTCATGTCTTGATGCCTTGAACTTCCAGCATGGATTAGCTTTTTATTTTTTTAGCTTCTTAGATACTCTTAGATTTAGTAATTGGAGGATAGATGTTCTTGTGATGATGACTTCCAGATTTTGGGGATAATGATTGATAAATTTTAGAAGTTATTTAATTAATTTCGTTAATGAGTTTTAAGTCTTACGCATTGTATTTTGTTCAATATGTTGGGGTTTAGATTGGTTGGTTCGCTCACATAGTAGGATAAGTGTGGGTGCCACTCGCGGCTCGATTTTGGGTCATGACAAATACATAGTTATAATTGTACCAAATACATTAAAAAGAAACATTGTTTCATGTATTATTCCTAAAAAAAAGTTCAAAAATACATTATTATCAATATTCTTAATGGGACATAAATTCGCTTAGAGGCTAATACATATTATTGTCCACAATAAATTAGTGTCAGATAAACATCAACCGACTGATACATTTCATATCTTTCTGTCCTAATTATCCTTACCTCTATAATGATATAATAAGAAAAAAGAACGAATTAACATGTACCTGATAGTAATGTATCAAGTTGTAATTATGAATGTATCATGACTAATATATTAACAAACACATTAAAAAAAAAGTGTCTTAATTACCTATGCCTCTATAACGATACATTACAAACAAAAAAAACGAATCAACATGTATCTGATACTTTATAATAACCACACATTGATACACAAATCTAAAAATACAACACATGCAATAAACAAGTAATGTATCAAATTGTAACTAGCAATGTATCATGACTAATATATTAACAATTACATTCAAAAAAACAAAAAAAAAGTGTGACTTAATTACCCATGCTTCTACAATGATACATTATATAAAATAAGAAGAACAAATTTAACATGTACCTGATACTTTATAATAACCACACATTGATACACAGATCTAAAAAGTCATCACAGTTGCAGCGAGCTAGTAATATATCAAGTTGCAATTAGCAATGTATCATGAATAATATATTAACAGACACATTTAAAATAAGAAGAATGTATTAACATTTACATGATACTTTATAATAACCACACATTGATACACAAATCTAAGAAGCCAACAGATATGCGGCAAATTAGCTATCAACTTATAACTAACAATGTATCACGATTACTATATTAACAAACACATTTTCAAAAAGTTAAAAAGAAAAGTGCATTACAATACAATAATTTTGATAACATACCTTTTGTTATAAGATATTTTAACTTGAAGATTGAAGTTATGATCTATTTTGTATTTTACTATAGTCATTAGAGTAGCTTTTTCCCTGTACAATTGTTTCACCTTCACATCTGCTTGTATCAACTATATATATTGTTATTTGTATGTAACATGAATCATCAATTTTCGATTCAAACGTGTTAAGAGCATGTGCGTCTTTTTTCTAACTTCAACACACACACTTGCATGCATCAAGGTTTTATATCTCTTCGTCACTTTGGAAAGTTTATTCAACAAACAAAGGGAATGGATGATTTGAATTTTGAATTTTTTCGTTCTGTTAGGATTATAGCATGTCTAATTGATAGTAAGAAGATACATAAGAGTACTCTATGGAATTTAATTAGATTTTCATATTTATTTTCTGTTTTAGCGCAACAGATGGACACTTATTGTAGGATAAAATTAAGGAAAAATAACTTAAATACACAATTATAATTTTTATATTCTCCAATTTTCCCTACTTTTTTAAATATTACATAATTCCCTATTTTTTTTATTTTAGTGTAAGTTTTTAGATACATTACACTCTCTCTCCTATAATACACATTTACCAATTTTAATTTCTATTTTTTCTCCATTAAAACACTCAACCTCTTAAATCAGTTTTTTAATTTTAAATTTTATCCATTTAAACACTCAACCTTTTAATCAGCTTTTTGATTTTGAATTATTAAATTTAATTAAATTTAAATAAAAGAACAAATTTCAAAATTCAAAAAATCAGGAAGCAGAGTAACTTCCAGTGCCTTCTACCGTTTTGTTCTTACCAACGTCAACTTTCACTTCTTCTTTTTTCTTTAATCGTCTTCATTCATCTCAACCCAGCATATTTTTTTATTTTCTTCTTTTTATTCTTAATCCATATTCGACTATTTCGTCCTAATCTTGAATTGTATGAACCCAGACCATTTTTATTATTAATCCATCATCAATTCGTATATTCTTCTCCTTTTTGTTTTTGTTAATTGTTCTATTTCACCATAGTAATGGATCCGTCAATTTGGTAATCTTCTTGTTCTTGGAGGGAAGCAGATGAAAATGAACGGTCACCTTACAAAAGGTTCAATGATGTGTGTGTGTGTATATATATATATATATATATATATATATATATATATATATATATATATGATATTCACTTTCATAAATCAGTAAGGTATGTTTAGTTGATGTACTGATACATGTTTTGAAAATTGTTATAATGTATCATTCACTAAGTTAATAAATGTGTCATCCATTGTACTTGATGATACATATAGAATCAGTGTGTATATTGTTTAGTCGATGTTTCTGATACATGTATTAGATATGTATCACATTTTATAATGTTTTAGTCAATTCAGTGATACATGTAGTAGACATGTATCACATATTTTTCATGTAGTATGAATTTCTGAAAACTGAAACCATGTATCAGTAAGTTATTAGTGTTTTAGTCAATTCACTGATACATGTAGTAGACATGTATCACATGTTTTTCATGTAGTATGAATTTCTGAAAACTGAAACCATGTATCAGTAAGTTACTAGTTATTTTATTTAGTATTTATATTTCAATATCGTTATAGATGATATAATCTTTGATTTTCAAAATTTGAAATTAATATCCAATTAAGTGTTGATTAAATGTTGATTAATGATCTGTTACCACAAATTAAGCTGTTTTACTAACAACATAACTTTACCGTTTTTTTCCCCTATTTTTTCTCAACTGTTTTAAATTACCATGTATCATTTACCATGTATCACTACAGTCTAAAGTATCACGGCTCAACACATTTAAGGGATTATTTGTAATTATTAAACTTGTCGGGACAGAATGTAATTATTGAATTACACTACGGGATTCCTTAAATTTATACAAAAATTAATGCATCCGGATTCAGATGGCTAATATTTTTGGAAATTTTTGTAAAATAAAAAAGAGTAGGGATATAATGTAACTTAAGTGGGATATAATGTAACTTAAGTCTTACACAGTGAAATTTATGTAAGATTTACTTATTTCGTATAGATATTTTTAAGTCAAAGTAACTTTTAATAAACTTTTACAATGTTGGGATACGCATTAAGAGGTAAGTGATCACTCCACTTCCCTTAGAAATTATGCAAATACGCTCGTAACATATCTTTGAGCATCTAAATAATGCGCTTGGTAAAATGTTGTACTGAGGTTAATCAGGGACCTGAATCTCAATGGAAAGTTAATCATAAACTAGGGTTCTCTATCTGAGAAAATAGAAATCTACGGGAACACCATGGAGTCGAAGTGTCTCTTTTATTTACAACGTGGCATAATTAATAGAAAATGAGCTATCTCGATAATTACTCCTATTGAATCATACTTCCCAATAAGTGCGGGGTGATGAAATCTACATTAATCACTTTCCATTTCCATATCCATTGTGTAATCTATATGTTCTGAGCTATTCTTCACAATATTGGGTGAATTGAATGCCCAAATAATGGACTCCAGTCAGTTTTTATTTATTTTCTAAGGCTTTCCCACGTTCCCTACACAAAATCGATCTCCTACTCGAGAATCTATATCTTATTAAATTTCAATATTGGGTTTGGGTCGTCAATAGGTTGGGGGATTTAATTTATCGAATAAAAAAAAATTACATGTAACAAGTGATATACATATATATTAAAAGAGATTGTTAGTTTTAAGGATAGAAATGACTAAATAGGTAGATTGTGAGGTATTTTTAATCCAATAGGTGAATGACGGATATTATTTTCTTTCACTTTTTCAAATAGTCCAGGATATCTTTGGTCATTTTCTGTATTCATATTAACTAACTAATGTTTAGTCTTAGGTCTTGAAAATTTATTGGGAGAATAATGCTAATTTTCTTTTAAATATTACTTGATATATTAAAAGTGACAAGTAAAAGTTGTATGTGTGTATATTTTTAAAATTATTGGTTTACATGGTTAATTGTGTATTTTTAGGATAAGTGATCATTTCATCAAAAAGTTGAATTTGAACAAATGGATGAAAGATAAGTGAAACAATGACTTTTCACAAACTGAACAAGGAAAGTATTTGAGAACAATTATTTTTAATAAACATGACAACTTAATAGAAACGAAGAGGGAGAGAGAGAGTAGTATCTTTTGTTTTGTGGGAAGGAAGGAATTTTTGGGTATTGATATTTGAGAACTTTTGTGACAATAACATTTTTAGTGGCCCCAAAGTTAACTTGAACCTCATATTCATGTGCTAGAATGGACTCAAATATTGCAAACTAATTCAACCAAGTTCCAAAGATTCTTCCTCTTCCAAGATAGTAGGGAATCTGTCTCATGGATATTCATTCCCTAGCTTCTTCACCTTCCTTCACTAATAGAAAGATCTCAAGAATTTATGAATCAAGATCACATTGTCAATGGGCAAAATTATCATTATGGCATCAAGAAAAGAAGACAATTGTCTTGAAATACAGAATGTACATGTCATTCTAATCTCTTTACCTATAATTCTCTCTTCAGCTTCACTTTCCATAGATGATCTAACACTATAATTCTTTCAATTATAAATTCTGAACAGATTCGATTATCAGCAAGCCAACGTAGACGAGAATGGGCACCAAATTCATGGAAAATTTCAGCAACAAAAGGAAAGAATGAATGTTGTGAAGAGACACAGAGAATTTACAAGAAAAAAGGCACAGTAGCTGGTGCTGTTGCTCTAATCATTGGAACAAGTATTGGTTCAGGCATTCTTGCTCTTCCCCAAAAACTTCTCCTGCGGTAACTATATATTCCCTCTGTAACTCCGTTCATCTTTACTTATCCACTATACTAAAAATACTTGTCCAACAATACTTGTTCGATTTTAAAAAATCAAGAGATAATATACTCTTTTGTGTCTAGTTTACCGTTGCTACTAAGTATTATTCAATATCTAATATATTTTCCAAATCATTAAATTTAATATGTTCAAAGAGTAATGTAGTAATATTATCGTATTATTTGTTGTTTCTTAAGATGCTTGTCAAGTCAATAGTGAACAATTATTGTTGGACAAAGTGCATATGTTTCTTCTTTTAATTTAGGCCATCATATTAACATACTCCTATTATAATGCTCCATATTTTGAAACTAGAAACCATGGGCAATGGTAGTATCTACTCTTTTCTTAAGCTCCTAAAAAGTGTTCTCTTAAAATCGGGTGCACCTTGCGTCTTTCATTGGTACCTGTTATCTTTCACCGAAGCAGATGTACTAAGTAAATATGGCACCAAGGCTTAGACCAATATGATCCTCTATAAATGGATGTATATTCGCTGATGGAAATGGAACCTCTATATTGTTATGCTAGTGAAAAGAAATATTGCGTTGATATCAGATGAATGTTACAGCATTGGTTATGTCGTGAATTTCAGGGCATAATCCCAAGTTCAATAGCTATGACAATGTGTTGGGCATTTTTACTAATTGAAGCACTTGTGCTAGTTGAAATCAATGTGGGGTTACTCAAAAAGAACAAAGTGAAATTTGAAGACGGTGAACTAGAGATCATTTCGATTAGAACAATGGCTGAAGAAACACTAGGAGAATGGGGTGGAGCCTTGGCTACAGTAACTTATGTGTTCTTAGGATACACTTCACTGGTTGCTTACATTTCCAAGTCCGGTGAAATCCTCTGCCATTTGGTCAATCTACCGGAATCATTTTTGGCTTTTTCTTCACTTCCCTCTTCACAATTCTCATATCTGTAGGTGGGACAAAAGCCACTGATCAAGTCAATCAGTGGCTCACTGCTCTTATGATAGGTAGCTATGACGAATGTTTTCGTTTCAATTTGTTTAATGAAGGCATCTAAATAAAAGTTCAAACAGGACTGCTCGTGGCAATTGAGGTTCTAACAATTCTATATGGAGGGTGGTCGGGCAATGAAGGAAGCAGTGATTGGGGAAAAGTTCCATCAACGATACCAGTATTAGTATTCTCTTTAGTCTACCATGATCTAGCTCCTGGTGAACAAACACAAACAATTTTTTCACAGGAATGTTCTCTTTTTTTTTTCTCTCTCACAAGTTAGCAATTGTTGCAGTCCTGTGTGCTTACCTGGAAGGTGATCTGAAACGAATAAGAGCTTCCGTGTTGATTGGTGGTCTGGTTCCCCTCCTAGCATTGCTTGTTTGGGATGCAATTGCCTTTGGCCTTTCATCCCAGGTTGATCAAGTTGTTGACCCTGTTGAATTGCTCCTCAGGTCATTCTAAACTCACTCTTGATCAACTTTTTTGATACGAGTGTCTTGACTTGCCTATAAGATGTATATGGAATGACAATACATTATCAGGGTCAAATGGAGTGGAGTGTCATATATGGTACAAGCATTCTCTCTTCTAGCTGTGGGAACATCTTTAATTGGTACTCTTCTAAGCTTCTCTGAGTTTCTCAAAGAGCAACTCAATAACCTTAACCTGCAATCACGTGTATCCACAAGGTTTGATTTACAGATAACATTTGGCTTCTTGGTGTAAATTTGGTGTCTCTCGTCTAACTACTTTACTTTAGAACCTTGCAGAGATCAAATTCTCAGAAATGGTGGATAAGAAACAACTTAGGCTTCACAGCAACAGCAATTGCCATTGCTCCCCCTCTTCTGTTGTCAACAGCAATTCCAGATGCATTTTCTGCTGCTACGGATATAGCAGTGAGTTTAAATTCACGTTTCATTCAATAACAAAGCACTTTGGATATCGATTTTTCATTATAATGTTATGTTTGCAGGGCGGTTACTGCATGACAATGCTATATGGCATCCTACCACCAGCAATGGCATGGGCTATGCATAATAACAAAGTAAAGGACAGTGAAACAAAAATATCAATAGCAAGACCTGCCCTTGTCTCCATAGGACTAGTTGCGTGTGGTATAGTTGCAGTACAAGTTCTTCAAGACCTCTCTATGTTGCATTCTTGAAGTGTATCAGTCTGATGCTTGACATTGTAGATATGTAATTACAGAACAATAAATCTTCTCAAGATCATGAAAAGAAAAATCATGTTGAAACTGCAAGTTTATCAACAGAAAGACGGTCACACTCCTGTTTACAGCTGCATCACTTCATATAACACAATACATGCAGAGACAAGTTCACTACATAACTCCTTGGAATCTAGATACATAAGAAACTGACATGCTGCCCAGACGCTGAACCTTGGTTTCTGATCTTTTGTTTACAAAAGATACATAGAAAGGAGCTCAAATGAGTTACTTTATTCAACAAAGCAAGACAATAAATAGTGATAACAAACATACGATACAAATGGTGAACATCCATGGGACTGATCAAGCACAAGAACCATGAATTGGGGGAGCATAAATCTGCAAAATGACATGCGTGAAACACTTCATCCATATAAAATTTTAGTTCTTCACTGTGGTTACGTGCCTCAGAAGCATTTGGACAACATCAGCAGAGACTCTTGACGCTTCAGTCTTCAGGTGTTCGATCTTTTCATTAGTTTCAATCTCAAGACGTTTGACATTAGCACCTGAGTCACCACTAGTCTGTAAATGAGAGAAATCAGGAACCATGCTTAGTAAATTATAGAGAAAAGAAGTCAGACCCACAGCCCAAACATCTCCTTTCTCCCACACCCCAACAAGCAGAGAAGTTGGAAAATTGATGCAGTTCTGAGGATTAAATTTGGACTCACTTTTGTTATCATCAATTAGAAACATACTAGAGAAGAAAAGAAACCATATTTAAGGATCTAATGGAGCCATCTGGTCGAAAGCATTAAAAAAAATAATGCATGTATTAGTTGTGCATTACTAATACCTTGTTTGGTACACTTCTTCAACCAATGTACAAGTATATACACTATTTGGTAAAAATAATACATGGAAATTCATGATATAGTAATGTAAAGGGTACTAATGCATGCATTAGTATGGTAAAAGACACAATTACCCCTCAAAAGATTTGCCACATCCTTTCTACCATAATTGTGGAGGGTATTTTTGTAAACAAGTACTTTTTCAGAAATTATGCAATACATGTTATTTTTAATACCCCAAACCAAATGCTGCAAAAGAAACAATCTCAAGATAACTAATAAATGGAAATTCATGACATTCCTAATGCAAGGAATTTTAAAATGCACAGTAGCATAGCTAAAAACACAATTTGTGCCTCAAAATTTTTTCCACATCCTTTGTACCATATTTGTGGAGGGTATGTTCTAAACAAACATGTTTTTTAGAAATTATGCAATATATGTTACTTTTAATATATCAAACCAAACACTGCATAAGAAATGATCTTAACATAACCAATGCAACCATAACTAATACTACGGGTGTCAAATGGGCGGGTTGGGTTAAAATTGGAAATATTACAATGGATTAAATAGAAATCAGGTTGGGTTTCTTACCCGCCCAAGTTTACTTTGGGCTCAAATGAGTTGGGCTCAAAGGGACTAAATAACGGATTGGGTCTTGACCCACCCATTTTGATTTGATTAATCTCAATAATTTAACATATTGATATTTAACTGTTATAATCACAATTTGTATTTCCGCTCAAGAACTTTGTTAAAAAAGTAACAAAGTAACAAATTGATAGATAAATTCTAAAAGATGTTAAATAGATAATAATTCATACTTTCGATATAGGAACATATCTTGATAAAAAGTTTTAAAACGGGTTGAAATAGGAGATTGAATTGCGCTCAATCGAGAATTCTCTTCAAGTGGGGGCTAAGCTTAAACGGGTTGAGATTGAACCCAATTCAAATTATCTTCAGCCCAACCCTTAAAATTTTGGGCGGATTGGGCGGGTTACCTATGTTTGGGCTCATTTTTGACACCCCTAACTAATACTAACATTCATAATGAGCATTACTAATACACCATATTTAGCACTATTCTTGTACACTCTACCAAACGACCCCATATAGGACAAGAAAACATATAGAGGCGTTTGCTGACAATGCACACTGTGATACCTTTTGTCTATGATCAAGTGTAAAATGTAAAGCATTTAAAAGGAGGACAAGATCTGATAGAAGTCATTATTTTACGAGAACAAACAACTTGATACCATTCTTGTGCGAATAGGATCTTCTAGAAACAATTTGGGTCGTAGTTACCTGTTCAAGCTTTCTTTGAAATTCAGCCTCCATGTAAGCACGAAATTCAGCTATCTCCTTCTCAGCTTCCTCCTTGGCCTGCTTCAATCTAGCTTGCTTAGCTGCATATGAAACTCATGTTAGCACACATGCTCCTTTTATTAACCTAATCCAAGCATTCACAGAGCACTAAATGATAAGGTCAAGAAGACAAGAGACATCACTCATACTAAAAGTTAGACAAAAGAAATAAAAGATACCAAAATATGACATTTCATCTTTGTTTGATCAGTAAAGAGAAAGATACCAAAATATAAGCTTTTGGTTGACAATTTTGCAAACTTCAACTCAATTATTACCCAAAAAATGTAAACACAGCTAGCATATGCTAATCTAGATTCAAAAAATCTGAAAGCATCTAAAGACAATAAGCATGCACACCACGACAGGAAAAATATAAGTGCACCATAAAAGAGACACAACTGATAGTGTATTTAAACCGACAAAGATCCAGATCAGAAGGCCAGAAAACTGGATGCCAAAAGGAGGTAAAAGCAATTACCAGTCCTGGCAACATTGACGATGCGTTGGGCTTCCTGCTCAGCAGCTAAAAGGAGTTGAATTCCATTCTGGCCACCCCTGCTAGATTCCATTCTCGTCTATAAAACAGAAACAACTGCAATGAAGAATGAAATGTATCTCTCTAAGATCCTTGATAACACTTGCGATATAACTGACTATTTAGAAGATAACATGAATTACCATCATTAAACTGTAGCAAGAAAGAAAAGTCAGTCTTCATTGTTACATTATGATTGACTATGTAAAAACGAAATTTAGAAGATGGCCATTCAGTTAATTTGATAGTAATAACATCATAATAAGTTTAATAATGTTCTGAACAAAAATAGAAAAGTCAGAAGCAGTTAATCTACAACCACTATGAGATTCCAAGAGTAGAATAGCATGTATTTCTTATATGTATGTGTGCAGGAGAAACTTAATAATGTCTTGACACCAGATCTGACTTCTGTAATTTATCACCTATTTTTCCACTCCTATTCAAAAGATTAAGAATTTGCAGTCCAATATTTACTAGTTCCAAACCTAACCAATCTAGAACATCAATTTGGAACTAACAGGTAAGAAATTATGTGCTAAATAGAATATAAGAAGGGAAAGCTATTATCATTCTCTTCTCAGAACACAATCTATTCTAATAAAGCAACTATTTTCTAATCTTAGATGAAAATTCATCCAGGTTTCTTCCTTTCTCTTCTTCATCTGCTCTTTGGTCAGAGTAAATCCACCCAATCTCGGTAAGCCAGATTCAAAAATTCACATTGTGTCATGTCAACATGAGGCTTGTATACTTTCTACTATATTCCCAACTGAATCTCAGTGCTATCCTAGAAAAAATTACGATGCTGCCTCTCTTTTCACACTTGTCTTCTGAATTTAATTGTAAGAAACCTTTATATCAAGTACACATGGAGGGTGAATATCAACTGGTTGATCCATTCAGTCCATTAACTTAATGCAATTGGATTAAAGAACTTGAATAACACGATACCATAATGCTGGACACTTACTTGTTTCAATTAAACTCTTGCTTAGGAATTAAACAAACAAAACTGGATATCTAAAAGTTTATGGTTGACCAAAAATTCTTTTCAAACTCCAAAGTAAACCACAAGATCCATGCCCTCCAAATTGTAAATTACAAAGCATTAGTAAGAAAAATACTAATACTATATTTAATTCAATCATCGTATCACAATCCGAAGCAGCTTATGAAAAAATAAACAACCGCCACACAATAATAATAAAAATAAAAATAAAAACAGAAAATTCAAATCTGGATCAGAAACGTATAAACATGAAGCAACCCTTCACGCGCCACCATAGCGACAGTGAAAACAGATAGAATCTGTAGTTATTATCTAAAAGCACTTCAACAGGAACTGTATATTCGTCATTACATAACAAAGTAGATCAGAAGAAAACAAGTTGACTTAAACAAAAGGTCGGAACTAAATTGAAAAGAAAAATGGTCAAAACAAGTCAAAATAACAATCGTATCCAGATCTAATCCATTGAAGCCCGAAATCAGCAGAAAATTGAACTGCCAGATCGCTAATACTGATAAGCGCATTTTCATGTCTACTGCTACAACAACTATATAGAAGCTATGTAGAATCCGAGTTGAAAATATAGAGACAAAGAAAAAGATAATACCTCTGTAGAATCGGAATTGAGAAAGTTCTGGCCTTCGTTTCGATTTTGTTTCACACTCCACCTTATATTTGGACTTTTAACTTCATTTTTTTTCCCTTTTCCCTTTTCCCTTTCTCGTTAGTTATTAAATTAATAATAATCACTAATATTTTTCCTCGATTCTGACTTTGAACTATTATAATTAAAAATTATTCATTTTGATAAGATAGCAAGTTAGATATATTTTTATAAGATTATTTTATTAATATATGGTTTAAATAATTTTATTAATTATTATTTCTTTAAATATATATCTAATAATTTAGTAAAATATTTTTTTTGTGTGTTTTATTTTTTATGTTAAAATGTTAATTTAGTGATAGCTTATCTTTAGTTTTTTTTATTGCATCTAAAATTTTCGATATTATCTTTTCGAGTTGCACTTTATACTTAACTCATTTGTAGGTTAAATAATATATTATAATGAATCATACACATATATTACATTTTATGCATAATAATTTTTTTATGAGAATTCAATAAATATGATATATAATTTTGTAAGATACAGTTTTTTATGTATTTATTATACTTTGTGTATAACAAAAGAAAATTATGTCAATTCAATAAATATAATACATACATCAGTAAGAAATTATGATTTTAATGCAATTGAAATTGACCTTTATTGAATCTCAAAACTCTTTAATATATTTATAAAATAATAATATTTTATAATTCTACGTATATTAACTTAATGAGATTTTAATGTGTGTCAGGGCCGATGAGACATGTTAAGAACTATGTGGGTGCGGGTTCAGTTACAACGTGATGATTATTAATTTTGATCCAAATGAATGTTTTGTTCCTAATTTGTTTATTTATTTAAGCTAACTTTTCCGGTATGAATTTAAGTTTTTCTATTTTTAATAATTTTAGTAATTTTTAGATTAACTAGAAAGACTTATCACCGAGAAAAATTATTGAGTTTAAAATTATGATAGATCGCCGAGCTAGTACCTCTTGTATAGACAAATTTCTAATTATATTTTAATTAAAAAGAAAAGGAAATATTAGTAGAAAATGTGTGATAAATATGCTAAAACCTCACATGGAAAAAAAATGTAAATTATATACCAGAAAAAAGAAAAGAAAAAGGAAAAATGATGAAAATAGAGAAGAAATAATCAAAGTTGCATATCAAGTTGATTAAAATATTTTGACTTAAACCGCATGCGTTTCCTTGAAGATGTCCGCATATTTTAATTGATCGCATCAACTATCTTTGTTCCTATCAAACACCTTATTTATTCAAAAGTCATTTCTATTAAATACAAAGTGCTGACATGTCGAAAACGTGTACTACACTCTCCTTGGGCATGTAAAAGTACTGAAAATAATATTTTTTACTAACTTATTTACAAAAAATAATTAAAAATGATAACATAATTTCTTTTCAAAAGGAAGTTTTCTTCCCAACACAATATTCTGCTCCCTTTGACATTCTCATCTACCATTTCCATAATTTTTATAACACATACACCCCCCACTCGACCCCTCACCCCCTTCACCTATCTATTTCTCTCGTGTCTCCAATTCTTCTTCTACTTTTTTCCTTTTTATTATCTTTTTACATAGATCTTCATCTTCAATGTTTTGGCAAAACATCATTTAATTCGATGAAATAAATGTGAATTAATTTTTTCCAATAAAAATTTATTATCATCTATAACAATTGTTATAAATGATTACAAATGGGGAAAAGATAAAAGTAATGAATAAAAGGTTCTAATGTTATTAAAATGGAAAAAAATTAGATATTTAGCTTGAGCGAATGGTGTATTACAGACGATGATAAAATAACTAAGATTCAATGGAGGAAACAAAGGTGTCAGTTGATCAAAGAAGGAGCAGAAAGAGGTTGGGTGATGACATATTGGGCTGTGGTGCCGGCGTTGGCACCAATAGAAGGGCGATGGAAGAGGGATATGGGTTTAAAAGAAAAAGATGTCGGGGTGGGGAGGGTAATTTAAAAGAATAAATTTTATTTTCTTAAAAAATATTTTTAATTATTTAAATAGATCTTTTTAAAAAGTTAGTTTAAATGTCGCATGTCATTGTTCTATTGGTATGTTTATTATATATAAACGTTTGAAATACACCCATCTTAATATTTAACAGATTGTCATATATATATATATACTTTAACCTTAATAAGAATATATATATATATATATATATATATATATATATGTATATATATATATATATATTCTTATTAAGGTTAAAGTGTTCAATTATTTAGCATTAATTAGACAAACCAAAACTGAGGGCCGCTGAATTAATTTGGACCTCCATGTCATTACCAAGACATAGATTTCTGGTGTGGCTTGCTGTCCAGGGAAGGTTGCTTACACGGGAGAGGAAATTGAAGTTGAAAATCCCAGTTGAAGACACAACATGCTGTCTATGTGATGAGCAGGTTATGGAGACAAATAAACACCTATTCGAGGGAGTGCAGATGGATACAGGATATGTGGAGCAGGATCAACTTATGGACATGTGCAAAAATCCAAAATAATGAGATTGCAACAATCTTGGACAAAATTAAATCAAAGCACTGGAAGTAGTTCAAGAAGGAAATTATGGCAACTGTATGTGGAGCAATCTTGTACCATAATTAGAGGGCTAGAAATTGGAAGAAGTTCAAAGGAAAGTGTTGGGAAAACGCGGACAAGCACAAAAATATGTATGATAAAAGTAATGGAAATAAAATGAGAAAATAACGACACCAAGAATTTTACGTGAAAACCCTTTTGAATAAGGAAAAAAATCACGGATCAAGAGGAGCAATTGATATTACTATAGTAAGGAATTTTACACTATGTAGTCACGAATACAATACTCAAAGTGACTACTACACACTCAAAAGGAACAACACTCTTTTGGTTTCCGTCTTACTAAAATATCGCTCACACTCTATTTTTCTTCACAAACTATTTTCTTGTATAGTTTATGGAATACCTCACTTTGCTCTCAAAATGGTTTTTCTCTCTAATTTGGTGTGTTATACAAATGAGGAAGAATGCTCAATTTATAGAAGGATAAAACCATGCCTATGTCACTAATGACATATGTAAATATAGCAAAGTCAAGAATGGTTGCAAATCTTACGAATTTGCCAACTACCAAATCTTTTATTTTCAACTCCAATTACTATTTCTTTTTAACAATTACTTGTACCAATTGAATAACTAAAGTTGACTAAAAAATGGGATGGACTCAACAAATCATCCCCTCCAGTCCCATTTACTGGAAGAAGGTATCTTCAACTTCTTTAGAGAGAGCTCATACCCACAAGTTCTTTGCATAACTCGAACTTGTCTTTCGGTATCATCTTGGTCAGCATATCTGCAGGATTTTCACTTGTGTGAATCTTTTTGACGTGAAATGATTCATTCTCCACTTTCTCACGAATCCAATGATATCTGATGTCGATGTGTTTTGTTCTTGCATGGTACATGGAGTTCTTGCTCAAGTCTATTGCACTCTGGCTGTCACAATAGACAATATACTCCATCTGATTCAAACCAAGCTCTTGAAGAAATCGCTTTAGCCATATCATCTGCTTGCCGGCTTCAGTTGCCGCAATATACTTTGCTTCAGTTGTAGATAGTGCAACACACTTCTGCAACTTTGACTGCCATGATATAGCTCCCCCTGAAAAAGTAAACAAATATCCAGTAGTGGATTTTCTGTTATCAAGGTCACCTGCCATATCAGAATCTGTATAGCCTTTCAAGATTGGATTTGATGCTCCAAAACACAAGCATTCATCTAAGCTTCCTCTAAGATACCTGAGTATCCACTTCACAACTTCCCAATGCTCTTTTCCCGAATTTTCGAGAAATCTGCTGACAACACCAACTGTGTGAGCAATATCAGGTCTAGTGCACACCATTGCATACATTAGACTTCCGACGACGGAGGAATATGGAACTTTGGCCATGTTCTCTTTTTCCTACCTAGCTGCAGGACACATCTTCTTGCTCAACTTCATATGACCAGCAAGAGGTATACTAACAGGCTTAGCATTCTTCATATTGAAGCGCTCCAGTACGCGTTCAATGTACTTATTCTGGGACAAATAAATCTTCCTTTTATCTCTAAGACGAGTAATTTTCATGCCCACAAATTGATTGGCATGACCCAAGTCTTTTATAGAAAAAGACTTACACAACTTTTTCTTCAGCTCGTCAATCTTGGAATTATTCTTGCCCACAATCAACATATCACCCACATACAACAAAAGGATGATAAAATCATTGTCAGAAATTTTTTGTACAAATACGCAATGATCTGAAGAAGTCTTCTTATAGCCTTGCTCCCCTATAACAGATTCAAACTTTTTGTACCACTGTCTGGGAGCTTGTTTTAGGCCATAGAGACTCTTTTTGAGTTTGCATACAAAATTTTCTTTACCATCTACTTTGAAGCCCTCAGGTTGTTCCATATAAATCTCTTCTTCTAGGTCACCGTGAAGGAAAGTCGTCTTCACATCCATCTGATCAATCTCTAAATTAAGACTAGCAGCCAAACCTAGAACTGTGCGAATAGAGGACATTTTCACAACAGGAGAAAATATTTCGTCAAAGTCAATGCCTTTCCTTTGACTGAAGCCCTTAACAACCAATCTAGCTTTGTACCTGGGCTTCAAGTTGTGTTCTTCAACTTTAACATTGAACACCCACTTGTTCTTCAAAGCTCTCATTGCCTTGGGCAATTTTACCAACTCATAAGTGTGGTTCTCACGCAAATATGTCATCTCGTCTTGAATGGCTTCAATCCATTGATTCTTGCGCTTATCTTCCATGGCCTCATCATAACATTCAGGTTCTCCCCCGTCAATGAGTAACACATACTTATTAGGTGAATAACGGGAGGAAGAAAACCGCTATCTTGTGGACCTCCGAAACGGAATATTTGATTCGTCCACAACTTCATGAGCAACAGGATCATAAATAACAATATCATTGTTATTATCAACATCAACATGTTGATTCGATACATGATTCTTGGCGTCACCATGATTATCAAACCCAACAACATCATGCACATTTGTGTGAGGAACTTCATCATGTTGGGCTTTGTGGAGGCTTGTGAGCCGGCCCGACCCATTACTGAAACCCTAGGTTAACCATTTGTTTTTCCTATAAATATGATCCTTGTATTTGTAATTCTGAGGAGCACAAGTGAAATAAAATCCTCCTGTTACAGTCGTGGAGTAGGGAAACCGAACCACGTTAAATTCTTGTGTGTCCCGTTTGCGTTCCGTTTCTCTTTTCTCTAGATTATTGTGTGTGTTGTGTGTTTAATTCCCAACAATTGGTATCAGAGCGAGGTTTCAACAACACTGTAACACAAACTGTGAGAAATTGTCACCTAGGGTTCTTGTGTGAAGAACTGTGTGCAGGGAGGAGAGCCGCCGTTACCGTGTGGGTAACCTCAAGCAGCAGCCGGCTAGGAGAACCGCGCAGGGTGCGAACAGCCGTCGTCCGTGTGCTGTCCGTCGCGCCGTTCCGTTGGCCGTCGCGTCGAGAAGGAGTGTGCCGCCGCCGTTAAGGGAATTGCCGAAGGTGCCGTTTTTTTGTGGTGCAATATTTCTGACGAAATTACCAAGATCTGAAATTAGTTGTACCAAGTATCTCATTTAGTCCTTTGAGATGGCAGAAGATGGGAAGTTCCGAATTGAGAAGTTCGATGGTACAGATTTCAGTTGGTGGAAGATGCAGATTGAAGATTTGCTGGTTCAGAAAGATTTGGACATAGTGTTGGGTGACAAACAAGGAAAATTGTCTGATGCAGAGTGGGCAGTTTTGGATCAGAAAGCTATGTCAGTTATCCGACTCTCGTTGACCAAGAATGTTGCGTTCAACATTCTTAAGGAGAAGACAGCGAAAGGCATCTTGGAAGCCTTGTCTAACATGTACGAGAAGCCATCTGCAGCAAACAAAATTTTTCTGATTAGAGAGTTGGTGAACACAAAGATGAAGTAAGGCAGTTCAGTTACCGAGCACATCAACTCATTGAATTCGATCTTAGCCAGACTTTTGTCAGTTGGCATTAAGTTCGATGATGAAGTTCAAGCTTTACTACTGTTATCATCATTGCCTGACAGTTGGTCCGGAACGGTTACAGCAGTTGCCAGTTCAGTGGGACCTAATGGATTCACCTTTGAGAAGATTCGTGATCTCGTTCTTGGCGAGGATGTCAGAAGAAGGAGTTCTGGAGAATCATCAGGTGATATGCTAAACGTCGTCAGAGACAGAGGAAATAACAGAGGTAGTGGGAGCAGGAACCGAAGAAGGAGTCAGTCGAAGGCTCGGGATGGCTCAGGTGTAACATGTTGGAACTGCAAGGAGGTGGGACATTTCAGGAATCAATGCCAAAAAGACAAACAAGTCAACATTGCAGAAGACAGCGCCAACGAGGATTTGTTTATCTGTTGCGCGGAGAGCAATGTGGATTCCTGGGTCATGGATTCTGGTGCTTCTTTTCACGCTACCCACAACAGTGAAGCATTGCAGAATCTGGTTATTGGAGACTTTGGAAAGGTAAGGCTTGCAGACGATAGAGCTCTTGATGTTACGGGCATGGGTGACATGGTGCTGAAGACGCTAGTCGGTTTCTGGACCTTGAAGGATGTCAGAGTTGTTCCAAGCTTGACGAAAAGTTTGATTTCTGTTAGGCAGTTGGATGAACAGGGACATCATGTGAAGTTCGGAAATGGGCAGTGGAAGGTCGTGAGGGGCAATCTTGTCATGGCTCGTGGAACAAAAAGAGGATCGTTGTATATTGTCGGATTACCGTCTGAGGGAGTGACCGTCCCAGTTCAGAAGAAAAACAAAGTCCGGTTCACAGAATCTCGTGGGCAGAAGAAGGTTGTCTTTGCAAGAAAGAAACCCAGAGCCACAGGTCAGATTCAGGATGAACGAGCAAGGAAAGGTTCAGGAAGACCAGTCAGAGGCGTTTGTGGCAGTGGGAGCACCGGCCGTGCTTCAGCCAAGGCTCCTAGAAGACAGTGGGTCAAGAGAACCAGTATTCCAGCTGTTGATACGTCTCCAGAAAATATCTTGCTGAGTATGGAGAGTGTTTGTTCTCAGGGAGTTCTAGGATCCGGCAGTTCGTGTCTCAAGTGGGAGCCGGTAGGGACCGAGGACGAGTCAAGGGCAGTTTCAGCCGTGACTGATGTGTTGAAGCTTCGGGGAGCTTCAACGGGCCTTTCAGTTGACTGATGAGAAGGCCGCTGTAGCAGGAGAGAGTTGAAAAAGATTACTAGACATACAAGTGTTCTAAGTGGATGACAGTTGAAATTCTTGAAGCCTCCAAGTGGGAGATTGTTGGGCTTTGTGGAGGCTTGTGAGCCGGCCCGACCCATTACTGAAACCCTAGGTTAACCATTTGTTTTTCCTATAAATATGATCCTTGTATTTGTAATTCTGAGGAGCACAAGTGAAATAAAATCCTCCTGTTACAGTCGTGGAGTAGGGAAACCGAACCACGTTAATTCTTGTGTGTCCCGTTTGCGTTCCGTTTCTCTTTTCTCTAGATTATTTGTGTGTTTGTGTGTTTAATTCCCAACAATTGGTATCAGAGCGAGGTTTCAACAACACTGTAACACAAACTGTGAGAAATTGTCACCTAGGGTTCTTGTGTGAAGAACTGTGTGCAGGGAGGAGAGCCGCCGTTACCGTGTGGGTAACCTCAAGCAGCAGCCGGCTAGGAGAACCGCGCAGGGTGCGAACAGCCGTCGTCCGTGTGCTGTCCGTCGCGCCGTTCCGTTGGCCGTCGCGTCGAGAAGGAGTGTGCCGCCGCCGTTAAGGGAATTGCCGAAGGTGCCGTTTTTTTGTGGTGCAATATTTCTGACGAAATTACCAAGATCTGAAATTAGTTGTACCAAGTATCTCATTTAGTCCTTTGAGATGGCAGAAGATGGGAAGTTCCGAATTGAGAAGTTCGATGGTACAGATTTCAGTTGGTGGAAGATGCAGATTGAAGATTTGCTGGTTCAGAAAGATTTGGACATAGTGTTGGGTGACAAACAAGGAAAATTGTCTGATGCAGAGTGGGCAGTTTTGGATCAGAAAGCTATGTCAGTTATCCGACTCTCGTTGACCAAGAATGTTGCGTTCAACATTCTTAAGGAGAAGACAGCGAAAGGCATCTTGGAAGCCTTGTCTAACATGTACGAGAAGCCATCTGCAGCAAACAAAATTTTTCTGATTAGAGAGTTGGTGAACACAAAGATGAAGTAAGGCAGTTCAGTTACCGAGCACATCAACTCATTGAATTCGATCTTAGCCAGACTTTTGTCAGTTGGCATTAAGTTCGATGATGAAGTTCAAGCTTTACTACTGTTATCATCATTGCCTGACAGTTGGTCCGGAACGGTTACAGCAGTTGCCAGTTCAGTGGGACCTAATGGATTCACCTTTGAGAAGATTCGTGATCTCGTTCTTGGCGAGGATGTCAGAAGAAGGAGTTCTGGAGAATCATCAGGTGATATGCTAAACGTCGTCAGAGACAGAGGAAATAACAGAGGTAGTGGGAGCAGGAACCGAAGAAGGAGTCAGTCGAAGGCTCGGGATGGCTCAGGTGTAACATGTTGGAACTGCAAGGAGGTGGGACATTTCAGGAATCAATGCCAAAAAGACAAACAAGTCAACATTGCAGAAGACAGCGCCAACGAGGATTTGTTTATCTGTTGCGCGGAGAGCAATGTGGATTCCTGGGTCATGGATTCTGGTGCTTCTTTTCACGCTACCCACAACAGTGAAGCATTGCAGAATCTGGTTATTGGAGACTTTGGAAAGGTAAGGCTTGCAGACGATAGAGCTCTTGATGTTACGGGCATGGGTGACATGGTGCTGAAGACGCTAGTCGTTTTCTGGACCTTGAAGGATGTCAGAGTTGTTCCAAGCTTGACGAAAAGTTTGATTTCTGTTAGGCAGTTGGATGAACAGGGACATCATGTGAAGTTCGGAAATGGGCAGTGGAAGGTCGTGAGGGGCAATCTTGTCATGGCTCGTGGAACAAAAAGAGGATCGTTGTATATTGTCGGATTACCGTCTGAGGGAGTGACCGTCCCAGTTCAGAAGAAAAACAAAGTCCGGTTCACAGAATCTCGTGGGCAGAAGAAGGTTGTCTTTGCAAGAAAGAAACCCAGAGCCACAGGTCAGATTCAGGATGAACGAGCAAGGAAAGGTTCAGGAAGACCAGTCAGAGGCGTTTGTGGCAGTGGGAGCACCGGCCGTGCTTCAGCCAAGGCTCCTAGAAGACAGTGGGTCAAGAGAACCAGTATTCCAGCTGTTGATACGTCTCCAGAAAATATCTTGCTGAGTATGGAGAGTGTTTGTTCTCAGGGAGTTCTAGGATCCGGCAGTTCGTGTCTCAAGTGGGAGCCGGTAGGGACCGAGGACGAGTCAAGGGCAGTTTCAGCCGTGACTGATGTGTTGAAGCTTCGGGGAGCTTCAACGGGCCTTTCAGTTGACTGATGAGAAGGCCGCTGTAGCAGGAGAGAGTTGAAAAAGATTACTAGACATACAAGTGTTCTAAGTGGATGACAGTTGAAATTCTTGAAGCCTCCAAGTGGGAGATTGTTGGGCTTTGTGGAGGCTTGTGAGCCGGCCCGACCCATTACTGAAACCCTAGGTTAACCATTTGTTTTTCCTATAAATATGATCCTTGTATTTGTAATTCTGAGGAGCACAAGTGAAATAAAATCCTCCTGTTACAGTCGTGGAGTAGGGAAACCGAACCACGTTAAATTCTTGTGTGTCCCGTTTGCGTTCCGTTTCTCTTTTCTCTAGATTATTTGTGTGTGTTGTGTGTTTAATTCCCAACACATCATGATGAACTATACCATCAAAACTTGAAGATTCTACCTTCTCCGCTTTGTCAATATCTTCAATTGTTTGATTCTCCATGAAAATAATATCACGGCTTCTCACAAGTTTCTTTTCAATTGGATCATATAGTCTGTAACCAATTCATCTAGGTCATATCCAATGAAGATGCATTGCCTTGTCTTGGCATCTAACTTTGACATCTCATCCTTCGGCACATGTACAAAAGCTTTTCAACCAAATACTCTCAAATGGTCATAGGAAACATCCTTTCCATACCAAACATTATTTGGTACATCACTTTGCAAAGCAACAGCAGAAGATAGATTAATAACATGTGTAACGGTTAATAAAGCCTCACCCCAAAATGAGTTTGGCAACTTTGCTTCATAAAGCAAACATCTAACTCTTTCCATCAAGGTCCTGTTCATCCTCTCAACCAAACCATTAAACTGAGGAGTCTTGGGAGAAGTCTTCTGGTGTCTAATAGCTTGATGCTTGCAGAATTCATCAAATGATCCACAATATTCACTGTCATTATCAGTACGAATACATTTCACTTTCTTTCCAGTTTCTCTTTCAACTGAAGCCTAAAACTGCTTAAAGACACCTAACACTTGGTCTTTAGTCTTCAAGACATAGACCCAAAGTTTTTCTCGAGCAATTATCAATGAAAGTGACAAAGTAAAGTGCACCACCCAATGTCTTTGTCTTCATTGGACCACATAAATCAGAGTGCACTAACTCAAGCAACTCTGTGCCATAATGTTGAAGAGCTATCGCTCTCAACCGCATTCACCATATCAACACAAGTAGAGGCTGTAGTCCAGTATAGATCACGACGTTTGTTACCACGAGCCACAACCAAGGAACCCTTAATGAGCTTCCATTTTGCATCACCGTTGGTACTAATATATTCTTCATCATATAAAACACCAACAGAAATTAGGTGCAGACGAACATCAGGAGCATCTTTCACATTGTTCAAAACTAGTTTAGTTCCAACACTAGTTTCCAAACAAATTGAATCAATACCAACCACTCTAGAAACAGTCTCATTACCCATACTCAAGGTTCAAAAATCACCAGGAGTGTAGGATGAGAAAAAATCCTTCCTTGATGTCACATGAGATGCGGCACCAGTGTCCACAACCCAGCTTGACTCATCACAAGCAATATTTATCAGGTTTGCATCAAGAACGGTAATAAGATCTTTGGTGGTGACAGTGGCTAGGCAAATTTCATTGTCATCTTCTTTAGTTTCCTCTTTGTTATTGTTCTTCCTCTTCAACTTCCTACAGAACTTCTTTGTGTGTCCTTTCATGCCACAATGATAGCACTCAATATCCTTAAGTCTACCTTTGGATTTGCTCCTATTTTGTTCTTTATGCTGAGAACCACGAGTTTTATTTCTCCCCCTGGGCAATTATCAGGACATCCGAGGAAGAGGAACCTTGTTTTCTTCTCATCTCTTAGTTCAAGACACTACTCTTGGCGGAATACATAGAGATCACACCATCCGGAGCATAATTTGACAATGAAGTTCTAAATATTTCTCAAGAATCTGGTAGGGAACAAGTAGAAGCAAACTTGAATTTCTTCATCAAATTTGATGCCCATAGCAGATAATTGGTTCATAATCCCCTGAAAATTATTCAGATGGTCTATCATCGGAGAACCATCAGGATACTTCAAACTCAACATCTGCTTTATTAAGAACATTTTGTTGTTGCCAGTCTTTCGAGCATACAAACTTTCAAGATGCTCCCATAGGGTTCGATCATAATTAACATCATTCAAAGTAACCATTCTACTTGTGTTGGCTTCAATTGTTTTCCCAAAAAATATAGTTATCGCAAATCAAAGTAAATCTTTTCTGATGTGGAAGTTCAGATTGTGCTGCAACAACAGAGCATACTCAGATAAAACCTTGCTCTGATACCAGTTTGTTGGGAAAACGCAGACAAGCACAAAAATATATATGATAAAAGTAATGGAAATAAAATGAGAAAATAACGACACCTAGAATTTTATGTGGAAACACTTCTGAATAAGAGAATAAACCACAGACCAAGAGGAGCAATTGATATTAACTATAGTAAGGAATTTTACACTGTGTAGTCACGAACACAATACTCAAAGTGACTACTACACACTCAAAAGTAACAACACTCTTTTGGTTTCCGTCTTACTAAAATATCGCTCACACTCTATTTTTCTTCACAGACATTTTCTTGTATAGTCTATAGAATACCTCACTTCGCTCTCAAAATAATTTTTCTCTAATTTGGTGTGTTCTACAAATGAGGAAGAATGCTCTATTTATAGAAGGATAAAAACCATGTCTATGTCACTAATGACATATGTAAATATAGCAAAGTGAAGAATGGTTGCAAATCTTACCAATTTGCCAACTACCAAATCTTTTATTTCAACTCCAATTACAATTCTTTTTTAATAATTGCTTGTACCTATTGAATAGCTAATGTTGACTAAAAAATGGGATGAATTCAACAGAAGGAATATTCATATTGAAGGGGCAGTAAGGCAGATAATGGAAATCATTGACAGATTATCTTTGCTAGATAATTCAAAGAAAGCTCATAATTGTAGAGGTTTTAATTCAACATTTAGTATATAATTAGATTTTTTTTTGTTTGTTAGAAGCCTAACTGTTCCAAGAATAGATGCTCTTTAAGATGTAAACGTTCTTGGTGGTATGTTAATATTTATAGTTGTTACCAAAAAAATAGTGTTCAATAGGTACTAGTCGAATTTAAGGTGTCTAATAAAATATGTGGACACTTTAAGGGCCGTATATGACTTAAGCCAAATATTTTCAACCCATATCACCCTGCCTCATGTCGTATAACCTTTTAATTTATTTTTACTAAGCTTGGTACCAACTTACCCCAATTAATTTTAAAAAAAATTGTAATGTGTGATGAGGCAGATTGTAGTCTTTGCGGTTTATGCAGATTTTTTCACAATTGCATTGTCCTAGCGGAGGTATTGAATTGAACACTAGTTGAAATATTCAATAACAACGTGATTGATTATATTTATTGAACTGAAATAGAAAATCATATATTTATATAAAAGAGAACCCTAGGCCCGTCTACATGACGCAATCACAAATTAGAATTTTCTTTCAAATTTATTTATTTTCAAATATAGTATTCCCCTTTCATGAAAAGTTGTGACTTTTATGAAGAATTATGACTTTTATGAAGAGTTATAACTTTATGAAAAGATTTGACTTTTAGTATGTAATTAGATTTTTTTTTTTGTTAGAAGCCTAATTGTTCCAAGAAAAGGTGCTCTCTAAGATGTAAACGTTCTTGGTGGTATGTTAATATTTACAGTTGTTACAAAAGAAATAGTGTTCAATAGGTACAAGTCGAACTTAAGGTGTCTAAATAAAATATGTGGGCAACTTTAAGAGCCGCATATGACTTGAGCCAAATATTTTCAACCTATATCACCCTGCCTCATGTCGTATAACCTTTTAATTTATTTTTACTAAGCTTGTACCAACTTACCCCCAAATAATTTTTTAAAAAATTGTAATATGTGATGAGGCAGATTGTAGTATGCGGTTTATGCAGATTTTTTCACAATTGCATTGTCTAGTGGAGGTATTGAATTGAACACTAGTTGAAATATTCAACAACAACACGATTGATTATATTTATTGAATTGAAATAGAAAATCATATATTTATATAAAAGAGAACCCTAGGCCCGTCTACGTGGCGCAATCACAAATTAGAATTTTCTTTCAACTTTATTTATTTTCAAATATAGTATTCCCCTTTCATGAAAAGATGTGACTTTTATGAAGAATTTCAACTTTTATGAAGAGTTACGACTTTATGAAGAGATGTGACTTTTATGAAAAGTTGTGATTTTATAAAGAGTTAAGTCTTTTATAAAAAAAATGTGAATTCTATGAAAAGTTTTGACCTTCTCGAAGGGTTGTAACTTTTCCAAAGAGTTGTGACATTTCTATAAGGCATAATAAACATTGTTCACACTACCCTTTGTTGTATATAAATAGAGAGATTTCCTCTCATTTAAAAACAACGAAAATTCTGAACTTCTACTTCTTCTGCACAATCAATATTTGTAAACTTTGTTATTGTTAAGTTCCTCCTAACACCATTGTTTTTCTATCAATACAATTGTGAATAGAATCCTTCCATCCTATGAGGATCTATTCCTTTAAACTTCAGGTACTAGAGACAAATAATTTTCTTAAAGGGACACTGTACATTCAGTAGACTCAATTTTTTTCTTTCTGTATCCTGATATATATTTTTATAGTCATTAATTTATGTTTGTGATATTAATTGTTGTTTATGTTTCTGTAAAGTTATTGTTTTTTATTTGTAAAGTTATCCTGGTATACTTTTTTACAATCATTAATTTATACTTCTGATATTAATTGTTGTTTTTTAGTACATGTTTTAAATTTTATTGTTTATGTTTCTCTAAAGTTGTTGATTATTTGTAAATTATTGTTATAAATATTTGTTAGTATAAATTAAGATTATTTAATTAATAAAAAATTAATATTCCATGTTAATGTTCATCTAATTTCCCAAAAATATCAAATAACAACACTCTTGGAAAGCAAAAGGATAAATTATAAAGTCAATATAAAGATAATTGATTGAAGGATAAATAATAAGATGTTATGATTATCACTTTCCTTTACATTAATAGTGATCGTTACTACGTAATTTTGTATGTAATACAGTTAGTGTTTTAGATTTAATGACTAATAAATTTTAAGTATTTATTTATAAATTTTGTTATATCAAATTTCTGCGTGAAGTGCAGATAATTTACTAGTTTACTATAAAAAAGATAATCAACAAAACAACAATAAAGAAGGGAATGAGATGCTAGAAAAATTGAAGGTGAGAAGTGTAGACTTCGCATAAGCACAAAAATTGTGCACTCTTTTGCTTGCCTTATATTTTTCTATTTAAATATGTTCTGTACATCATTCGCTACATACCTCCATATAGGCATATTTGTACATTAGGTTCATAACAATGTCCACATCCTTGAAAAGAACTTTGTTCTCAAGGTTCAATTAAAGCAACTCTAATATTGCAGCAGTAAACCATGTTCAAGAGCTTTCTCTTTTTTTTCAAGTGAAAACTCAAGAATACAGAACTATCTTTTATAATTAACCAGAAAATCCTTCCAATGAACTAGTACATATAGGTGCAAGAGCTACTAAAAAGATACAACGTATAAAAGAAAGTATGATACAACTCCCATCATAAGAAATAGGGAGTTGAAGCTATTGAAAATATCATCGTCTTCACCTATGAAACATCACTAAATTTTGCAACCTAACTATGCCATGTCATCAAAAAGTAACACCAGTACAACCAACACGCACGAGTAGGAATTATCAATCGACCAAATCCACCAAATAATATCATATAGATAATCAAAGAAACATGCAACTTCAATATAAAATTTGGACTCCAACCCTTCAATCACCACTCTTACCACAAACAATATTCCTTTGGACTCCTACACTCTATCTCAAGTCACTCTGTTTTATGTCAGTGCCAAATGCACCATCTAGGCTATCCGATCCTCATAAAAGATCATAACCTAACCCTTCTATCATATAAAGAAATTATCGAATACCACACCACTAGCAACTCCATTAACCAGTCTACTATTCTTCAAAAACTTTCATGCCAACACCCTACTTCTTAACCCGTTGAGTCAACTAAAGCAAAACCTTACTAAACAACCTTGGCTTACATCACCATCTTTAGATATGCTCTAAACAGTACCCATAACCCCCCAACTTTTAAACAACTCACCAGGTCTCCTTCCATCAACCTTACCAAATAATCACATTGTTGAATATTAATGCAGGCTGAGCTGGCTGTAACTAACTATTAGTTAGCTGACTAACGTGTATTAATTAGTTAGCTATGTAGTTAAGTAATAATGACAATTAGTTTAATAGTTAGTTAACTAATCTACAAATTGTATATAAGTAGTGTGTACAGCTGTAATTCTCATTCATTTAATAATATCTTCTCTCTTCCTTCTTCAATTTTCCCTCAAGCTCCATTGTTATGGATTAGTATCAAATCAATTAGTTACATGATCAGAGTGAGTGTGTTTTGAGGGATTCTCTGAGGAGTACAAAATACAGAGGATCGTGAGATTCATTTTTTTTCTATCATTCATTGTTGAGTATTTTTGAAGAAGATTCAAATCTATGGGGAGCAATACTGATTAAAATCATCCATTGTATTTGCATCCTTCTGATGCACCAAGTTCACTTTCAATTGAAATTCAGCTTAAAGGCATAGAGAATTACATGATTTGGAGTCAAGCTATGAAATTAGCACTTCTGGAAGGAACAAATTGGGATTCATCAATGAATCTGTTACAAGAAACATTTATGAAGGAGATTTACAAAGAAAACGGGAGAGATGCAATGCCATTTTGGTTTCCTGGTTAATGAGTAGTGTATAATCAGATCTTCTTAGTGGAATTCTTTTTAGATTTGATGCTTATCTCGTCTGGAACGATCTTAAAGAGCGATTTCACAAGGTAAACAATCTCGAGCTTACCATTTACATAAGGAAATAGCAAGTGTAGTTCAAGGTGTATCCTCTGTTTTAGTGTATTATTCTAAGCTAAATGATCTTTGGGATGAACACAATTCGATTATTTCATTCCCTATGATGCTTGTGAGAGATCGAAAGATTTTATATAAAATTTAGAGAGGCAGAAGTTATTTCAGTTCCTTATGGGGTTAAACGATTGTTATGCTCATGGGAGATCTCAAAGTTTAATGATGAGTCCTGAACGTAGAGTGAATCAGGCGTATGTTATGATTATACAGGATGAAAGTCAAAAAATGCTTATTGGTGGGAAATGTGTTGTTGGAAGTCGATTGAAACCTTCAGTTTTTTATGCTGCAGAAAAAGGATGTCACAACTATGTATTCAACTAGAGGTTCAGGACCAGGACAATCATCTGGTTTGGGAGGTCATCAATATCAGAAGAAATATTGTGATTTCTGCAATAGGAAGGGTCATACTAGGGCTTATTGATACAAATTAATGAAATGTGAACATTGCTTGCAGAAGGGACATGTTAAGAAGACTTGCTATAAGCTAATTGGATATCCAGAAAACTTCAATGTGAAGAAAAGAGTCAATGTTGCTACACATCCTCTTGCAGGATTAAATCTAGGATATAATCATGGCCCTCAAGTTGGATCACTTCAAGCTGGATTTGCTGGTCCTGCACTTGCCTTTACTCAGAATCAATACAATCAGATTGTACAAATATTGAGCAAATGTTCCATAGGGATGTAGTTGCAAACATGGAAGGTAATTTCAATTGTGCTACCAACACTGCCAGTGCAAACAGTGCAGGTATCCTTCCTTCTCATATTGATTATAGTGTGATACGAATTGTTGATACTTGAGCTACTAATCATATGATAGGTAATAAGCTTGTGTATTAAACTAGTACATTAGTAGATGATGCTGGAAAAGTTCAATTACAAACAGGAGAATCTGCAAATATATCTCACATAGGGAACTGTCAATTGTATGGAGGTGATTTCATTGAGAATGTGTTGTGTGTGCCAACATTTAAATTCAACCTTTTGTCAGTATCCAAGTTGACAAAAGAATTGAAATGTTGTGTTGTGTTTTCCCCTATTTTTGTTTGTTTCAGGATCTCTCTTCTGGGAAGGTGAGGGAGATTGGTAAGGAACAAGATGGACTTTATGTAATGTACTCAAAGAGGGGGACAGAAAATCAATAGAAATCTCTGGTAATACAAAAGGAGGTTGATGCAGTATTACGGCATAAAAGGATGGGACATGCTCCCATGTCAGTTTTAAGAAATTTATAGTTTTTTAAAATAAATCACTTTTCAATGCAGACAAATGTGATATATGTCCTTTGGCAAGACAAACTAGACGCATGTTTTGTGCATACTCTTGTTTGGTGTGTTTCTACGATGTTGCATTAGCCCAAAATTATTGAAAAAGAGTCTTCATTAAGGGTGTGAATTGTTGATTGCTAGACTATTCTGATGAACTAAAATTATGAATTATTGCATAAAGTATGTACCACAAAATTATGATTAAAGATGTTTGGTCGATTATAAAGCGGGTGGATAAGTTTAAAGGGTAAGAGTTATGAGTTGATTGTTTAGAGTTTGTTCGAGGAAGAACAAAGTTTTAAGTGTGGGGCGGTGATCTTAGGCATATTTATATGCCTAATTATTGAGAATTATCCATATTTAACAAGAGTGTAAGAACGTTCACTAATCTAATTGACATGTTTTTAGTTAGGATTCGATGATTTTATACTAATATACATGATTAGATGTTATGCAGGGATCATAAGTGAAGTGATTTTGTAAGGAGAAGGACAAAGGAATCAAGGACGACAAAGCAACACATAAAAAGAGCTTGGCGCAACAAACAACACGCCAGATCGAAAATTACTAAAAGTCAATTTTGGCACAATGCACCAACCTTCCAGGCGCGTTTAAGGCGCCCTGCCTCAAGCTCCGACTGACGTTTTTGGCAAAATTTGGTTTAATTAGGATCCCTACTTGGGGTAGAAATGAAAAATACTTTTTCTAAACTCTATAAATAGGACCCTAGGAATATTTACTTCTTCTTTTTGGGGTGGGGGGGTCAACCTCTTCTTGATGTGCATGAGCAGTGATTAAAACCTTGTAATAGGTTTCAATTCTCTAACTCCTTTTT
>JAKWJD010001758.1:40590581-40683293 GCA_027705065.1 Solanum peruvianum
TTCGCTTGAATAGGGAGGTTGTGGGTTCGACCCCCCATAGCCCCCCTTATTTTCCAATTAATTTCGCTGATGAGGAGGCTATGAGGTTGTGGGTTCGAACCCCCACAGCCCCTCTTTCTTTAATTTAATTAAATGGGTGCGACTGCAGTGACGTTGTGGGATCGAATCCCCACAGCCTCATTTTTTTTTCTTATTCGCCTACCCTTTTTCTTGAGGTCATGGGATCGATTCTCACGCCTCGCGTTTCTCTCTTTTTTTTTTCCGTGTTTTGGGGGTCATGGGTTCGATTCCTGCCCCCAGCCCCTCTTTTATCCCTTTTTTTGGCGAATTGAGGGTTGTGGGTTCGATTCCCCGCCCCAGCCCCCTTTTTTCCCTTTCTTTTTTTTTTTCTTCCTCTTCCAGCACCCGATTTCGAATCCCCCCAGCCCCCTTTTTTTTGTTCAGTTTCTTTCGCAGGTGAGGTCTTGGGTTCGATTCCAATTGACCTCACTTAGTTTATATTATTTTTAAAAACTCAGAATTTGACACTTTTGAAGGGTACAAAATCTGGATTTTTTTTTGTCCTTCTCCAACCATTATTAGGTGCATTTTTTTCATAAGTGTAAGTAGCTATAAGATGGTTATTCAATTAACACTACTTCATCATAATGAGCATCGCATTGTACACCCATTAAACACATAAAATACACAATGAATACACACTTAATTACCCCAAAACAGGGGCGAAAACACTACCCTATACACGCCCATACATCAACTTTTTCGGTCATATTTTGATGGTCTTTATCGTGATTTCCCGCACATAAACACATTCACATTTATTTAAACACTCATTCATGCAAAAATCTAGCAGCACAACATACACCCATCCTACAAATTCTTAGGGAACTAGGACAAGGACAATACGAAGGGGGAACAACCTTAGTTCAAGAGTTTAAGAAACGTTCAAAAGAAAGTACTCTTGGAGAAAGAATTCCATGAGAGAAGCCCATACTTTATTGATGTTCAAAAACGAAGATTCGCTACCAAAACTCTCTCCAAAAATCAGTCCAAGTTACCTCAACGTCCACACACCAACTCAACGACAACTCTCTTTCGCCTTAATTTTTTTTTTTGGTTGCTTGGTTTTTCTTAGAATTTCATGTGAGTCTTCAAGCATGAAGAACTCTTGATATTTGGCAGAACAACGTGAGAAAGATGGAGAATGTGAGAGAGAGAGTTAAGAAGCGTGGGAGAGAGAGAACTATTAGGATTAGGAGACTAATTCAAGACTTAGTCAATATAATTTAAATTAAATTAATACAAACATGTTTTATTTTAATTAATACGCGAAAGACAATTATGACCTTAAATTTTTGATTTTCAATTAATAAATAAATCACCTTAAGTACCCATTATTCTTATATATTTTTTTGGATCGTTACATTATCCCCCCCATTAGGAACATTCGTCCCTGAATGACACTACCATTACATATCGTAATTCAATCAGATCATAACTTAATCGCTATGTACAATCAGCCAATAGCAACAAAATACAAAGACATAAGGAAATATAGCCTTAAGAGTAGGAATCTTACCTCAAGAGTTGAAAAGATGGGGATATCGGGATCTCATGTCGGCCTCAGCCTCCCACATAGCACCCTCCACAAGATGATTTCACTAGAATACCTTCACTGTGGCAATCTCCTTATTCCTCAGCCGCTTGACTTGTCTGTCTACGATCTCAACAGGTACCTCCTCAAAGGACAAGTCTTCACCAACCCCCAAACCTTCCAAACGTACGATTGATCCTAGATCACCTAGGCACTTCTTCAACATAGAGACATGAAAGATTAGATGAACAGAAGATAGTTCCACAGGCAGTGCTAACTCATAGGCCACCTCACCCACACACTATAGGATCTCATATGGCCCCACATACCTCGGACTCATCTTCCCTTTCCTACTAAATCTCATCACCCCTTACATAGGCGATATCTTCAAGTAAACTTGGTCACCAACGTTAAATTCTAAGGGCCGCTTTCTGTTGTCTGCATATGATTTCTGTCGGCTGTAAGCAGTATCCAACATGTCCCTAATCATTCTAACTTCCTCCAAGGCCTCATGAATGATCTATGGACCCAAAATGGATGACTCTCCAACCTTGAACCACCCAACTGGACATCTACACCTCCTACGATACAATGCTTCAAACGGTGCCATCCCAATGCTGGAGTGATAGCTATTATTATACGAGAGCTCTATCAAAGGTAGATGGTTATCCCACTAATACCTATAAATTCAATCACACACGCTCTCAACATGTCCTCCAATGTCTGAATGGTGCGCTCTGCCTGCCCATCTGTCTGAGGATGAAAGGCGGTGCTAAGTTTCACCTGCATGCCTGAGCTTTTAGGGAAAGATATCCTAAAATGTGAAGTAAACTGAGCTCCTCTATCTGAAATGATAGAAAAGCAATCCACGCCATCTCATTAATCTCATCAATGTAGATCTCGCCGTAAATCCTCGGTCCTGTAAGTAGACTACAGGGATAAAGTGGGCAGACTTAGTAAATCTGTCCACAATAACCCATATGGAGTCATGTTGCCACCTAGTCCTTGAAGACCAACCACGAAGTCCATATTAATGGCCTCCCATTTCCAAATCGGAACCTCAATAATCTGAGTTAGACCACCTGGCTTAAGATGCTCTACCTTAACCTGCTGACAATTAGGACACTTAGCCATATAGTCTGCAATATCATTCCTTTTGCCATCCCTCCAATAAATCTTCTTAAGATAATGATACATTTTGGTGGAACCTGGATATATGGAATATCTGGAACCATGGGCCTCCATCACAATCCTGGTCCGTAAATCATCTATATCTGGTACACACAACCGGTTCTTGTATCTAAGTCTGCCTTCATCTCCCAAAGCGAAAGACTCGTTCATTTTTAACAACACCGATTCCTTCTGCTCCATCAACACAGGATCAAGATCGTCACCCTTTTCGACTTCCACTATCAGGGATGATTCAGAACTAGGGTGAACAGAAACAACTCCACTAGTAGAGTCAACCAACCGCACACCCAGTCTGGCCAGTCTGTGTATCTCTTTCACTAGATCCTTCTTCTCATTATCAACGTGGGTTGTACTCCCCATGCTAATCCTGCTCAAAGCATCACCTACAACATTAGCCTTACCTGGATGGTAGTGCACATTCATGTCATAATCCTTCAACAGCTCCAACCATTTGTGTTGACGTAGATTCAACTACCTCTGCGTGAACACGTACTGGAGACTCTTATGATCCGTGAACAACATCCACAATGTTCTCCATACAGATAATGCCTTCACAGCTTCAATGCAAATATCACAGCTGCCAACTCCAAGTCATGAGTGGGATAATTCTTTTCATGAACATTGAGCTGTCTGGAAGCATAGGCCATCACCTTAGCAGCCTGCATAAGAACACATCCCAAACAAACCCTAGATGCATCACAATAGACAGTGTAATTCTCTCCACTCTTAGGCAGAGTAAGCACCAGGGCTGAAGTGAGTCTGTCCTTGAGCTCCTGGAAACTCTTCTGACACATCTCCGTCCATTCAAAGTTGGTTCTTCTTTGTTAAAGCTGTAAGTGGGGCAGCAATGGAATAAAAGCCCTCCACGAACCTGCGGTAGTAACCAGCCAATCCACAAAGCTACGGATATCGGTGGGAGTAAGAGGCTTTGGCCAGTTCTTAACAGCTTCAGTCTTTCTGAGGTCCACTTCTACACCTTGATTGGCCACAACATGGCCCAGGAAGGTCACTGATCTTAGCCAGAATTCGCATTTGATGAATTTGGCATACAACTGATGCTGTCTAAGTACCTGCAAAGTTAGTATCAAATGCTATTCATGCTCTTCCTTGGTATTAGAGTAGATGAGAATGTTATCAATGAATACTATGACGAAAGAGTCAAGGTACTCACAGAAGAATCTGTTCATGAGATCCATAAATGTAGCAGGTGCATTCGTGAGACCGAATGACATAACCAAGAACACATAATGACCATAATGGGTACGAAAAGATGCTTTTGGGACATCCCCATCCCTAACCCTAAGTTGATGATACCCTGAACGAAGATCAATCTTAGAGAAGAAACTAGATCCTTGGAGCTGATCGAACAAATCATCAATTCTGAGAAGTGGATATTTATTCTTTATAGTGACTTTGTTGAGCTGTCGATAATCGATACACATTCTAAGGGTCTCATCTTTCTTCTTTACACACCAACACTGGAGCCCCAAGGGGATATGCTCGGCTGAATGAAACCCTTATCGGTGAGATCTTTTAACTGCAGCTTCACCTCTTCGAGTTCTACTGGAGCCATTCTATAAGGAGGAATTGAGATTTGTTTTGTATCACGTTTTAAGTCGATACCAAAGTTAATCTCTCCAAGGGAAGGGACTCTAGGCAAATCTTCAGGAAACACATCTAGGAATTCATTTACTACAGGAACCGAGTCTATGGAAGGAACGTCATGATCTAAATTATTAACACTCACAAGATGACATAGTAACCCCTTGGCCATCATTTTATTGGCCTTAAGATTTGAATTCAAGGGGTTAGGATGATTCAAATTGTACCCCTCCCAGACTAACTCTTCTTCATTAGGGAAGCAAAACCTCACCACTCTACTACGACAGTCCAAGCAAGCATAATAGCCGTGAAGCTAGTCCATGCCAAGAATAATATCAAAATCATGCATGGGTAACTCAATCAAGTTAGGAAACATAGTATTGCAACTCACAATTGTTGGGCAATTCTTGTATACCCTATTATTTCTTACATTTTCTCCTAAAGGCGTACATTTTCAGTTAGTATTTCAAAAGTAAGGGCAAGCTGAGGAGTCACAATAGAAAGCGTAGACCCTGGATCAAGTAAAGCATAAACAGAACTTGAGAATACTTGCAGCATACCTGTGACCACATCAGCAGACTTCTCCTGCTCCTCCCTGCTTTTTAGGGTATAGAATCTATTCCTTTTGGGAGGGTCAGCTGCTGCTGCACTCTGTTGGGTAGGCCTAGGCTGAGCATTATCTCCAGCCTGACCTCTATTCTGGGGACAGTCTCTGACCATGTGTCCACTCTTACCACAACCGAAGAAGGCATTAATGCCCTGTATGCATTCTCCACTGTGAGCTCGACCACACTTAGCACAAGTCTTCTTTGGACACTGAATCTCCCCTCCATTTCCCCTCTAGGGTTCGGGTCTGCCTCCTCTAGGTGTTGTATTTCTTTGAGGGTTAGAATTCCCGTAACTCTGTTGCCCCTTCTTGAATTTTGGCTGGTCACGGACACCAAAATTATTTCTATGGCCTCCATGGCTGGGACTTGCCTGATCTTGAGGCCTAGGCCTCCTAATATCACGTACACCTCTCCTCTTTCGGTTGTCCTCTACCTGATGGACATGCACCATTAACCTAGAAAGGTCCATATTATCATGGAGCATCGCAGACCGACACTCCTTCTCCAGGTCTCCATTGATTCCTATGAGGAACCTGCTCATCTCATCCCTGCTGTTCGAAACCAAGGAACTAGCATACCTGGATAATTTCAACAAAGCTATGTACTCTCCTAACTCTTGTTATAAATATTAAGGGAAGTAACATATCTTGATAGCTTCACAAACTTCAGGCAATACTCCATGACCGTCATCAATCCTTGTTTAAGGTTGATGAACTCCTCAGCCATGGCCTCCTTAATCTTTCTAGGGAAGAACCTTTCCCAAATCATGTCTTGAACAGCTCCCATGTGCCTGGCACTCCACCTAGGACACGGCTATCTTGCCACATTTTGCACCAAGTCTGTGCAACATCCTTGAGCTGGTAGGAAGACAACTCAGCCTTCTCAATATCAGTGGCCCCATGGCAACCAGGATCTTATGCAACTCTTCTATAAATTCCTAAGAATCTTTTGAAGTCTTAGCCCCTGTGAATATTGGAGGATTCATCCTCGTGAATCTCGTAGTCTGTCAACCATGCTGCGAATCGGTGGGTTTTCCCTCTGAACATCCTGCAAGTTGACTTGGGCAGTCATAGCCTTGGTCTGCATCGTGATGGCCTGTGCCATCTGGGCTATAGATTCCCTCACCTCCGCATCAGTCAACCCAGCTGGGTTAACTGGCATGGACACTCCTTCAACTGCAGCCTGGGGTTGATTTTGATTACCCTTAGATGTTGTTGCTCCCGTCCTCTGACCCTTAGTTCTCCAAGTGTTCATTCTCTGAAAACAACAAGGATTAATGTCAGACACGTTCATAACCCCAAGAATTCATACATCAAGAAAAGCACAATAAGATCAGAAGAAGGGAAGTTTTTCCTACGCATCATGCAGTCTCTAATCCAAGATAGTGGTGCACTTCACAACCATGACTTAGAAACTACTCAATGTGGTTGATGTGAACTCATTATTCTAGGAATCTAACCTAGCACTGTGATACCAACTTTGTCACGACTGGAATCTAGACCGCAGATGAGACCGGCGTCGTTGACCTCTCAAAGGTCGCAAACAAGCCTACTTACGTCATTCTTACTTTACATAAGTTAATTTTAGCCGAAAATTTGAAATTTATGATTCTTTAATCATACTTGCTAAACATTCTTTATATTTCGTAATCGTTCATCATCAACCATCTAACAATTAAGAAATACGCAACTGAAAGAAATAATTCATTAAGTATTAATTGTATATCGGCCAAAATAACACCAATACAAAGTCTGAACCAAAATAGGAAAGAAACGCTAGTGAAACTTGCTCCACTAGCTCAACTCTAAAACTATGCTAGAATGTACAACAGTAGCTAGTCGATACGAAAGCATGAGGACCTACCAAACTCCGGATGAATGCTGACGTCCGGATAGCTGCAACAACGAACCTGTAGCTCTACCGTCCACCTGCGCCTGCACCTGAAAGTAGATGTTTGTATGGAATTAGTACACACTTGTACTAAGTATGGGTGTATGCAAGCACACACCAGGGACATGCATGAGGAATAATAGTTCTTTCTTAACAACATGATTTTTGGAAGTCAAGTCAGTGGACTTGATAATTGAGAGTGGAAAAGTTATGCCATGAGAGTGACATGCATCATTATAATAATCGTATGTCACACAACACATAACATCTTCATATAGCACATAACATATAACATATAGTTTCTTTCATATTATTCATTCATATGCCATGAGACCTTGTTATCCTGGACTTCACCTTAAGACTTTCCAAAAATGAGGGCTCAACATATGGGACCTCAACTAGGGAGCCTTCTTTAGCAAACACAAAGTCTGCTTCATTCCTTCATACGTATTTCATTTCAATTCATTCATAGGAAAGTGCAAACACCAGCTATACCTAGGATGAAGTTTAAGACTTTCATCGGGTTTGTTGTGCAATGATCAAGAATAACCTAATGTCATTACATGAATCTAGCTCACCTCTTGATTATCCTATCCTAACACCTTCGGTATCATTCATTTCTTTATATGATCATTGAGGCTGGCCTGGCCTCATTCATTCATTGGGAACTTTAACTTTAACCGACAAAGATCATGTGAGCATCCTGAAATCCAGTGTCTCCCCCACACCGAAAATAGGTGGAATCACCGGACAAAGCGATTCAATAACATGCTAGCATATATGGGAATTTAACCCCGCCAGATCCCTATAGTGGCAATATAGGTTCAAAGAGTAGAAGATTTATGGAGACCCATACCCGGCAAGCCGGACAGTCTCATATCATGAGAGTTACGTGAATCTCCTCCCTTCCATAAAGAAGGCATCAACGCTCATAGATAGCCTATCGGTGCTCAGTATAAAGTTCCATTTCATTCAACTCATACATCATGGAAGTTGGATTCTAGTCTGAGGACATCATAGCTCCATAGATGATTTTTCATCTCATCATTAGTCTTAAATGTTTTAAAAGCTCAATATTTTCATTATAGTGTTCATCGAGACTGATCTCTTCATTATATTACACTCTTATTGGTGAGTACGTGTTGGTAACATTTACTTACGCTCATTTGAGATTGCTCTCATCATGATTGTCACCACATTCTTCATTTCATTACGTATATCTTACGTTCACTTATTCTTGAACGTATGTTAACCTTATGTGTCTATACATACAAGCCATGGGGCTTCATTTATCATTGGTTAAGTGATTCTTATTTTCCTAAGATTATGTATTACAAGACTTATGTATCTTGTATATATACCAAGATCTTGATTTTTTATCTAAGTAGATGACATTATTCTTGAATATTTTACTCACGTATGATTTATGTATCAATACGGAGGTTTGGGCACGAGAACCCAAATCTTGAATCACTTGGATATTATTCATATTTTTTATTGACTTTATTTCTAATATTCATAACATTAGAACTCTAAATTAAATCTCAACATTTTCATGAAATAATTAATTTTCTATTTTAATTAGAATTCTAAATTAAATCTCAACATTTACGAGAAAGAATCAATTTTCTATTTTTAATTAGAATTCTAAATTAAATCTCAATATTTACATAAATAATTATTTTTCTATATTAATTAGAATTATAAATTAAATCTCTATATTTACATAAAAGAATTAATTTTTTATTTTAATTAGAATTCTAAATTAGATATCCATATTTACATGAAAGAATAAATTGTGTATTTTAATTAGAATTTTTTTTTGAATTAAATTCGCTTGAATAGGGAGGTTGTGGGTTCGAACCCCCACAACCCCCCTTATTTTCCAATTAATTTCGCTGAGGAGGAGGCTGTGATGTGGTGGGTTCGAACCCCCACAACCCCTCGTTCTTTAATTTAATTAAATGGGCGCGACTGTAGTGAGGTTGTGGGATCGAATACCCACAGTCTCATTTTTTTTTATTTCGCCTACCCTTTTGCCTTGAGGTCGTGGGATCGATTCCCACGCCTCGCGTTTCTTTTTTTTCGTGTTTGGGGGTCGTGGGTTCGATTCCCTCACCCAGCCCCTTTTTCATCCCCCCTTTTTTTTGCGAACTGGGAGTCGTGGGTTCGATTCCCCGCCCCCAGCCCCCCTGTTTTTACATTTCTTTTTTTTCCTCTTCCAGCACCCGATTTTGAATCCCCCCAGCCCCCTTTTTTCAGTTTCTTTCGCAGGTGAGGTCTTGGGTTCGATTCCCATTGACCTCACTTAATTTATTTTATTTTAAAAAACTCAGAATTTGACACTTTTGAAGGGTACAAAAATCTTGAAATTTTTTTGTCCTTCTTCAACCATTTTTAGATGCATTTTTTTCATAAGTTTAAGTAGCTATAAGATAGTTATTCAATTAACTATACTTCATCATAATGAACATCGCAATGTTCAACCATTAAAGACATAAAATACACAATGAAGACACACTTATACACCCCAAAAGAGTGCCGAAAACATTGCCCTATACACGCCCATACATAACCTTTTTCGGTCATATTTTGATGGTCATTATCGTGATTTCCCGCACATAAACACATTCACATTTAATTTAAAAACATCATTCATGCAAAAATCTAGCAGCACAACATACCCTTCCTACAAATTTGTTAGGAAACTAAGGACAAGGACATACGAAGGGGAAACAACCTTAGTTTTAAGAGTTTAAGAAGCGTTCGAAAGAAAGTACTCTTGGAGAAAGAAGTCCATGTGAGAAACTCATACCTTTATTGATGTTCAAACGAAGAATTCGCTACGCAAAAATCTCTCCAAAAATCGGTCCAAGTTACCTCAACGTCCACACAACTCAACGAACAACTTCTCTTCGCCTTAATATTTTTTTTTGGTTGCTTTGTTTTCCTTAAAATATCATGTGAGTTCTTCAAGCGTGAAGAACTATTGATATTTGGCAGAATAACGTGAGAAAGATTGAGAACGTGTGAGAGAGAGAGAGAGAGAGAGAGAACTATTAGGAGTAGGAGACTGATTCGAAACTTAGTCAATATAATTTAAATTAAATTAATACAAACCAGTTTTATTTAATTAATACGCGAAAGGACCATTATGCCCTTAAAATTTTTTATTTTTAATTGATAATTAAATCATCTTAAGTACCCATTATTCTTATTTTTTTTTGGATCGTTACATAGAACCTGACTTGGGGAACCCTCGCTAGAACGGAGCCCCAGAGGTAAAAGATCAAAGGCCCCTCTTTGGGTCTATGAGGGGCGCGAAGCGCCAAGACCCTCCCAGATGACCCCCGACTTTTCTTTTTCGTTTTTCATCTCTAAACCCACTAAATTTAATTGGTTCTTTCCCCAAAAACATATAATCATTTATACCCTCAATATATGATAGATTCAAACTAGAATTACACCTGGAAACATGAATCAAATCGCAAGGAACTTCAATAACACAACCCACAAGAATTCAAACGAAACCTTCAACAATGTTCATCAAGAACTAAATTTCTAAACCTTTCAAAGACTTAAATTCGCTGGATTGAATCATGGTTGTTGCATGGGTGAACTAAATAACACTATGTGATCTTACATACCTTGTAAGGATCACCCCTTGATGGAATTCACGATCAAACTAGAACGATCGTTCTTCTCCTTTCTCCTCTATTCTCAACTCTCAAAACCCTAACTCTTATTCCAAAAGCGTAAACAGACTAAGATCAGTTTAGACCCCTAAGTAATTAACAAACATCAATTAAATAAAAGGGTAAGGAAAATACTAAAATACCATTCCAAAATACATATTGATCTTTCCTTATTCGAACAATCTAACTTTTAATGGGGATAACTCGCTCATACAAACTCGAGATTGTGCAAACTCGCCGACATTAGAAAGATTATTCAAAGATATTTTCTACCATATCTAAAAGTACACCTAATGAATCCTTAGATTGAAATTATGGCCGTTTGATGTTAACTAACACTCAAGTTATTCAACTTAACAAAGTTTCCAAATTTTCATTTTTTCCACAAACTACTATTTCCAATTATTAACTCCTTCCTACTTATTTCAAAACGTGAGATGTCATAAAAGCGATGGAGTATGAATGCTCTTCGTTGCTTCTTTAAAATAATAAATCAATTTAAATTAATAAAAAGCGATGGATAGCGTGATTATTTTTAATAAATACTGACGGACAACGCCTATAACTATTTTATATATATATATATATATATATATATATGTGTGTGTTGTGTGTGTGTGTGTGTGTGTGTGTGTGTGTGTGTATACATAGTTATATATATATATGTGTGTATGTGTGTGTGTCGACAGACTAAGAGATGTTATATATATCGACAGACTAAGCGATGTCCACTGCTTTATGTAGAATAATCTTATAAAATATATTTGTATTCAAAAGCAACGGGTAGTGTGGAAATTGGCTTTGTTTTTCAGAGAGATGTCGTCCGTTGCTTTTCGTTTGTCATTTTTCTTTAGCAATTTCTCTGTAGTTCAAAGAGGGGTTCCAGTTATGACCAACCAGTAAGAGTTGTGGCCTGAATCAAAAGAACTGTCTATTGAGACGTTGGACACAATTGTTTGCCTACAACTTAATATCATTATTGCTAAGTAAGGACTAACATGGGGCGGAGCCAATAGTATGTCAGGGGTCTAACCCGACAAAGATTAAGGCAAGAGAGTAACTTGGTATATATATATATATATATATATATATATATATATATATATATATATATATATAATATATATATATATATATATATATATATGAAAGTCGAAAATGAAGCATGAGTAAAATATCTTTATATAAATCTTGCCATAGTTAACATCTATGTTAGATTTGAGGAGAGTGTTACACAATATGTAGTGTCTTTGTATATAATATTACATAAAATTTGTAGGAATTTCTAAGACTGTTTTGGATTTCTTTTCCTTAGTTATAACCCTGTTAGTATTTAAAGGTTGATTATTTGAGTGATGATATATAATCTCCCCACAACCTTTATAACATAAATGTCGTAGTTGTGTCCGTTCACTAGAAACGAATAGGAAAAAGAGTTTAAGTTTTACACATTAATAATGTATAAAATATTTACGCAAAAATGAACTTACTTAGAAAATCAATCAAGAGTTGTTATTACAAATTATAAAGAATATTGAAGAGCCTAATTTTTGTAATGGAGCTCAGGTTCAATAGATGCTTCATTTGCATGTGCAAACACTCTCACTTGGATGAGTAACATTCTTTCCAAAGTGTTATTGGGAATATACATTGTAATCAGAAATAAGATGGCAGATAGATTTTAGATAATGCAATATAATTGTGTGTGCTCTAACAAATCAGACCACGATGTGAAATGATTAATGTAAATGCTATTCGCGCATCGCTCGGATACGTATGCTAGTTAACTTAGTATTAACAACATAAAAGAAAAACTTACACCATATTTTTGCAAAAACCATCAATTTTATCAAATATTCATAATATAAAATAGTAATTATTTATTAATATTTATCTATCGAGAATTCAAAAGCATCCACAAAATAGTAAGACTTTATATATCAGAAGTACAAAAGCAAAATATCATATCCCGAAGGAAATAAGATATAACAACTATTCTAATCTACCTCAATCTTAAGATAAACATTTGTGACTTGAAACTTGAAAGTCGTCCCCATGATAGTCTCGAGCGAATAAAAGTTTGGAATGTATTTAGTTGATGTAATGACATCACCATCAACATTAACCACCATGAACATGCTCATTTCTGGATTATACCACGATATTTTTAAGAGGTTGTAAAATAAGATTTCTCCATCATTCCAAATAAGTATTGGTTTAAAACTATAAATAACTATACCATGCCGAATAGATTCCACCAACATGCTAGTTTTAGTCCAAGATTTTGCAATGTCATACTCTTTCATCCACCATATATTAATATTAACACTCCATCTTTGGATATTATCAGTCAAACACAGATAGTTCTCCAACTCTGCTAGCCTTATGTTCGAAATGGAGTTTCCGAACATAGTGGAGCATGCATGGACTTGATCTATTTTGTCACAACATCAATGGAGTAAATGCTGTCAGTTTTTTCGCTATATATCCAATGAAGAGCATTGACATTAGCCTTACCAAATAATACCATACACGACACGCAATTTCACCCACATTCTCCATTTCTCATAAACTCCAAGAGTATAACCTCTAATTCTGATGCTCTATCTAGTATCATCCTGAACCTTTATATCAACTAATCTCAATACTTTATACTCTCCAGAGACTTTGCTGAAGCAAAACCCATAAGCAACTTGACTAACACTTATCTCCCATTTATATTTGGGCAATTCAAGTTTGAAATACTCAACCAAAAGGGGATTGTTAATGTATAACAAATGATTATCAATATGAGTTAAACAACGTACCAAACAGATAAATCCATTACAAGAGCCAACTAAAATCACAATCCTTGGATGGAAGTGAAACTTAGGGGTCACCTGAATGGTTCTGTTACAGCGGTGAACATAATAATCGTACTCTACTTTGAGATCTAGAAGCAACGGATTGCACTGACAATACAAAAACAAAATGCTGGAGAAATAAAGGGTTCTTCTTTGATGCATGTTAAAAAACAAAGGGTCGTAAGTTAAAGGCTATACCAGTGTTTACAAACAGCTCTACGTCGAAAAATGGGATTGGTTGGCTATGTTGAAAAAATTTCAATCACTATCACCTATGAAAGATCCGTAATTCTCGTGAAATGATGAGAGATTGTACTTCCTTTGAAAAATTAAATTTTGACTCCCCTGACTGTCATTCCATTTGAACAAAATAGTTTGCTAGTTCTGACAGTTATGGTTGATTGGACCTTCATATATAGTGGATTCCAATATTTCAGAAATTTTATTTCAAGTCAAAATTACTATAGACATTGACTAAAAAAGATGGATGACTTTTTGAAAAATATGTAAGGAAAAAATTAAATGCTATTTTCCATTATCATCCTTTTAAATAACTTTTTCAAAATATTTAAGGAAAAAATAGAAGTTACTTTCTATAATTATCCTTTGGATTATATTTCTAATTCAAAATAAGAATCAATGAATATTTGATCATTTACCTTATTTAGCCAATTGAATGATATATTATCAATGTTTTACATTTTTAGATGAAGTTCATTAATAAAATGTACGCAAAAGGGTTAAAATTGCTTGTGAATTTTTTGAGATAGACCACTTAAACCCTCCATTACATTTTGGTATAAAAGATGCGCCACTATTATCCCAAGAGACTAAAAATTCCCTCAAGAAATATCAAGCCACATCAACTAATCCCTTCATCTAAATGTGGGAAAGTAGGACTAGACCTTTAGCGGCGCCAAAATAGGTCGCCACAAATTGTCGAAATACCACCACTAAAAGGGTTTCATTGATTTAATATATCTATTTAACGATGTTTGTATGATAGAAGATCTACATTTCTACTCCTTTTACTATTTGTAGCGAATATTTTGTATATAATAATGAAAAAAGAACAACATGTCTCTTAGTGTATGTTTGTGGTTTCCTTATTACAAAAAAGTAGACTTCATCATTTGTATTCCATGCTAATCTACCCAATAAATTATGGCGTAACCCAATGGTGCAGATGTTGCAAAAAATAAAGAGCAATCGTTGGAGGTGAAGCTCATTTAGTTGGATTCCAGTAGATCCACATGGGTGACACTGTCCAATTTCCTTTAATAAAATATTCGTTATATGCATCTATTATGTATGACTTCTGGAGATACTGTACTTGTGGAAAATTCTTTAAAGTGTATAGTAGGTTTTTATTAAAGGAAAAATGCACAAGTACCCCCTAGACTATGACTGAAATACCAGAGACACACCTTAACTAAACTAAGGTCCTAATACCCCCCTGAAGTTATCTTTTTTGTATTTTTGTGCACCTTTTTGGCTTATGTGTCATTCAAGTATCTCGTATGCGCCTCAATTGCATGGGGTCACGAAGTGTTCCATGTAAGACAAAAGGTGTATATTATATGACAAAGTTAATTTCAGAGGGAATAATAGGACTTTGGTTTAGTTAAAGTGTGTCTCATAATTTTTTGTCATAGTCTGGAGGGGTACTTGCACATTCTCCCTTTTATTAAATATTATGTTGAACTGGTTAGTTATGGGAGTATAATATGGAGTTTATTAGATTCTTAAAGAAGTCTTCTAAATTACATGGTAAGCAAACTCTTATTGAATGAAAACCATCATTTCCTTTGTTATTCTTAGCAGGTATACAATATTTTCAATGATACATATGTTTCATCAAGACATGCATGTGTAATACTTAAAAAATTTCTACTTTAAGATCAATTCCTAATTTTAGAAGTGTATTGTATGTATGTTAAGGTTGTGGACAACGAATGTTTTTTGATAAATCCCTATTAAATCCAGATTAATAATAAATTCTTTATCCGTTGATCAAGTCAAACTATTGGTTGATAAATTTAGATTAATATTTTAAGTCAAAATGATATGACTTAAATAAAGTTGAAATTATAGTTGGATCACTCATTAAATTACAAGACAAGCCCTATTCACATTCTTCAAGCACAAGATCCTCTTAATTACTTGGACAAAAATACCCCTAAAATACTAGTTCAAACCTACACAAAGGGGTCTTCATATAAGACCGTAAGGACAAGAAAATACATAAAAATCCTTGCTCTTCATTGGTGAGTTGCAAGTCTACCATATACAAATAAGTCTTCACTCCAAGTATTGAGATAAAAGTATTTCATCGAGTCAAGAAGAATTGTAAAGTTAAGAATCAGGGGATTACATCTCTATTCTAAAAGACATCATAAAGATTGTAACGTTGCACAAATTCAAATAGAAATATTTTTGTTTTCCCGCCATTTTCCTTTCATGTTTGTTTCATTTCAAGAACGAAACTTTAGGGGCATACAAGAGCCATAAGGAACCTGTAGCATAAAGTTGAAGTCAAATATTCAACTTAAGCTTTTGCATAAGACAATGCAAGAGTAAACTTCAAATGATCATATTTCTTTGAATATGAAGAGTTTATTTACCTCTACTTATTAAATTAAATATATTTGAGTCTTCTTTCGAACTCCATAACCGTTCTTTAATCCAAATCTCGAGTAAAGATTAATGTTATGATCATTTTACTAGAGACTTTTTAATCTGAAAATTTCACTCCGGAGCACTATGAGTTAGAGTATGACTCGTACTTTTATAGTACGACTCATACTATCTCATATAGAAAACATCAGACTACCAAAATCGCCCGACAACCACGAGTTAGATTTGTTGTTAAAGTATACATGTATGTTTTATTATCTAGTAGATTTTTGTTTCAGTCTATGAGGTTCTTCACTTAGCTCAGTCTGTTCAAATTCAACAAGTCATTTCATTTGTCTGTTTCACATGTCGTACGTTCTATGTACATACATCATTCAACAATGCATTATTTTATAATTTAGAATCTAGTATTCAAGATAATCATTAGTCGCATTAGTAGGATCACTTTCTTCAAGCATTAGTGAGATATCCTTGCCTTGGGATGGATCAAGTTTATCTTGAATTTTAGTAGTTAGCATATTTTATTAGTAAAGTTTTTACGTAGCTGAAGGATAGCTTGTCCCAACAACCTATCTTTAGCATGTCAAATGCTTCATAGACGAGCCAATGAAGACATAGTTCAGCTGTTTTACAAATATATTTATTATTAAGATTTCATCTATAAAGCTTTTGAGTTTATTCTCTAAACTTATTGCATTCTATCTTTTAAAAAACTGACTGCATAGTGTCATAATATTTAGTATAGTAGTAAGTCAGGACAAAGAATGATTCTGAATGTTGTCCACCCCACGGTGTATGCTCGAGACATTTGCACGTGCTAATTTTATGACAAAATAGTTAATGTAGGTAATAATTAACAAACTTTTTAATTTTTACATGTTTTAAAAGAAAACTAGCTTTTAATTATATTAGTTCTGTTCATATTTTCACTGCTGATTATTTTGTACTCCTTTTTATTGCAAAAAAAATGATTACATTATTTATTAATACTTAATTAAATTTATCACATTTTAGGACTCTTCTTTGTTCTAGGGAAAATGATGTCTTACAAAATCTTTTCTCACATGTCATACTTTCTCTATCATTTGTTTGAACTCACACTCTCTATAAATCGTAGGATTTTCCCTTTGTTTCAATCTGGAAATTCGTTCGAATTAATCTGGATGTTGTTAGTTCTTCATTTTATGTTTAAAAATGGGTGTTGAGATCTCTTTTTTTTTTGGGTGAAAGTAATTTCTTCTTAATAAAATATGAAAACAATAAATCTCTAATTTGGGCCTTTTACCCAAATCCAATAAAAAGCAAAGCAAAAGGACAACCAATCCTAGACAAGCCCTCAAGTTTCTCTCAGTATATATGTACTTTTAGATTAGGGTTTTCACATCCGCCACACCTTTTTTTTGACCTGGTAACCTAAAATGATCCCACCTTGGATTAATTAGCATATTTGCCTCATCATATGGGTCATTATCAGTGTTGCTATCTTTGATCGAGCTTGTTCTCCATCTAATCTAAGTCTCAACTCTTAATTCCGGTGAAAGGTATATCTTTTTTCATTATTTCTGATTTTTTTTTCTAGTTATATATTTTAATTTAATTGCTTTACACTTTTGTTGGTTTTAATAATTGTATTTATGATTTCCCTTGAAAGGAAACATGTTTTTGTGATGTCATTTAATAATTTGTAATTGTCTCTTTTTTTGTTTGTTGTTTATTCATATTTTTTATACTTTTTTTGGGTTTTGTTTTACTTATAGGTTTACTATGATTATGGTTAAATCTTGTATTTTATTATCTATGAAATTTATCTTTTGGGTATATCAAAATCATCGGTGCCGTCAAAATCATAATTTGGCTTTTGTTGAATGACTTCTATTTAGATTGATATGAATTTGGAGAGCTTGATTGTATTATAACAATTTTATGTGATTTTGGAACTTTTTTATGCTTAAGCTTTTATACTTTTCCAATTCAAGTGATTTCGCTTAGAAAAACCTAAATAGCTTCAAATCAATTGTTATATGTTATATGGTCGGTTGATTGAGCTTGTTCAAGCATTTATGTGATTGTAACACTTGTTGATTTAATTATGGGTTGATGAAAACTGATTTGAGACTTATGGTTCTAAATTTTATTCTATGTAAGGCTTTCAAACTTAATTTACTTAAATGGAGTGTATATATTAGTATGTATGAATCATGATATTCTATATTGCATCAAATATATTAGATTTTGTATAAAATAAATTTTAATTAATAGGCGCATACAAGCTAAATTATTTATATCTTTCATGATATGTTCAAGTTTTGATAGAAATAGTATTAATTCATGTAGCCGGTTTAATTTTTATCTTTAAAATACATGTGTGTCTCCAAATTTGTTATTGAAATTTCAATTTAGGTTGTCATTTTAAATAGATGGACAAGGTGACAACCATAGTTGAAGGAGCTTGTCATGAGACAAGTGATTCAAAATCCTCAGAATTAGAGCTCAAGGTAATTGTATATATATTCATCTTAATCTTCCACTGTTATTGATAGAGAATGAGAACTCCCATCATTTTTCAATATGGTTTGTCTCTTTCATTATCTTGTGTGAGCTCAATTAGCATTTCCTTTTTTCTGTTTTCCTTTTGTTCACTTAAAAAAAACATTTAAAATCGTCTTATTAGCTCAAGGTAATTGTATATATATTCATCTTAATCTACCATTGTTATTGATAGTATTTGAGAATTCCCATCATTTATCAATATGGTTTGTCTCTTTTATTATCTTGTGTGCCCTCAATTAGTATTACCTTTTTCTCTTTTTCTTATTTTCACTTAAATAAGTCATTTAAAATCATCTTATGACTTAATTATATGCATGAGTGAGTACTCCATTTGTTGTTTTACTTATATTATTAATTCTTTGAGTGAGTCCTCCATTTGTTGTTTCACTTATATTGTTAAGTCCTACTTAGGCTTGAGTCATAGAGAACACTCATGCCGTAATCCTTCAAGAGTTCTAGTCATCTACGATGGGAAAAAAAAGTACCCTTTGCATGAACACACAGTACAAACTCTTGAGGTTGGTAAGTATATCAACATGAGCACCATACAAATAATGCCTCCAAATATTTAAGGCAAAAACAATCGTCACTAGCTCCAAATCATTTGTAGGGTAGTTCTTTTCAGGCATTTATAGTTGACTTGAAGAATAATAAATGAATTTCCCATTTACATAAGAACACGTCCTAACCCAATTCTTGAAGCATCAGAATAAACAACAAACCCATCAAACCTCTGGCAAATGTCAACACTAGAGCGAAGTCAAGTCTACTTTTAAATTCCTTGAAACTCTTCTCACAAGCTTCCAACATTATGAACTTTAGTTTCGTTTGGGTTAATACCGTCAATGGAGAGGAAACCGAAGAAAACCTTCCACTAACATTCTAAAATAACTCACCAAATACAAGAAATTTTTAATATCTAAAAGGGAAGAGGTCTAGGACAACTCTTAATCCCATTCATATTCTTAGGATTTACCTCAACATCCTTGCTGAAGATAATGAGGCAAAGAAAATCCACAAAACATAACCAAACTTGAATTTACTAATGTTTGCAAAGAATTGTTCCTTGAGGATTTTCAACACAGTCCTCATATGATCGACGTTATCATCTTCACTACTTGAATACATCAAAATGTAATTAATAAATAAGATCACAAACAAATCAAGGTATTATTAAAATACCATATTCATTAAGTCCATAAATGAAACTGGAGTGTTATTCAACCCATTTGACATTAGTTAGAGATCATAATTACCATACCAAGTCCAAAACAATGTCTTCGAGATTTCGTCCTCCTTAACCCTCCATTTGTGATAACCTAACTTGAGGTCAATATTAGAGAAGTAGCTTTCTCCTTAGAGTTGATCGAATGAATCATCAATCCTCGGAAAAGGTTACTTGTTCCTAATTGTGACTTTTTCAATTGTCGGTACTCGATATACATGAAAAGGAAATAATCCTTTTTACAAGCAAGATGAGAGCACCCCATGGAGAGATATTCAGTTGGATGAAACCCTGAAATAATGAATCTTTTAATTTCTCTTTCAATTCCTTATGTTCTATCGGGGTCATCTACTAAGGAGAAATAGATATAGGTTTCTTATCTTGGAGATGGTCAATACTGAAGTCTATTTCCCTTTTGGGAGTAACACCAGGAAACACTTCGTTAAATTAAGTTACAACATGGACTAACTCAAGAGTAGGGGTTTCAGAATTCGTATCCCTAACTCGAACAATACGATATATGAAACCCATAGAGATGATTTTTTCTAGATTTAAGACAAGAAAAAAAGTGACCCTTAGGCATAGAAATTCCCCCTTTCCACTCTAATTGTCACGACCCAAAAACCGAGCCGCGACTGGCACCCACATTTACCCTCCTATGTGAGCGAACCAACCAATCTAACCTTTATCATTTCAATATAATATCAACAGAAAGTAATGCGGAAGACTTAACTCATTAATAAAATCAATTCAATAACTATTATTATCCCCAAAATCTAGAAGTCATCACCACAAGAACATCCATGATCAAATTACTAACTAAGAGTATTCTAAAAAGCTAAAAATACATAAGAAGCTAGTCCATGCCGGAAGTTCAAGGCATCAAGACTTGAAGAAGAAGATCCAATCCAAGCTAGAAGCATTAGCTCACCCTGAATTTCCGATGTAGTATAGACTGGCTTGAATTACTGTTGAGTCGAAGACGACGGCGCGTTTGCTGCACTCCACAAATACAAAGAAGAAAACATAAAAGTAGGGGTCAGTACAAAGCACGGGTACTGAGTAGATATCATCGGCCAACTCAAAATAGAAGACAATACATATCAAGTAATATCATAAAGTCAACTATGATACTCAACATGTAGCAACAACAAGTACTATATCATTAACAATTACCGTCAAGTTCACGCATGAGGACTCAAGCCTCAATACCATACTCATTTGGGATTTATGTTCATTAGATGAGTATATTAACATCTTTCAATGATTCATTATCTTTATTTCTCTTGTGTCGGTACGTAACACTCCGCTCCCCCATATTCATTAATCCTCTTGTGTCGGTACGTGACACTCCGATCCCCTACTACTATGTGTCGGAACGTGACACTCCGATCCCCTAAATCTACGTGTCGGTTTGTGACACCCGATCCCCTAATTCTATGTGTCGGAACGTGACACTCCGATCCCCTAAATCTACGTGTCGGTTCGTGACACCCGGTCCCCCTAATACTACGTGTCGGTTCGTGACACCTGATCCCTTAAATCTATGTGTCGGAACGTGACACTCCGATCCCCTAATCTCCTTCTATCAATTTATCAAGCCTTCTTTATCACAAAGGCATCATCGATCTGATTATTTTAGTTCATCACGCCTTCCTTTATACCAAGGCCTCATCATTAACAAGAGATTAGGTTTTTATCAAGATTTGGGATTCAATAGCTTCATCATGCTTAATATTATCACCATTATATAATCACATTCATGCAAGCATACAAATCAAGCACATAGGAGGGTTTACAATATCATCAATACATATCATTCGCTATTAAGAGTTTACTACGAATATCATAAAGGAAACCATAACCTACCTCCACCGAAGAATTGAATTCAAACAAGCAATTTCCCCAAGCTTTTTGTGTTCTTCCTCATCGATCGATTCCTCCCTCTCTCTTTCTCTTTCTATTTTCTTATTCAAACCTTCTTTCTTTTACCCTAATTAGTATATAATAAAGTTTGAAAGATGGCATTAATAACCCACTAATTAACTTAAGGTTACCTCTTTTAGCCCCAAGTAATTAGACTTATAATCCTTAACCCTCTAACTTTATAATTAAAGTAGGAATAGTCCAAAACGTCCCTTAAAACGTGTAAAGAAATCCGACTCCAACTGGGATTACGCACCTTGTGACGGGCCGTCGTGTCTGCGACGGTCCATCCTGCAGGTCGTTGCCAAGTTCAGAGACCCATATTTCCACCAAGGGTCTGTGACGGTCCGTCACACCTGTGACGGTCCGTCCTGCAAGTCCGTTACGAAGTTCGGAGAGTCGATTTTCAGTACCCAATTTCAGAATTTCTAAGTATATTGAAACGAGACCCTGCGACGGTCCGTCGTGCCCATGACGGTCCGTCGTGGGTTCCGTTGCCTCAGCCAATTTTTCCAGAAATAAAATCTGCTGCTCAAAACGACTAAACAGGTCGTTACAATAGATACCAATTTACCCATCGTTCGTCCTCGAACGATCAAAAGAAGAGAAACAAGGGTGGAAAGGAGTACCTGATTCCGTAAACAGATGTGGGTATTTTTCTTGCATATCAGTCTCCTTCTCCCAAGTGGCTTCTTCAACTGGTCGATTCTTCCATTGCACCTTGATGGATGCAATCTCCCTTGACCTCAACTTTCGAACTTCTCTATCTAAAATAGCAACAGGATCCTCCTCATAAGACAAATTTTCATCAAGCAAAACTGAATCCCAACGGATAATGTAGTTTCCATCCCCATGGTATCTTTTCAACATAGACACATGGAATACCGGATGTACTCCGGACAGACCTGGAGGCAAGGCCAACTCATACGCCACCTCCCTTACTCGCTTAAGTACTTCAAAGGGACCAATATACCTTGGGCTTAGTTTACCTCGCTTACCAAACCGCATCACCCCTTTCATTGGCGAAACCTTCAACAAGACTTGTTCACCCTCCATGAACTCTAAGTCTCTAACCTTTCGATCTGCATATTCTTTTTGCCTACTTTGCGCCGCTAGAAGCTTCTCTTGAATAGATTTCACTTTCTCTAATGAATCTCTCAAAAGGTCAGTACCCCAAGGTCTAACCTAAAATGCATCAAACCACCCAATGGGAGACCTACATCTCCTACCATACAATGCTTCAAATGGAGCCATATCAATGCTTAAGTGATAGCTATTATTGTACGAAAACTCCGCTAAGGGTAAGAAGTTATCCCAATGACCACCAAATTCTATCACACATGCACGAAGCATATCCTCCAACACTTGAATCGTTCGCTCAGACTGACCATCGGTCTGAGGATGGAACGCAGTACTAAGGTCCAACCTAGTACCCAATTCCGCATGCAGTGTTTTCCAAAACTTAGAAGTAAACTGCGTACCTCTATCTGATATGATGGAGAGTGGGACTCCATGCAACCGAACCACCTCCGAGATATAGATTTTTGCTAACTTTTCTGCATTATAAGTCACCTTGACCGGAATAAAATGAGCAGACTTAGTTAACCTATCAACAATCACCCAAATGGAGTCATACTTACCCATTGTCTTTGGAAAACCAACCACAAAGTCCATTGCGATTCTCTCCCACTTCCATTCAGGAATAGGCATTCTCTGAAGCGTTCTTCCGGGCCTCTGGTGTTCATACTTTACTTGTTGACAGTTTGGATATTTGGCAATAAAGTCAACAATATCGCGCTTCATTCTACTCCACCAAAAGTGTTGCTTTAGGTCACGATACATCTTGGTTGCACCCGGATATATAGAATACCTTGAACTATGAGCCTCTGTCAAAATAGTGTTGATCAAATCATCGATGCGGGGTACACATACCCTTCCCTTAATCCTCAAAACACCTTCTTCATCGATTGTTGCTTCTTTAGCCTCTCCTTGCAACACTTTATCTCGAATTCGGATCAATTTCTCATCATCAAACTGCTTCCCCTTAATCTTGTCAAGGAAGGAGGATCTTGCCTCCACACAAGCTAACAATCCTCCCTTCTCATTCACTTCTAACCTCATGAGGTCATTAGCCAAAATCTGCACTTCTCTAGCCAATGGGCGTCTAGAAGCTTGCAAATGAGCTAGACTTCCCATGCTTCCCGCCTTTCTACTTAAGGCATCTGCCACAACATTCGCCTTCCCCGGATGATACAAAATAGTGATGTCGTAGTCCTTCAGTAGTTCCATCCATCTCCTTTGTCTCAAGTTCAAATCTTTCTGAGTAAAGACATACTGTAGACTACGATGATCCGTATAGACTTCACACTTAACCCCATATAAATAGTGTCTCCATTGCTTTAGTGCAAACACTACCGCGGCCAATTCCAAGTCATGAGTTGGATAGTTACGTTCATGCACTTTTAATTGTTGCTTCTTTAGCCTCTCCTTGCAACACTTTATCTCGAATTCGGATCAATTTCTCATCATCAAACTGTCTTCCCTTGATCTTGTCAAGAAAAGAAGATCTTGCCTCTACACAAGCTAACATTCCTCCCTTCTCATTTATTTCTAACCTCATAAGGTCATTAGCCAGAATCTGCACCTCTCTAGCCAATGGGCGTCTAGAAGCTTGCAAATGAGCTAGACTTCCCATGCTTCCGGCCTTTCTACTTAAAGCATCCGCTACAACATTAGCCTTCCCGGATGAAACAAAATAGTGATATCGTAGTCCTTCAGTAGTTCCATCCATCTCCTTTGTCTCAAGTTCAAATCTTTCTGAGTAAAGACATACTGTAGACTACGATGATCCGTATAGACTTCACACTTAACCCCATATAAATAGTGTCTCCATTGCTTTAGTGCAAACACTACGCGGCCAATCCAAGTCATGAGTTGGATAGTTACGTTCATGCACTTTTAATTGTCTTGAAGCATAAGCAATCACGTTCTTCTCTTGCATTAGCACTGCACCCAAACCCGAATAGGATGCATCACAATAAACAATGAAGTTCTTACCCTCTACCGGCAAGGTGAGGATAGGTGCAGTAGTCAACAAAGTCTTTAGTTTCTGAAACCTTTCTTCGCACTCATCCGACCATACAAATGGAACATTCTGCTTAGTCAAGTTCGTCAATTGGGAAGCAATAGAAGAGAATCCCTTGACAAATCGATGGTAGTAGCTAGCTAACCCAACAAAGCTCTTTATTTCCGATACATTAGTGGGTCTTACCCAATTCTTCACTGTCTCAATCTTAGATGGATCTACAATCACTCCATCCTTAGAAACCACGTGCCCCAAGAAGGACACTGCATCTAGCCAAAACTCACACTTAGAGAATTTGGCATAAAGCTTTTTCTCCCTCAACATTTCCAATACAATTCTCAAATGCTCCTCATGTTCCTTCTTGCTTTTAGAGTATATCAGTATATCATCAATAAACACGATCACAAAGAGATCCAAATATGGCTTAAAAATCCCATTCATCAAGCTCATGAAAGCAGTGGGGGCATTTGTAAGACCAAAAGACATCACTACGAATTCATAATGTCCATACCTAGTTCGGAAAGCAGTCTTTGGCACATCCGCTGCCCGTATTTTCAATTGATGATAACCGGATCTCAAGTCGATCTTCGAGAAGTCACAAGCACCTTGTAGTTGATCGAATAAGTCATCAATGCGAGGAAGAGGATACTTGTTCTTAATCGTTACCTTGTTCAACTGCCGGTAGTCTATGCACATCCGAAAACTCCCATCCTTCTTCTTCACAAACAAAACCGGAGCACCCCAAGGAGATGCACTTGGTCTAATGAAGCCTTTGCTCAACAACTCTTGAAGTTGAGCCTTTAACTCTCTTAATTAAGCGGGATCCATTCTATAAGGGGGTATAGAAATGGGGCGAGTGCCCGGTTCAAGATCGATACAGAAGTCAATATCCCTATCCGGTGGCATACCAGGAAGATCTGCAGGGAACACATCAAAAAACTCACGGACTACCGAAACTGAATCAATCAAGGGTATTTGGGTAGTGTCATCCTTGAGATGTGCCAAGAAAGCTAAACACCCTTTGCTAACAATTTTCTTAGCACGAAGAAAGGAGATGATACGCACCGGATTGGAAGTGTAGTCACCCTCCCACACTAACGGATCTGTCTCCGGCTTGGCTAACGTCACTGTTTTAACATTACAATCCAAGATCGCAAATTGCGGAGAAAGCCAAGTCATACCCAGAATTACATCAAAATCAACCATTTCTAAGATAACCAAGTCTACATAAGTGTTGCTCCCCACAAAGTTCACCAAACAAGACCTATATACCTTTTCAACTACTACAGACTCACCCACCGGAGTAGAAACACGAATAGGCATATCAAGTAATTCACAATGTAGGTTTAGACCGTTAGCAAATGAGGAAGATACATAAGAACATGTGGATCCAGGATCAAACAATACAGAAGCCATGCAATCACAAACCAGAAGATTACCTGTGATGACAGCATCAGATGTCTCCGCCTCCGATCTCCCAGGGAAAGCATAACAATGGGCCCTTTCATTTGTTTGTCCGTTTCCCCTACCATGTTGTGATGTAGTGGCTCCAGTTTGCCCATCACCTCTGCCGTTTTGGTGAGCACCATTACCTCGACCACCACGTCCTCCAGAATAACGGCCTCTACCATGACCACCTCTACCTCTAGCTATTGGGGGTCTATAACTCTTTTTGGGACAATTCCTCCTAATATGTCCTGTCCCCCCACATCCATAACACTCTCTAGAGTCAAGTAGAGGTCTCTCAGAGAAGTGTTGACCGGTCTGAGGTGGACCTCCAACTACAGTCTGTAGTGAAGACTGAATTGGTCGAACTGAGTAACCTCCGGAACCCTGTCCTCTGGTGTAGGAACCATTAAACTCTTCTCCCTTTCGAAACCTTTTTGATGTCGATGTCGAGGTGAAGTCATCGGGCTTCACTCCTTCCACCTCTATCACGAAGTCTACCACTTCTTGGAAGGATTTTGCCGTAGCCGCTACCTGTAAGGCCGAAATCCGCAACTCCGACCTCAACCCCTTCACAAACCGGCGAATCCGCTCTGTGGACTGAAACAGAGTTGAGTGGCATACCTTGATGAAGCACGAAACTTAGCCTCATATGCATTAACCGACATCCTACCTACCTTGCTCTAGGCTCAAGAATTCATCTCTTTTCCTATGCCTCAAAGTCCGTGGGATGTACTTCTCCATAAACAAGCTAGAAAATGAGGCCAAGTCATAGGTGTTGCCTCTGTCGGTTGACACTCAACATGTGATCGCCACCACATCTTGGCGTTCCCTTGAAACTGATAACTCACGAACTCAACACCAAACCGTTCTACTATACCCATCTTGTGTAGTAGCTCATGACAGTCAACCAGAAAATCATAAGCATCCTCAGATTCGGCACCCTTGAAGAGTGGAGGTTTCAATTTCAAGAACTTACTGAAAAGTTCATGCTGATCATTTGTCATTATAGGCCCAGTAGTCATAAGTGGAAACGTGCCTATCTCCAATGAGGCATCCATGCGGGGAGCCATAGTAGCCGCATGTTGTACCTCCGGAACCTGAGGTGCTGGTGCAGAAAACACTGGGGGTGTCTGGCCCTGATCAGATAACCCGCTAAGATAAGCCAGAACCTGATTGATTATCTCTGGGGTAGGTTGGGGTGGCATTTCCTCATTCTGCACTTGTTCATTCTCCCCTTCCTCACCCTCTCTTACTACCTCCTCAGTCGGTGGATGAGTCACTTCCCTAGCATCAGATGGACTAGGTGCTCGTCCTCTTCCTCTAGAGGACGTCCTCCCACGACCTCTACCACGGCCTCTTGCCACTGTTCTTCCTCGAGCCACAGCCCCAGTGGCTGGCTCAGATGTTTCCTGTCTGGACGGTGTTGGTGCAGTCGTTACTCTAGTTCTAACCATCTGCGAAAAGAGTGAAGATGGTCAGATACCAATTTGTATCACCTAGATACCAATTGGATTCAAGTAATAGCACGAAAGAAGAAAGAAAGAGTGGAATTTTCCTAAACTCTTATAGCCTCTCAAAGAAAATTAAAGGCGTCCCCCTACCATTCCTTAAGACTCTACTAGACTCGTTCTTGTGTGATGAGACCAACGAACCTAGTGCTCTGATACCAAGTTTGTCACGACCCAAAAATCGAGCCGCGACTGACACCCACATTTACCCTCCTATGTGAGCGAACCAACCAATCTAACCTTTATCATTTCAATATAATATCAACAGATATGCGGAAGACTTAACTCATTAATAAAATCAATTCAATAACTATTATTATCCCCAAAATCTGGAAGTCATCACCACAAGAACATCTATGATCAAATTACTAACTAAGAGTATTCTAAAAAGCTAAAAATACATAAGAAGCTAGTCCATGCCGGAAGTTCAAGGCATCAAGACTTGAAGAAGAAGATCCAGTCCAAGCTAGAAGCATTAGCTCACCCTGAATTTCCGATGTAGTATAGACTGGCTTGAATTACTGTTGAGTCGAAGACGACGGCGCGTTTGCTGCACTCCACAAATACAAAGAAGAAACATAAAAGTAGGGGTTAGTACAAAAGCACGGGTTCTGAGTAGATATCATCGGCCAACTCAAAATAGAAGACAATATATATCAAGTAATATCATAAAGTCAACTATGATACTCAACATGTAGCAACAACAAGTACTATATCATTAACAATTACCGTCAAGTTCACGCATGAGGACTCAAGCCTCAATACCATACTCATTTGGGATTTATGTTCATTAGATTGAGTATATTAACATCTTTCAATGATTCATTATCTTTATTTCTCTTGTGTCGGTACGTGACACTCCGCTCCCCCATATTCATTAATCCTCTTGTGTCGGTACGTGACACTCCGATCCCCTACTACTATGTGTCGGAACGTGACACTCCGATCCCCTAAATCTACGTGTCCGTTCGTGACACCCGATCCCCTAATTCTATGTGTCGGAACGTGACACTCCAATCCCCTAAATCTACGTGTCGGTTCGTGACACCCGGTCCCCCTAATACTACGTATCGGTTCGTGACACCCGATCCCTTAAATCTATGTGTCGGAACGTGACACTCCGATCCCCTAATCTCCTTCTATCAATTTATCAAGCCTTCTTTATCACCAAGGCATCATAGATCTCATTATTTTAGTTCATCACGTCTTCCTTTATACCAAGGCCTCATCATTAACAAGAGATTTGGTTTTTATCAAGATTTGGGATTCAATAGCTTCATCATGCTTAATATTATCACCATTATATAATCACATTCATGCAAGCATACAAATCAAGCACATAGCAGGGTTTACAATATCATCAATACATATCATTCGCTATTAAGAGTTTACTACGAATATCGTAAAGGAAACCGTAACCTACCTCCACCGAAGAATTGAATTCAAACAAGCAATTTCCCCAAGCGTTTTGTGTTCTTCTTCTTCGATCGATTCCTCCCTCTCTCTTTCTCTTTCTATTTTCTTATTCAAACCTTCTTTCTTTTACCCTAATTAGTATATAATTAAGTTTGAAAGATGGCATTAATAACCCACTAATTAACTTAAGGTTACCTCTTTTAACCCCCAAGTAATTAGACTTATAATCCTTAACCCTCTAACTTTATAATTAAAGTAGGAATAGTCCAAAACGTCCCTTAAAACGTGTAAAGAAATCCGACTCCAACTAGGATTACAAACCCTGTGACGGGCCGTCGTGTCTGCGACGGTCCGTCCTGCAGGTCGTCGCCAAGTTCAGAGACCCATATTTCCACAAAGGGTCTCTGACGGTCCGTCACACCTGTGACGGTCCGTCATGCAAGTCCGTTACGAAGTTCAGAGAGTCGATTTTCAGTACCCAATTTCAGAATTTCTAAGTATATTGAAACGAGACCCTGCGACGGTCCGTCGTGCCCATGACGGTCCGTCGTGGGGTCCGTTGCCTCAGCCAATTTTCCAGAAATAAAATCTGCTACTCAAAACGACTAAACAGGTCGTTACACTAATGGACTCATATGGAAAATGGAACTTAACCACTATGGGTCTATGATAAATAAAAGCATAACAAGAATGGAGTCAATCTATACAAAGAATAACATAAAAGTCTAATATATAAAGCTCCACTAGATCAACATAAGTGACTCTATGGGATAAGAAGATGACACAATTTCAATAGACTCTCTTAGCCACATTAGATTCACAAATAAGAGTAGAGATGAAAAAAGGGTCTCACAACGCTTGAACAAGAATATCAAATCTCATATCTACATACGGGGCCACAAAAGAAAAGATAGAACCGGGATCAAGCAAGAAATAAATATCAAGATGAAATACGTTGAACATATAGACAAAAATATATGGTGACCATCTTGTTCATGACGAGTCTAAAGTGCATAGAACCAGTTTGGCTTTGGAGAACCTGAACCCAAACAACTACATGGATCTTGCCTACAATCCTTTCCTTTGTAATTTATAGATGGATAATACCTCAAGGAGTGACAACTTTTACCACAATAAAGCATTTCTCTTGGATGACTCTTACCACACTTTTGGCATGTGGAAACGAAGATCCATTTCCACCATTATTTCCTTCTTGAGTCTTAGGGTTAGACATCTTTTCTTTGTTAAACTTGACAGTCATAACTTTGGAGGAACCTTGACATAAAAAAAAGACATATTTCTTTGTTAAACTTGACAGCCAGACTTTGGAGGAACCTTGACCAAAAAAACGTTGTCAGAACTTAGAATGATCATGTCCATTAGACCTTGAGCATTAATAGTCACTATCACATGTCTTTGCACTTTTTACCTCCCTAGGACTTTCATTAAGATTCTCCTCTGCAATTTATTGAGCATGAACCATTAGATGAAAAATATCCAATTCATTGATGATCATGGAACACAACATTCTTTACCACCATCTCATATACTATCAAAACAAATTTGCACATCCTTTCCCTAGGATCGACAACCATTATATGAGCATATCAAAAAACTTGAATGAACTTCAAGGAATACTCATTCACACACATATTTTCTTGATGAAGATTAATGAACTCAAGTACCTTTGCCTCCCTCATCTCAAGGGGAAATAACATGTGAAGGAAAGAAACCTTAAAGTTTTCCCAATCAAGAGGACCCACATCAACTGTTCTCTCTTCCTTCTATCATTGAACACATTTTTAGAAACACCTAACGTCGTGACTTCTATAATCATCAACACCTTTTATACCTCATCAATGAACTCTTGAGCTTCCTCGACCCTCGATGTGAGATTTATCCAAGTGAATTTCCTTACTCTAGATGCAGCCATACAAGCATTTGGGTAGGGTTCAAGGGTATCGAAATCTCCCTATAGTCTGGAGTAGTCACGAGTTCAGCCAACATTTGAAAAGCAACTTGAAACTCCGCATTAGTCTCTTATTCGACAAAATGGTCGGTTAAAACTTTAGGAGCTTCTTGAGGAGATTCTTGTTCCACATTCTTATTCCTATTCTTCCTAAATACAATCATCAGGGGCAATATATTGAAAAATATTAGACACATAAGAAGTGAGACATTTAGAGTTAACTCAATCACAAAAATTTAGAATGATGAAAAAATGGAATTTTCTAAACATCTTATAGCCTCATATTCATAAATATGGCACATTTTATATTTATGAACAATACTCTACTTAACGTGCCTTATGACACATCCTAGGACCTTTCTAAGCCAGGTTCTCTGAATACCACGTTCTTCACCACACTGGGTACACCCCAGGTGTAAAATAATGTATAAGACCCTGAGAGGTCCTAAACAAGACACCTAGCATACTAACTTCAAAATGTACAAACTTGGAGGTGTTGGTAAGATCGTTCAAAGAGCTTTCCAACCATATCTGGAACTACACCTAACTCATCCTAATCTAGGAGTTACGATCATTTTAATTTGACAAAAAACTCACTTTAACTTACTTAAAATTTTCCAGATTTCCTTATACTTTCAAAAAGTAACTATTTCCACATTTGACACTTCGTTCTAGTTCTTTCTAGTTGTGAGATGTTACATGTAAAAGGTTTGTTGAAAAATAAACTACCTAATAGACTCATCTCTGTACATTGCTTTTGTGGTAAGTGTTGTTAGCCAACTCATGTTTGTACCTACGATCAAACATTGGTAAACCTTGACACAAAATTCTATGTTACTCTATGTTACTCTCAAAGGGGCCCTTGGACTTGCATATTATATAGAAATCATAATCATACCCATGTTGGATAATCTGTAGATGCAAACTATAATGGATCCAAAAATAATAGGAGATCGACTTGTAATGTCTCATTGTTTTTAATATTGTTTATAATTATGAAATGACCATTATTCCCTTCCATGTAGTATTTTCATGCTTAGTTTGTGTTTCGAGGCTGGTTGTTGTAGTCCCCTATGCAATCAACTATTTTTTTAATAATTTGACTCCTCTTGAGTTGTGAATTCTTAATAGGTTGAGTTTTGTCAACATTTTTAGTTGAGAATTAAATGGGAATTCTGTTAGTGCCATCGCATTCAGAACGTCAAGTTTGAGAGAGTAGATTTATTGGTAAGGTTTCAAGGCCTTAGTTGAGAGTTGTGTGTTTAGGTGAGAAGTTGAGCTTAGTGCCTAAAAAGAGGTCCTGGAGGGTATTCCTGTCAATATATCTTTTTTTAAAAATACGACGATTCCATTGATTCCAAATGTCGGATTTAGTAGGGTAGCACATTTTGTTTATTTTTATCGAGTCTCGAATGAATCTCAAGGGTCCATTCTGAGACTTTAATAAGCTAGGGAGCTAATTTTGTTGATGTTAACCTCGTTCAAAATAGTCAACTAAGGGTCAAATATTCAAATAATGGCAAAAATCACCCCCCCTTTCTTCCATTTCACTTTCTTCTCGATTTTGTAAGCTTAGGAGGGAGATTTGAAGAATTTTCTTGTCTATATTTCAACATGAACACTATTAATTGAGTATTGTTGAGATGAGTAGTACATTGAGTTTTGAGTTTTCAGTATTGAGTTTTTTGAATTGTTATTAGGATCCTTGAGTTTGATTTGGCCATGTCTATATTTTAACATGAACCCTATTTTGAGTTCTAATTTCTATGAATCTTTTAAAGCAAACTTTTTTATTTTAAACATAGTTTTGAGAAATAGAAGATGAGTTTGAGAAAGAGTTTTTAGAAACATGATTAGTGGTCGAGTATTCCATCAATATTTAAATAATATGGTATGTAAATATGGAATCAATGTTTATGCAATAAGACTTCCCGATCATGTATGATTATATAATAATATGATTTTGATATATTTTTGAGAAAGACTTAATATGAATTAAGTAAGAGTTTTAGGGAACTAAGTATTTCCAAACGGTATTAGTTTTTTAACATTGAATTAAATGAGTAAATTTAATTTGTAAAAGAGTATGTGTTCAATGATATTTAAGAGAAGTTACCTCTTTTAAGAGGTAGTTTGACAATTATCTCAGACATTCAGCATGTATATTATTGGGAGTAGTATTGAGCACCGATATGGGGATGAGTCCTGACAACTCACATTTCTCATAAACCATATATGCCAACATGGGTACGTGATCATAATTTTTAGATAAATCCTTAGTACCTTCTGGCAGAGCTTAATGGATCCACATTGTTGAGGTTCTCTATACCCCCACAAGGTATAAGTCGTCCACCTGTAAAATAGATATTCATAGATAGAGAGTCTTGGAGATTCTTTCAGGTTAGAAGTTTTCTTAAAAACCTATGTTTAATAGGTAGTATATTCAAAGATTTTTGAGATTTAATACTAATAACAGATAGTATTAAATAATATTAGTATTTACTGTGTACTAATCCTAGTCCTATTAGGATTAGTACTCCTTAATCCTAGTCCTATTAGGATTAGTACTCCTTCTTATATCTCCTATATATATCTCCCATGTATTCCCTTATTAGGTTAACACACTTCAATACAATCAATATTCCTTCATGTATCAGGAGCCAGAAACCCTAGATCTTCTTTTCTCTAGGTTTTTTCTCTCTTTAGGGCACCAATCGTTCCCTCTCTTCTCTTGGGGGGGCGGCGGCCATGAAACAGTGATGGATCCTCTCGATTCACTTCCTTCTGGCGTTAAAAAACTCCTTTTCAGGCATCTTCATGCCCTGATTCCCGAAAAATTATCAGACATAATTACCCTACATGGAAAATCACCGTTCTTACAGCCCTTGAGGCCAATACCTTCTCAAATACGTCGATGAATGCACAGAACCGCTGCCGACAGTCATCACCCGCCACGGACAAATCAGAAAAAAAACAATCCGCCCATGCCGCCTGGAAAACCGTGGATGGCCAGATCCGATCATGTTTGATTGCGGTCATCTCACCCGGTTCAGAAACACGTCGATCCTACAACAACTGCTTCAGCCCTGTGGACGGCCCTCGCAATACGCTATGCATCAATTTCCCACTCTCATATTTTTCAATTGCGTGATCGTCTCCACACAATTACCAAAAGAACGAAAACTATGGCGGAGTATTTAGACGAGGTCTCCACCATCATAACAACCCTCGACAACCGTGAACGAATCATTCCCGAAAATATCTCGTCATGTGCGTCGTTCGGGGGCTCCCATCAGCTTAATCCTCCATTAAACAGGCGGTTCGCATCAGTCCAACGCCCGTTGACCTGGCTACTCTCTCTCCTCGTGGCTAAAAAGTGAAGAAATCAACGTGGATCTGAAGAGCAAACTTCTTCTTCGAGAAGCCCTGTTATGAGCCGGCCACCGCCCCTCACCGCAAGCCAGAACTATCGCGGGGGGCGTGGTGGCGGCCGACAGGGGAGCCGCGGCGGCTACGACAGAAACAGCGGAGGCCGCGGGCGCGGCGGTCGGCAGGGCAGTTGTCCGCCGTACGACGATCAGCAGCACGGCACAACAACAGCCTGCACTCCTTCGGAGCGGCGGACAGTCATCTTCCAGTGGCGGACAGGGCACTTACGAGCTTGGATCGTCCAACTTGTCAAATCTGTCAGAAAACAGTACACACCGCTGCTCGTGCTGGTTTTCGGATAAGGAGAGCCGAAATAGTGATAACCGTGCCAATTATGCATCTCAAGCCGGCCCTTTCCTCTGAATGGCTGTTGGATACTGGGCGACATGCACGTTACTTCTGATCTATCCAAGCTAACGCTCTAAATCCATATCATGGCTCCAATGGTATTACTGTTGGCAACGGTGACCCTTAATATTTCTCACACTGGCACGGGTACCATTAAAATCCCCACCGCTATCTTTCACTTAGGTAACCCTACCCACGTCCCTTCTATTAAATCCAATCTCTTTTCAGTTCACCAATTCACAAAAGACAATAATTGCTCACTCTTGTTCACCTCTAATGATTTTCAGATCCTAGACAATACTACCAAGAGAGTGATTTTTCAGGGGCCCTGTGAGCATGGTCTGTACGTTCTTCCTGGCACATGTTCGTCTGCCCACCCAGTTTCAGAAAGCGTTCCTGTGGCTCCGGTGGCTCTTTCGGCTGATGGCCACAGTCTGTTGTGGCACAGTCGTCTCGGTCACCCGTCTACTCAAATAATAAATTCTTTAATGTCTCAATTAGGTTTTTCTTCCATTCATGTAAACAATTGTGACTCCTGTTCATTGATAAATCTCATAAATTACCTTTTACCTTATCTGAGAAGCGTACCACTGCACCCTTTTCAACTTTATTCATTCTGACCTATGGGTCCTACTGTTGTTCCTTCATTTGCTGGTTTTCGCTATTATATTTGTTTTGTGGGTGATTTTACAAAATACACTTGGTTGTACCCACTAAAACACAAATCACAGCATACCACTTTTATATCACTTTTGAAAAATGGTCAAAAACACAATTCAATTCTCATGTTAACTTTTTCGAAGTGACAATGGAAAGGAAAATGTCAATAACATCTTTGACCAGTTTCTGCAATCCCAGGGAATTATACATCAAACCTCCTGTCCATACACTCCCGAACAGAATGGGGTGGCTGAGCGTAAGCATCGCCATCTCATTGAAATGGTGGTTACTCTTCTACATCAATCTCATCTCCCTGTCTCCTTTTGGGTAGAAGCTCTAGCCACCCAAACTACCTCATTAACAGAATGCCCAGTCACACTCTCTCCAACAAATCACCCTATCAACTCCTTTACCAAGAACTTCCCAATTATAACAACTTCCGCGTCTTTGGGTGTCTTGCCTACCCTTGGCTACGCCCTCATATTACTCACAAATTACAACCCCGATCCCGTCCTTGTATTTTTTGGGCTATCATCCTACCTCCAAGGGTTATCGCTGTCTTGACCCACAAACTCATAAAGTCTACATATCTCGTTATGTCAAATTTGTCGAAAATGAGTTTCCTCCCTACGAGTCTATTTCCTCCTCCACAAATACATCATCCATTGGCGTCCTTCCCCTTTTTCCAACATACTCACAGGGTCCCTCACCACCTTCCCCAACCTCCACACCCACTACCCAACCACCCCTCATCATCACCCTTCGACCGTCACCCACATAAAACCCGCAACCACCCACCCACACCCACACCACCCCGAACCACCACCACAACCCCCATACCCACAACACGCCACTCCAGCCCGATCCGTTTTGGGTCCTTCCTGGCCACCCCCGAATCACCACCCCGCTTGACCACCCCCCCATACTCATCCCTGTTAACCCGTGGCAAAGTCGGTATCTTTAAACCTAAAACCTTTCAGCTACCATACAACCAAATACACCCCTTCCCGATAGTGAACCAACAACCTACTCTGTTGCCTCAAAAAATGCTTATTGGCGTCATGCTATGGATGACGAGTTTAAGGCTTTGACTGATCAGAAAACTTGGTTCCTTGTACCTAACGCCCCATGGGCGGCACCCAGTGGGCTGTAAATGGGTGTACAAAATTAAACACAATGCGGATGACAGTATTTCCAGGTACAAGGCTGTTTGGTTGCTAAGGCTACAATCAAGAGTATGGGCTTGATTACTCCGAGACATTCATCGTCCTGTTATTCGGCAGGAAACCATTCTCCTGGTACTGTCACTCTCGTGCGCAACAATTGGCTCATCAATCAGTTGAATGTTTCCAATGCTTTTCTTCATGGCATGCTTGATGAAACTATCTACATAACGCAACCACCGGGCTATGTTGATCCCCTGCTTTCCTCAACATGTTTGCAAACTCCAGAAGTCTCTGTATAGGCTCAAGCAAGCCCCCCGTGCTTGGTACACACGTCTGAAAATTGTTCCTCCTCGGGCTTGCTTCACGTGTTGCGTACACACCGAGTCAGTTTACTCGACACTCAGCACACGTACAATCATTCTTCTTGTCTATGTTGATGATATCATTATTACACACTTGGCTCTACTACAGCTCTCATTCAGGATGTCACTCGAGCTATGCATACTACCTTCAAATGAGGACCTTGGTCCGTTACATTATTTCTTGGAATGGAGGTTTTCTCGGACAGGCAGCGCGGCGTGTTTCTCATCAGTCAAAATATGCTCGAGATCTATTGCAGTAAGCTGGACTGGAAAATGCACTAGTCAACCAACACCGTTGGCAGTCTCTTCGTCTACGAATGGAGCCGACACCCCCTTTGCCGTACCACTGCACCTTTTCAACTTTATTGTTGTATTATGTGACAACCCTAATAGCTGGAAGGAGAACCAATTTATATAGGTTATGACATAATCTTGTACGGACATACTAGATTAAGTCATAACCTCTATAAATTGGTTCTCCCTCCACCTATTAGGGTTATCACATATTTTGTACATAATTCCATATGGTAACATCAAGTTAGGGAAAAGAGGTATAAACCAATTTATGACTAACATTTCCGCTTCTCTTTGTGATGATGTCTTCCACATAATTAAGGTATGTTCCCTTAAAAATCTCTATGTAAGATTATCGTGTTCAATATCCTGATATTATGTATTAAAATATTTAATCTTACATGTGGTATCAGATCCTGGATTGCTTTAATTGATAATCTTAATGAATATGTTAGTTAGTGGAAATTTATGACACGTGACAGTCAAAGGGTATAAAGAGTTGATTCTGCCTCTTAATCTATGACATAGATTTTGTATCCTCTTCTTTTCACTATTGAAAATTATTTATGTTAGTATGCCCCTCAAAATCCTCTGTTTACATTGATTAAGGTTTACTCTAATAGAATGTGAGTCCTAATAAGGTTATTCACTAGGGTATCTGTTACCTCGTATACTCAGTAAATTTGCAACTCAAGTGTGAATAACTACTCACTAAGGATTGTGGTCCTTAAAACTAATTGTCCATCAATTATTGGTTGATGACTATATTTTTCAAAAAAAAATTAAAGAATTTTTTTTGCTTGTAACAGTTCGCATCAACTATTTGCAATATATTTACCAGCTAATATTTTATTCATTCCACAGAATACACTCTAAGTTTATGTAAAAATAAATAAATAAATAAATTTTTGTAGGTTTGATTTTGTCCAGTCAAATTATGTTTTTTACTGTTATATCGGGAGTTACTCCCCGTAATGATTGACATAAAAACGGATAGTGGATTTGTTTTTGTCATTTGTTGAATCTCTTTCACGGCTCAATAGATAATTTGATAAGCCAATGATTTTTTTCCGTGTTTTGGAATATGGTTAACCAACATGTTAACTAATCGATTACGATAAATTGGATCGGATTTTGCTTTTTTTTTTTCTTAAGTACCTCGACGTGACATCAGCTTGAAAGGGGTTCAAGAATCAATTTTCTTTTTATAAGGGTTAAAATCACTTATTTTGGCTTTTTTTACCCCAAATTATAGGGTGGATCTCGAAAGATATGAAATATCTCCCTCCAAGCCGTACATACGACTTTCCATAGAATTCTATTGTATCTATGAGATCGAGTATTAAGTTCTGTTTACTCACTTTATATTGAGTATCCGTTTCCCTACCTTTGATGCTAGGATTGGAATCCTGTATTTTACATATCCATGCGTTTGAGTCCTTGGGTTTTCGAAACAGTGTAAAAAGAAGTGCTTCAAATCATTGCTATTTGACTAGGACCTGTTCTAAAAAAGTCGAGGTATTTCGAATTGCTTACTGACACGGACAAAGTCAGGGAAAACCTTTGAAATTATTTCAATATTGAACCTTGGACATATAAGAGTTCCGAATCAAGTTTCTTTAGAAAAAAGATTTTTTGTCTTATGGTAGCCTGATCCAGTCCCCTTACAAAACTTTTGTTATTGGGTTAGACATACACTTCTCATGTTTCTATCGATTCACATGGCATCATCAAATGATACAAGTCTTGGATAAGAATCTACAACGCACTTGAACACCCTTGTTGATGATCCTTTACCCCGACAACATCTAGGGTACCTCGAACAATGTGATATCTCACACCGCGTAAATCCTTCAACCTTCCCCCTCTTACTAAGACTACAGATTGTTCTTGTGAAATATGGCCAATACCGGGTATATAAGCAGTGATTTCAAATCCAGATGTCAATCGTACTCTGGCAACTTTACGTAAGGCAGAATTTGCTTTTTTTGGGGTGATAGTGGAAAAGTTGACACAAAAGTCACCATTACTACCACTCTACACAACAGTACACGAGATTTTCACCTCATACGACTCCTCGTTCAATTTCTTCTACTTTATTGGATCCTTTTCCGCATTTGAGAATCCTCCCCTTCTTCCACTCCGCCCCCAAGAGTAACTAGGACCAATTTAGTCACATTTTCATGTTCAAATTGAACACTATCCTTTTTTTTATTATTCTCAAAAGATAATATTATTCTCTTAATCAAACATATGCAGATATGGATACAAATTTTTGACTGCTACTTAGTATTGTCAATAGGTCTGAAAAAGTATCTAAAAATATCAAATTTAGATATTTGTACCATGTCGAAGTTAAGAACCATGTAATATATGTTTGGAATAGATTCCATTTTTAGAGAGTTGAATAAGCACTATCTGGTTGAAATGTTCTATACGTCTGCCCTTTCTCAACGCATTTCTTTAGACAAAGACTCCATTTTTCCTCTTTTTGGATGATTAATCTTTCTCAGAACATGGAGTGTGAACCAAAATTAAGAGAGAGTGAAAAGCATAAAAAGTATCCTCCGTAATACAAGGAGGCTCACCATTGACTCTGGAGTTAAATTGGATCAACGAACCGGTGCATGTTAATTCTGGTTACATGCCTCTGCATCATAAAACTATGTTGGTCAACTGGCATCAGTACAATGAATGTAGGAGTATGCGAGTTGGAATGCTAAACAAAAAATCAAGCTTGATGAAAATAAGATGAACTTACGTGACTCTGCCCCACTCAAGATTACTCAACTCAAGATATACTCAATTCAATTATGTATATGAAGCAATTTAAAATACATGCAATATATGTATAAAGATTATAATACAATAAAACAACTTAGTTCATTAAAGAAATACAATAACAAACTCAACTTTACTTATATATGAAAGTAATATAGTTTTTGTGGGTGTTTCTCTAGCCGACAACCACCTCTATGAGCTTAAGTGGTGATACAACGTCTAGACCACACTGTCAGAATTGTCCTATACTTTGTCGTCACATAAAACATCCTCAACCTAGTGGATCCACTGGCTAAACTCACATGATCATCTAACAAGTATGTGATACGCTCAAACTTACTTCTCAAATAAGAAGTAAAGCGGTCGTGTCAAGTAAATAACCCAACTAGTGAGGTTGGGATCATTCCCACGAGGAAAATAGTTTAGACTTAACTTTAAACTATTATTACTATTGTTCGGTCAATTACTTCCTTGGAAAACAAAAACAATAAAAGGGGGGTTTCTATTTCTAAATGAATGAAAATAACCAACAAAATTGAAAGAGACACATAACAGCTTTGAATGTTGGAGTTTAATCAATTAATCAAAGTAACTAGGGTTTACGTGTTCCCCCCAGGTTCATAACTTGATAATTCTAACTATAACAATTCTTTCCTCGTATCTTGCATGCAAAGTAATAAGTTATGTATTTCTAAATCCTTGGTCCGGCATCTAGAAAATCTCATTCCGCACCTTGGTCCGGCTACGTGTGTTGCTATCCTAACCCTTATCTTTACCTCATATTAAGCATCGTATTCGATACTTGAATTAGTTATTACCTCGTACCAATCAATACTAGCCTATTAGATAGTATATACTAAATCTATGTTGATAATTCTTTTCCTATTATCTACCTCCTTGGTTCGGCAAGTAGCATTAAGGCGAGTATGACGGTGCAATTTCTTCTGCTGCTCCACGGACCGTCATGAACTCCGTCGTCCCATACTTGTGCAATTTCTTCTGCTGCTCTCTTCATTACCATCGAAAGTGAGTATGACGGACCGTCATAGGAACAACGGTCCATCGAGGGTCTTCGTTCCAAAATACTTAAACTCTTGGAATATGGGTACTGGGATTACTTCTCTGAACTTCATGACGAACGTGCAGGACGGACCATCATAGACACGACGGACCGTCATGGACTCCGTAACCCCACACTTGGTCAGACTTCCCCATCTTCCTTCAGCAGCTGCACTACGCTGCCACCTACGGACTGTCACAAGCGCGACGGACCGTCACAAGCTCCGTAGGTGGTCTCTTCTGCATTTCTTCGCTCAAAATCTCCGCATTCATCTTTGGACAAATTTTCTGCAAATGAAGATAAACTTATATAAAAATTAGCAAAAAAAGGCTTTTGGACACACTAAACTTTAAGGAAAAAGTATTAATAATACCGTGAAAACACGGTATATCAGTATGAACCCTTAATACCCATGATGGCTACATAGTTTACATGAAAATTTGAGTTAAGTTGAAATCTCATCCCCACATCGGTGCTCAATACTACTCCAAAATATACTTTAACTCATGCTTTTAAACTTTCTCTCAACCCCTTTTAGCATTACAATCCCTCTTGGGATCAGTGTTCCCTTTTCTTGCTTAAAACTCTTTTGAAAATCTTAGTTTCCTCTTTATCTTAAATGTGAATACATATATAAACTCTTAGGAAATACTTACTTCCCTTATATTACTATGAAGGAAGATCTTGAACTCTTTACTCTTTACATGACTTGAAGTTTAAGTCTGTAAAACAAAGTTAAAATGTTTGTGATAGACATTAGAAAACTTTATACAATTTATTTTGACTTGATCTTAACTTGTAAACTTGACTCTTACTTTCCTTGAATTGAAGTATGGATTCAAGTTTCATGATCTCATTTGGATGATTTCATGATTTTAAACTTGGAGGGATTCATGCAGAATTATGTGCATGAACTACTGAACTCGAGAACTCAAAGATGCTTGTCAACTCAAGATTGTTCGACTTATAGGGTTCATGCGGAATTATGGGATTGACAACTCAACTCGAATTTATAAATAACAAGATAAAAATTATGTATAAAAAGCTTCTCATTCTCTTACTTACTTCCTCAAATCAATGATGTATCTCAAAGAATGAACAATTGAACTTAAAGGCTTTTTTGGACTCTACTCTTAACTCTCTCTTGAATGTGAATTATGAATTCAAGAGTTATGGTTAATAATATGAAGGATCTAGGTGATACTCTAGACTCATGAATACATTCTCCTCACTCCCATACTCAAATTCTTGAGTCTTGAAACAAGTTACTAGAACTTGTAGAAGACTCCTCAAAAGGACTCGAAGGGACTCTTCTAAAGGTTTGGAAGAACTCTCAAAACTTAATCTTGACTTTACCTTGAATTTTAATTATTTTTTAAAGTTTATGATTCATTTTATGAATTATTTATAAGTATTTAGAATATTTACGTGTTTAGAATCAAAAGCAGTGAAGATACACTTTAAATGAGCTCAAACAGGACAATCGGTGGACTAGGAGTGGGGGTATGCGACCCTATCACATTCCGGGCGCACGGCGCCAGCCCCTAACATCAGAGAGTGAATTTGGGAGCACTTAAGGGGCGACTTCCCAGCTCTATGGCCAACTCTAGGGGGGCGCCGCGCCAACATTCGCCCATGCATGCTTGCGATGAATTCTTCTCTCATTTTCTAACCCCAAATAGCTTTTAATCGATTTATTTTCTCATGTTTCCCTTAGATCCAGTTACCCAGCCTGAGTAAACACTAATAAAAAAATCACTCCAAACAACCACTTTAATCTCAAGAATTCATCAACACGCCAACAAGATAAGATCTACAATGAACCTTAAGAACACATAGTAAAAACTTAAAATCCTTCAACTTTTTGTGGAAGAAATTATGCTGAAAATAACTTGTTTGGCGTGTGGTAAAACAAACTCAACAAAAAGGAAGCTGAAATAACTCTTAGGAAACTCAGGAACGGCGACGAACACCTTCATCCTTGCCTCTTTCTCCTCTTTTCTTTTCTTACCTCTTCTTGAACTCTCAACAAAAACTCTAGGTGTATATTAGGATTATAAAATTGAACATAAAAGGATTATACCCCTAAAATATTACTAAAAACTAATTAAATCTTATTGGGTTAAGAAAGGACCAAAATACCCACTAAGTATTTTTGGCTAACTTTCCTTAACGGACAACCTAATTTAAAACTATAATATCTCACTCATAAAAACTCTAACTTAGCAAACTCGGAGAATTTGGAAAGATAATTCAAAGATATTTCCTATGGTATCTTGTAGAACATCTAGCACATCCTGTGCTAGGATTTGTGATCTTTTGAAGTTAACCCAAAATTCATACTTAGCTTAACTTGAAAATTTTCAGATTTGCTATTTTCAATTTAATTCTGTTTGGAACTGAAGATCATAAATCTAGTGAAGTGGCCTTAATACTTCAGAATTTTTTAATTATTTGGTAAAATCTCACTCACTATGATGAAGAGTTCGAGTCTTAGTTCAAAAAAATTTATGGGGTGTTACACTTAACATATATGGATTAGTATAACTAATTATTTATTGACATACTTAGTATTTCAAGAGTGAATAGTATGGTTTTTCAACCTTATGCATATATTATGGTTCTATAGTTTGGTAGTCACCAAAGTGGCCAAACTAAAATGTATAACCATTTTCACATTCATAAAATTTTATGATATTATGAATGCACTTGAATTTCTATAGTTTTTTAGTCACCAAAGTGATAAAACTAGATAAATTAACCTCTACAAATATCATACTTATGATCATTTGATGTATGCATTATGCTTCTAAAGTTTGTTAGTCACCAAAGTTGTCAAACTAAAATGTATAAAATTAATCACATGCAAAAAAATTCATGATACTATGTGTGCATTTGTATTTATGTAATTTGTTAGTCATTAATGTGGTCAAACTAGTATGGTTAAGAAAAATATGCATTCATAAAATTGTCATTTATCTATGTAAGTCAATTAAATACCTATTATGAAAAATAAATAGATAAATCCACTTTTACTATTGCTAGAAATTAAGCATTTAATAGTGAAAATTATGAGCTAAAATAATGTTTTTAGTCAAACATATATTTCATATCTAATGATGTCGTATATGTTTGATTAACAATATTTAATTACAATAAAAGATAAAAAATGGCAGATAAATTATGATATATGTTGTAGTATCTACCCAAAGGAGAATTATGATATATTTTTAACGTTTTACTGAATTCACACTATTTTCTTATTGTGACCATGTATATCGATTTTGCAATTGTTCCTCTTCATTCGCGTGCTTTGTCTGTTACTGTGACATGAATAAGTCCAGTTCCACATAGGTGTAGATCTTGACTTGGCTTTGTTGAATGACAAACCTACTTTCTTTACTGATAATAGTAGTGAGGATGAAAAGTCTTTTCATAAATCACTGGAGGACTCTAACAATTAAGTCTTATGTTTATGCAAATGACTATTGCTATCTATATTAAGAGTAATATTCCGTAAACAGAATATCCCAAGGAATACTTGAAATTTGTGAAAGAACATTTTCATTCTACTAATAAGTCTCTAACTGATACACTAATGGATGAACTTACGACCTTGAAGTTTGATGCCTCACGTAATATCCAAAATCGGATCATCGAGATGATTAACATTGCTACAAGACTTTGGACCTTGGGGATGAAGTGGTAGACATCTTCTTTGTTCAGTTTATTCTGAACTAATTGCTCTTGAGTATGGACCATTCCAAATTGACTATAACAATATTAAGGATAACAGGGATGTTAGTGAATTATCGGGTATGCTTACTTAAGAGGAGTCAAGACTTAAGAAACAAGGAGGTCATTTTATAACCTCATAGGTCAATGAGCTGGTAAATGACATAAAGTGAAGGACAACAAGTTTAACAAAATAAAGCACCTACTAAAGTTCCACATGATACTCATACGGAACTCAAGGCCGACGTGTGTCATTTCTGTAGAAAGGAAGGACACTTTCACTAAATGAAAGTTCTGCTTATTTGTGTCATTAATGTTTGATTCATATATCCAAAGAAAGATTAAACATATTAATAAGGAATAATATTCTTCTGAATATGAATTTTATTAATATCGATATATGTTTACATTGCATTAAAGGAAAGCAAACCAAGAATACCAACAAAGCATCACAAAGAGAACCCAGCTTCTTGAAATTCTACATACTAATATTTGCGGGGACCCTTTGATGTTCCATCTTTTGGTGGAGAAAAAAATATTATATCACATTTATTGATGATTTTTCATGTTATGAATTTATCTATATATTGAAAAATAAAATTTAAAGCAGCGGACGCGCTCAAAGTGTACGTTAAAGAGGTTGAAAGACCATTAGACAAGAAGTGAAAATCATTAGGTCAAATAGAGTTGGTGAATATTCGGAAAATTTTGACAAATCAGGAATATGTGCAGGTCAATTTAAAAAAATTCCTAGAATAGTATGGTATATATGCACAATATACTATGTAAGGAACATCTCAACAAAATAATGTTGCATAAAGGAGTAATCGAAGACTTATGGATAAGGTTATGAGTATTATGAGTAATTCCTCATTGCCCAAATAATTGTGGATGTAAGCTCTTAAAACCGTTGTATATATATCAAACAGTATTCCTACTAAGGCAGTTCCAACGGCCCCTTCTGTGTCGTTGATCAAAGGAAGTCTAATTTAAGACACCTGCATATTTGGGATAGTCAAGTAGAAGCTAGGGTTTATAATACACATGAAAAGAAATTAGATTCTCAAATGGTAAGTGGTTACTTTATTGATTATCCAAAGAAATCTAAACGGTATAGGTTTTACTGTACAAATAATAGTTCGAGAAAATTTTAAATCGGTAGTGCAAAATTGATTGAGAATCGTGAAGTTAGTGAAAATGTTGAATGACAAATTATGGAAATTAATAAGGTAAAGTTAAATATTTATTGCACATGAATGTACCTACTTCCACACAATTAACAAATGTTGTTCCGCTTGTTGAAGAACATTTGGGGGAAACATTTCAAGAAGGAATAAACTCACAAGTATCTGACGCAAATGAACCACAAAAAATGTCATTAAAAAAATCTTAAAGAGAAAGAAAATTGGTTATTTTAGATGATTATATGATTCATTTGAAAAAGTTAGATTTATTGGAACTAATAAAGATTCAGTTTCATTGTCTTAAGACATAGAAAATACTGAGTTTGATAAATGGATTGATACCATGAATGAAGAGTTAAAATCTATGGAATGCAACAAATTCTAGTAATTTATTCAATTACCAGAAAGCTCTTAGAGAATCAGGTGTAGATGGGTCTTCAAGACCAAATGTGATTCAAATGGTAAGATTGAACTATATAAAGCCAAACTTGTTGCCAAGGGATACACTAAACGAAGACTTAAATTATAAAGAGACTTTTTCATCAGTATCAAAGAAAGACTCATTCAGAATTGTTTTGTGTTTGGTACCTCATTATGACTTAGAGTCACATCAAATGGATATTAAAATTTTCTTTCTTAATTTAGACCTCGAGGAGAATATTTATATCGAACAATTAGAGAGTTTCAAAATTAAAGGAAAATATCAAATGGTTTGTAATCTAAAATTATATAGGGTCTCAAACGAGCATCATAACAATGGTATATAAAGTTTAATGATACCATAATATTGCGCGAATTTATGGAAATTACCGTTCATGTGGGTCATATATAAAAATATCAGTGGGAATAAGTTTATATTTTTAGTCGTACATGTTGATGTGTTATACTTGTCGCTAATCATATAGACATATTGCATGAGAATGACTTTCTCTCTATTAATTTTGAAATGAAATATATGAGTAACACATCCTATGTGATAGGGATAAAAATATTCCGCGATAGATTACATAGAATACTTAAACAGTCTTAAAAGGGCTATATCGAAAGAGTTCTCGATAAGTTTAACATGAAAAATTGTTTAGCAAGAATAGTTCATATTTAAAACAAAGTACAAATTTAATTTCATGTGATGCCGAAAGAATGATGTAGAATGAAAAAAAATAAAATCAATTCCTTCAACTTCTATTGTAGAAGTTTGATGTATGTTCAAACTAGCAAAAGACCAGATATTAATTTTGTAGTCGAAAACTAGGAAGATCTCAAAGTAATCATGGAATTGATTAATAAAAAACACTGCAATGATAGTCTGTGGCATGTTTTGAAGCAACATTTCATGCATTATGGCTGCGGAACATCATTTCAGAACTTGGGGTTGTTGACACTAATACCAAGCTGTTGAAAATTAATTGTGATAATGTTGCAGTGGTATTATTATCCAAGAACGATAAGTAATCCAAATGTGTCAAACATATGGAATTAAAGTACTTCATTGTTAAGGAAGAAGTTTAGAAACAAAGAGTGTTATATTAGAAGATTAGAACTGATCTCATGATTGCAGATGCGTTAATAAAGGGCATACAACAAAAAACATTTGAAGAACATGTTCAAAGAATGTGTCTTTATTGTACTAATGATTAATACTTATGATGCTTTTACACTCTAAGCTCATGTTATGTGTTTCATATATACATTAATGAATTTCTTATTTCTCATACTGGTATACACATTATCGTTTTTGAGATATTACAAGATAAGTCTTTATGAGAAATTATTATATACCATAATGTTATATGTTTATATAGCTTGTGAACCTAGTATGCTAAGTTGCTAATGTAGTAGTATATGGAAGGCGATATGTAGATTAAAATTTATGTATAACAGCCGTAACTCACATTAGTAGTTTGTTATATTGTGGTATGTATGATGGAAATTATAAAAGAGATTTATTATACTTGCAAGTAATGTTTATGAAATTTTAATGTTATATGGTTATTGGACCAAGTGGGTGATACAAATTATTACTCCCTCTTTCTCTATTTAGTGATGCACTTTAGAAAAGACACACATATTAAGATAACAATAATTAACATAGTAAAGTTACAATTCTACCCTTATTAAATATGATTTCAAAAATGATGAATTAAAACATAGAAATTTTCAAGAAGTTTAAATGAACGTATAGTAGGAAATTCATTTTTGTCCTTTCTTGATTTGTCAAAATGGACAAGTAAATAGGGACATCTAAAAGAGGAAATATCGACAAGTAAATGGGGACAGAGGGAGTATTAATTATTATTTAATTATGTCCCAAGTTTACTTGTAATCCAAGTAATACCATAATGCTCCTTCCGTTTCCAAAAGAGTGGCCTAGTTTGACTATACCCGAAGTTTAAGAAAATAAAGAAAATTTTTGAATATTGTGATTGTAAATTAAAGTTATGTCAAATGTACATAATTTCGCTTATATCTTGTGGCCTTAAATATGCCATGTGAAAAACTAAAATTAAAGTGTTACCAAAAAATAAAAGAAAGATGTTATTCTTTTTTTAAACAGACTAAAAAGGGGAGGGAGTAATTAATTTTGAAACAGATGGAGTATTTAATAAGGAATAGATCTTGTCCATACATTGGTTATCTGATGGACGTACAATATTAATTCATAACCTCTATAAATTGGTCCTTTCTACACCAATTAGGGTTACCACATATTCGCTACAATTATTTAATTGATGACGGTTATGTTAACATAAAGTTAGGGTAAGGAGGTGAAGGCAATATATTACTAATGCTTTTGTTTCTCTCGGTGATGATGTCTTCCGCATCATGTATGTGCCTATAACAACCTATTTCTATGATTATCGTGTTCAAGATCCTGATAATATGTATTAACGTATTTAATCTTACATCAGAGACATGGGGCTTCTTTCACGTGGTTAATCATGGCATTCCAATATCATAATGAAATGTTGCGAGGAGCACGCCAATTTTTTGATAAAGATATCGAGATTAAGAAATAGTATTACACTTAAGATATCACGAAAATGTGGTTCATGTTAGCAATTTTGATTTGTATATAGCGCTTCTGTTCTAATTGCTAATTGGAGAGATTAGATTTTATTTAAAATGTCTCCTAGTCCTCCCAATCTAAAATAATTTCCAGGACCATGAAGGTATATGTTGTTATTATTAATTAGAAAGTCATCCAATAATTGATTATGTATTATGTGATGATAAAAATTGAGATGTGTTGTTTCATTAATTTTACAAACTTGTTGCAAGAAAAAACTAAATATTGAGTATACTCTAAGCATATGATGCAATTGGGCTATTCCTTGCTTGGATTATTGTCTAAAGTTCTCGGTCTTGATCGTTGTCATCTCAAAGATATGGATTGCGTGGAGGGGCTTGGCATTTTGTCCCTTTGGTTATCAAGCATGCCCTCATACAGAACTCACCATAGGCACCAACGTTCATACTGACAATGATTTTCTCAGAGTGCTTCTACAAGATCACATCAGAGAACTTCACGTGAAATTCACCAGAATCAATGGGTTGATATTTCTCCTATGCGTGGTGCTCTTGTGGTCAACATTGAAGATGTTCTGCATGATAGTTTTCTTTTTCTTTTCTAATCCATGTACGATCGATAAGAGTGATTATACCATTTGCTTATTTTTGTTGATTATTTCACATCATATCAAATGATAAGTTCATAAGTGTTGAGCACATAGTATTGGCAAACAATGTTTGACCAAGGGTATTAGTTCAATGCTTTTTTGGCACAAATTTAATGTCATCTTCCAAGTTTTGTGGACCAATTTTTTAATTGTTGTCAAAAGAGAACCTCGAAAATATCATGCAATCACAATGAAAGATTATCGTGAGTACTTCCATAAGAAAGGTCTAGATGGAATTTCTGCATTGGTGCGTTACTAGATCTAATCGAATGTAATCACTGAACTTATAATGAAAACTGAGAAGCTTTCTTTTGATGCTGGTTATTACCTTTTATATTATATCGTCTTGTTACTTTTAATACAGCGTTTGTTTCTAAAGACACCTTAAGTTTTATGGTATCGTGTTGTTAAATCCTTTAATGAAAAAAAGTCTCATTCATATATGTAGCAAACGATTTTAAAAGCCGTGAGGCTGGCATCAAAAGGAAATGTTAATGCTGGAAATACAAAAGTGCCACCAGTATTCGTTCCTCCAACTAAAACAGAGGAATCTGTAAGTAGTTGTGAAGCAAAGTTCATTTTTCCTGTTATAGATCCAATTAAGCATAAAGATATTGTAGACTAAGTTTGATAATCATCAGAGAAATGGGGTATAAATTTTTCCAAGTCATTAATCATGTTATTCTATCAGTTTTCCTATTGCGTAGGGTGAAAATTGATTGAATACATGTGGTACTTGAAGGAAAGATCAAAGAGACCTAGGAAAGTTTGTTACTTGAGAAGGCTTTCAAGATAAAGGGAAAGCAAAAAATATGCTACTGTCTAAGGAAGGTTGGGAAGCTTATGATGTGAAAAAATATACAAATGGGGAGAAAATGTTAGAAGGATTAGGTGTGTGGAGGAGCTCATACATATCTGAAAGTTGCAGACTTGCAGGAATATCAGCTGGACCCATGCGCCCTCCCTCATTGGTCGGGTTACTTGAAAAATTACCATAATAATTATTTCATCTTGTTAGTACAACATCAAAATGATAACTACATAATTTCTTAATTTGACATATTTAAAATTTATCCATTATTTGAAATAAAAAAAGATTTCTCCATCCTGAGTATTCATCAAAGCTTTCTTCTAATATAAAACATATAAACTAATATGAAATAAATAGAAAAGAAAATCCAACATAATAAAAATATTGGAAGAAAGAATTTTTTTTCAACTTTTTCTGCCTTTTAAAAGTGAAGTGAAAGCACAAATATATAGGCCACAAGGTAAAAATAGGACATCAAAATTATTAAGTAATATTAAAGTCTTAAATGATCTGCAATATATATGAATTGTCTATATTAAATTGCAAACCTTGAAATAGAAATAAGAACAAGAATTCAAAGAGTTCTTGTTCAAAACTTGGAAAACTTAAAATCCCTTATCCGCGTCTCATTTTGGACGAAACTAAATTACTTCAACAATTATATAACCCTTTTAAATATGATTCATCTCAAACCGTCTTGATTCAACAGCACCGTTGGTGCTTTCTTGCTATCAAAATATCCCAATTTTACTTCCATCCATCCATATCCTCTCATTTTTGGGATATTCCCATTTTCTTTCTGTTAGACCTTGTCCATCATCGTCCGAGTTTGGATACGTTTCTAATAACCAATGAGACTCCTTACTTTTGTAGAATCCTATTTTTATACTTCCTAATCCTTTGGAATTTGTTTAATAGTCTTAATGATTTTTAGGTCTTGCATAGATTCTTTGTATAGCATCCATATGTTCAATCCATCCATATGGTCAATCAATCTTTTCTCTCGTTTCTTCATGGTATCAGAGCACTTCTAAAATCCCACGACTTGATGCTGTTTTTTCTGCTAGGTCGTCGAAAGGACCTCCAATACTTCTGTAACAAATGGTGATGGAGTCAATGATGTCATCACTATTGTCCAATTCAATCCTATGACCCAATTGCCCATAAATTAACCGACAGTCATAATTTCACCCTTTGGAAAACTTAAGTTTCAATGCTTATGCGTGGTCACAATCTCTATTGACATCTCGATAGACCCATCCCTGCCCCCACTTGCACAATCTCGCAAAACAATCATGATGTTGCTAACTCTGAGTTCGTTCTTTGGTACCCCAAAGATCAGTTTATTCAAAAAGCTATCTTGGCCTCCATTGATGCTATACTTTCCTCCATTGTGGCTGCTGCAATCTCCGCCAAAGATGCCTGGGATACTGTGTACTGCTTTTGCGCGCAAATCTTAAATAATAATTTTCATCTTGCGAGACCGAGTAGCTCGCCTCACTAAAGACTCTCGTTCAGTTACAGATTAACCCCATCAGATTCGATAACTTTGTTATGAACTTGCAACTGCTGGTGCGCTTGTATCTAATCTGAAACTCATTGTTCAAATTCTCAGTGGACTCGGATCTGAATTCTGAAAACTCTCTGATGCCATCGTGCTCAAAACTCAACAGCTTCCTATGAGGAGCTTTACGAAAAGCTTCTGCATAACGAGCTTTTTCTAAAGGAAGAGGATGACAAGAAGCCACTATCAACTAATATCACTACAGCTATAGCACAAAAGACAAGCTCAACTCCTCCTTTCCAGGGTAACAATATTTACTCCCGTAGTCACCGTCTAGGTGCGAACACTCCTCCAAACAATTAGCAATGGAAGGCACAACCATGTCGCACACAAAGAAAGAACCAGCAGCAGCCCTTTGACAAGAATCTTCGCTTTCAACTATGTGATTGTGTAGGTCATTCTGCTAGGATCAGCAGATCTCAGTCCCATAGCAATCTGCAAGCTCGGGAAAACATTGCTGGTCGTTTTCCTCCTCAACAGACCCTTGGATCGTGGATAGTAGAGCCAGTCATCAAACTTCTCTTGATGCTAAAAGATGAGACACTATACATGACTACCACGAATACGAACAGATCAATATGGACAATGCTCACACCATTATTATATCTCAAATCAATAAAGATAACATAAGTGCATTAAAAAATCAGTTCAAACTTCTCAATACCTTATGCTCCCCTCTCATAAAGACTAATCTTATTTCTGTTAGTCATTTTTATCGTGATAATCATTCCTCTATTGAATTTTTTTAATTTCCGTTATCTTGTGAAGGATATGAGTACAGGGGTGCCTCTAGTTCGCTAGAAGAATAGAGATAGTTTGTATGAATGGCCACCAGTCTGTACACATCGTTATCCTCAATGCAATGTGTTTGATCCAATTCACCAGTGGCATCGACGTTTACGTGATCCTAATCGTCGCGTTTTGGATACTATCTTGAATAATTTTTTCCATCATGTTTTAGATCCTAAAGCAAGTTCCACTTGTAAATCTTGTTATCTAATAAGATGCACAGGTTGACTTTCTCAGGAAATTCATTGTAAAGTAATAAACCCCTACAAATCCTTTTTAGCAATTCATGTGGTCTATCTCCGGTTTGGTCAATTGATAAAAAAGATATTATGTTCTATTTGTTGATCAATTTTCAAAATACAAGTGGTCGTTTATTTTATTATAAAAAAATGGAACTATGGAAGTTTTTCAAAATTTGCATCCGTTGCTTGAGCGGCGGTTCAACACTAAAATTCAATTGTTTTGCACGGACGCTGGACGCGAATTTTGAAATTTACAGTCCTATCTAAAAATACATTGCATAGAACACTTAGTGTCAACCCCATATACTCCACTGCATGTTTCGATAGTCGAAAGACAGCACCATCATGTTATTGAAACTGCTAGAACCTTGTCGCATGAAGCATCTTTATCATCACACTTTAACAGTTTTGCCTGTCAACAAGTTGTGTATCGTATAAACTGGCTAACTTTCAGCATAAGATTCCATTTGAAATTTTATTTCAAAAGATGCCAGAGTATGACTCCATTAAAGTATTTGGTTGCCTCTGTTATCCACGCTCAAACCATATGACAAAAACAAATTAGAGCTCCGTTCGACACTATGTGTTTAAGAAGGCCTTTCGAATAAACATTATAGTGATCAGTGTTTTGATGCTTTAGCTTTTAAAATATATCTATCATGTGACATATTATTTTCGGAAAATCAGGTTCCATTTGACAATATTTTTTTATTATTTCAGAAGAACACAAAATAAAAATGTCTCTTGGGAAATCTGTTCATCAGGCAACCAATCACAGGATAATACTCCAAAATCATATGATTTTTGTGAGCTTACTTCACAGATTGTGCAGTAGACCGTGGACAAACATTCATCCATCTGCTCTGCCTCAACATGTGCCACCGTCTTAGGTACTTCTATTTCTCTCTTATATGATACTTCTTCTCCTTTCACTAATGCCTCCATTGCCCTATACCCGCACCATCCAAAATTCCATTTCCAGCCACAATTCACCACAACAACCTATTTCAACGTCACCAGTTCATACTTCTCCCCAGTAAAATGCTCAGCTGCAATCCACAATTATCACTTACCAACTCCGAAATAAGTCAAATAGTTCTTTGTTCAAGAGCCCTCTAGTTCAACCCTTTTCCACATCACTTGTCCAACCTCTAATGGACACACAACTTTTCCTTGTAGACTCTACCTCTACAATATAAAACCCACTCATTACATAATTACCGATGTAAGACCAATAACCTTATGCCTAAAACATTACACACAGTTGTTCAAACAACTTCCTATCTACCTAGAACCTTCAAACAAGCTCAACAAGTCTCACAGTGGTGTTGAAATGAATTTCATGCCTTAGTTCGTAACAACTTGAGAGTTGGTACCATGTATCCTTCAGAAAATGTTGTGGATTGTAAGTGGATTTTCCGTATTAAATATAATCCTAATGGTTCTGTTGACAGGTAAAAATCTCTTCTATTTGCTAAAGGGTTCACACAAAGAGTTGGACTTGATCTTTAATGTACTTTTAGTCCTGTGGTAAAGCCTACAACTGTTCGACTCGTTCTTGCGATTGCAACACAACAAAGCTGGACCATTCAAAAACTTGATATCAATACAGCCTTCCTGCATGGTCGTCTTAATGAAGAAGTCTATATGAAACAACCACATGGTTTTGAAGCTTCTGCGTATTTGACGCATGTTTGCAAGCTGCACAAGGCTATATATGACCTTAAACAGGCTGCGAGGGCCTAGAACACTGAACTCTAAAATTACTTCGTTACTTCAGGATTTGTAATATCCCAATTTAATTCTACTTTGTTTATCTTGAATAATATTGAGTTTAAGTTTTATATTATGGTATACGTTGATGAAATAATTGTCACGGGTAATCAGATTCGTGGTGTTCACATAATCATTGCTAATCTTGCAACCCAGTTCTCATTGAAGGATTTTAGTTCAATTCATATATTTTCTTGGTTTTGAAGTCTTATCTTTCCTGGTTGTCTTTTGTTGTGCCAACATAGATACATTACATATCTCTTGCAGAAAGTTAATATGCACAATTGCAAGGGTGTTCAAACACCAATGGCTTCTATTGTTGCTTTCCCGGAGTTTGTTGAGATTCTCTAGTTGATGGCTCTCTTTATAGAAGGATAATTGGTAAACTTCATAACCTTTCTTTTACACATATGGATATAGCATTTGCATTTAGAAAACTCATTATCCATGCACCAGCCCTTATTATAACATTTGACAGCAATGAGTGTCTCCCTCAGTATCTTCACCAGACATGTTTGTTTTTCCTTCAAATTGCAAAAGAACATGATCACCATCTTCTAGCCTACTCACATTTTGATTGAGTTGGAGATCCTCTTGATCGAACAACTACAACATGTTATGTTTCTTACCTTGGTAGTTCTTCAGTATCCTGGTCCTGTATAAAGCACAGATCTGTCTTTCGCTCCTCCACAAAAGCAAAATATCGGGCTATTGCAACAACTGCTTCTGAAACAAACTAGCTAACAAGTTTAATCAATGAACTTTGGTTTCATATTTCCACCACTCCTCACATATTTTGTGACAATGTTAGCAACTTATGCATATGTGCCAACCCAGTGTTCCATAGTCGGATGAAGCATATTGATATTGATATCCACTTTGTTCGTGAACAAGTTCAAAACAAGCATATCTCAGTTCAACACCTTCACTCGACTGATCAAGTTGCAGTTAAACTTACCAAACCACTTCCAAGACCTTCTTTTCTCAAGCATTTCTGCAAGTTGGGTGCTGTTGACAACACCAACTTGCAGGGGAGTAATAAAGGATGAGACTCCTTACTTTTGTTGGATTCTTATTTCATACTTCTTAATCCTAAGGAATCTATTTAATAATCTTTATATTTCCAAGATATTGTTTATATTCTTTATATAGCAGCTATATGGTCAATAATTCGCTATACAATTTTGCTATCTTAGCTCTCGTTTCTTTAGTTTCAACTATTATTACTTGTATACTTGTGCTACTGCAATATATATATATATATATATATATATCGTACATTGTATAGTCGATAGAGACCTAGAGAAATAATATACAAAATAGTTAGCTTTAGATTGTCTATGTCATTTGTCTCTTGTTCTTATAAGGTATCAGCGCCATGGCGATCTCTTCTTCCTCTTCTGCCTCGACCACTTCTTAATCTTCAGTCGCCACCCAATTTACCTCTCGTTTGTCTTCTCTGACATCACTTAATCATTCCCACCACTTTATCTCTATAATATTAACTTCCACAAATTGTCTTTTTTGGCGCACACAATTGTTTCCTTTTCTTCATGGACAGAATCTCCATGGATTTGTCGACGGTAGTAACCCTTGCCCAGCTTCCCATGTATCATCTACCGATGCTACAGGTGCAGATTCCCTCACGTTAACTATCAATTTTAATTATGAAATATCGATCAAAGAAGATCAATTGATCTTGAGTTTACTCATATCCTCTCTATCCGAAGAAACATTTCCTATTGTCATTGGTCTAAATACTTCAAAGGCATCTTGGGATACCCTTGAGGCAGCACTGTCACACGGATTTTAAGCCTTCATATGCAACTTCATAACTTGAAGCAATATGACTTAACCGACACACAATATCTACACAAGGAAAAATTCATTTCGGATAAGTTGACGGCTGCTGGATGTCCTTTATATCTTGAAGACCAAAACATATATTTATTCATGTATGAGAATACTAGCTTTAGAGAATTCTCAAGTTTTATATGGGCTACTTAACTACACTTGACATGATTACAATCATCTAGTACATCACTATTTATACTACTCAAAATAGAAAACAAAAAGTCTTGAACAATTAACTAGATACATGAATAACAAATTACTAGATACATGTATTATAAAATCCTGAAAGACTTCTTGAGAAACTAAGAGACAATATTGAAAAAATAAATATTAAGGTGTAAATACATTTATTCCAACACATCCCCTTAAGCAATTGCTTAGAAACTCCAATGCCTTCTCGAAGATGGCAAAAGATTTCACTTGAAAGTGTTGTGGTGAAGTTGTCAGCATGTTTTTCACCTGTCTAACAATAATTGCAACTGAATTTCGCCACTCTCTTGTATTTTTGAATATCTCATTTTTGATTGAGTTTGGTTTTGAAAATCCACTTTAGACATAAAACTTCTCTTTCTTTGGGTATACTCACACACTCCCAACTATTATTTTTCTCAGTCGTCCGAATTTTTTCTGCCAAGGCTCTCTTCCAAATATCATGCTTTATTGTCTCCTCATATTTGCTTTCTTAACACCAATAATGTTGCATCTTTGATAAATTTCACTAAACAATTTTGTTCCTCTTGGAAGTGGTTCTTCATCATCTGAATCTGAGATTTCTCCTCCTTCAGGGATATCTTCCTCTTCCTCGTCCTCTTCTAAATTTTACACATCTTAAGATATAATAGAAATACTATCGAGCTTAGTCTTAGTATGTATATCCAAATGGTCTTGCACCATGTATTTTTTATTGAGAAGTTTCAAACCATGAAAATTCAAGTGATAAAGTATTTCATGCCAAAGCCATGAATTATCTACACTTCATTTTTGAATACATTGTAATGAAATTGTATAGGAAATTTTATTTTGTCATATCTACTTCAACAATGACTTGATATGACTCAATTTATCATAAATATTGCAATAATTATATCTAATCACAAAACAATAACCATTTTCTAGGAATTGACTAATATTAATCAAATTTTCTTCCAATTCAAGAACCTAAACCACATCATTAATTTTCTTACCGCTCCCTTTTATGTTGATTTAAGTGGCACCTTTACCTTTTGTATCAACTAAGGCTCCATTCCCGTTCTCAATTTTGTAGTGATGCTAATATTAATTGAGAGGGAAAAAATTTCATCTACAACAACTATCAATATATCATTCATGCTTTTTGCTCAAACATCACATTGAGAAGCAAAGAAATTATTTTCTTCCATTTCTTCCACCTGTTCCTCACAGAAATTTGTTTGCTCCTGATGCTGGTGCCAACTATCATTCTTAATGTGGCCAAATTGTTTTACAAAATTTACATTGGTGCTCGACTTTGTGCAAACCTTTTTTTGCATAGTGATTAAACCTTTTTCAAATTTTTAAAAAAAGACTAGTACGTATCTCACCTATTTCTTCAACCTTCTTAGAAGAATCATCATGAACATGCTTCTTTTTTTATTTTGATTCTACTTTTGTTTATATTTTTGAGAAATTTTGAGAATTCTCATTTTTTCTGACTGGAAAGCCATCTTGATGGGTTCATCTTCATGGAAAAAATCGTTGCTTCTCGTGTGCACAAAATCATCCAACTAGCTCTTTCATGAAAAACTTAGAAAGATCTTTTGTCTCCTCAGTGATAAAAACAATGTACTGATACTTTTCAGTGACACTAATTAGAATCTTTTCCGTAACTTGTTTGTTAGAAATTGTATCACTATGATTTCTTATTTCAATACAAATATTCACAACTCTTTTGCAATATTCATATATTTTTTTACATTCTATCATCTTCAAGTTATGAAACACTCTCTTAAGAGTTTGAAGATTTATAGTTCTAACCTTTTCGTCACCATACACTTCAATTTCAAAAGACACCCAAGCTTGCTTTGCAGACTCACAAGTAGCAATTTTTTCAAAATATGCTCTTGAGACTCACTCAAGGCTTTTGCATCTTGACGGTACATGGACTCAAGATTTTTCATCTTTGCTATTTAAAGTTCATCTTTCCTCATAAATGTAACAACCCTAAAAAGGGATATACTAAGTGATGCTTAATGTGTCAAGAATGACTATGATTAGACTAGGGTTCACCCGAATTGATGCGCGTTGAACCAGACCTCGGAACCCTTGCTACAGCCAAGCCAACTAACTTTGTGAGTTATTTGTGCTTGTAATGGTTGGGTACAACCATGTAGGGCTCTCGAATACGAAGATTTACTCGAAGGAGTCTTTACCGCATTAAAAAGAGGAAATATTAGGTTTGGAGGGTCTAGGGGTAAAATAGTCTTTTTCCAGGCTAAGGTTAGTATCGTAATTAACCTAAATATATAATTAATTATTTAGTTGATAAGGTGGAGGGGAAATTTGGCGCGAGAGAGAGCTGAAATTGAGTTCTTGAAGTGATGATTAATTAATGTGATTTTTATTTAAGCTATTGAATTGATATAATTAATTAATAATTATTATTCATTAGCTGATTTTAATAAAATAAAAATCAAATTTTTAATAATTAAGTAAACCTTATTTGACAATGTCGTAAACTAGACTCCTAAGCCTAATATAACTCCTACTCTCTCACGTCTATATCTCAACTCTCACACTCAATCTCCCTTATTATTTCACACGAAATTTCTCTGCCAAAATAAGATACAAAAGAAGAAAAATAAATCAAGTTCTTCACACTTGAAGAACTCACACGAAATCACAAGAAAACAAACATTAATCGCACACTATGCTAAGGGAGGTTGTCATTCGAGTGTAGTTGATATTGAGGAGGTTTAGACGTTTCCTTGGGTGAAGTTTTTGGGAATGAATTCAATACTTTAACGTCACAAAGGTATGGGTTTTCTTATCTCTTAGACTTTTTCCCAAAAGAACCCTTAAGGTTCATATTATTCATTCGAAAACTAGGATTGTTTCCCCTCTTGCATGTCTTTGTCACTAGCTTCCAAAGAATCTTAGGGTGGGTATAATTGCTTGTAGATTTAGGTGTATGTTATATTTCGTGATGAATATGATTACATTTTTTTCATGAACTCGTATTATAGGCAACCATGTATTGAAAGTTTGTGCAAATGTGTACATGTGCAAAAAAAATGTTATTGTGAATGTACTTGAATGAGGCCAAATTAAGGCTTCATGTTTAATATTGTTTGGTTGTCATTTTACATAAAAAAATCTATGTAATTTTGATGTTCAATAAAATGGAAATGGGGCTGATTTGAGTGTCAACATTTCTTCTAAACGAATCCATGAAGTACCCCCCCCCCCAAAAAAAAAAAATTGTTAAACGATCCATGAATTGTCCTAAGTTTTCAAGTAGAAATATTGATGAAATAAGTTGAGAAAATTATAAAGTTCCAGCCAAAAATATAAGTTTGGTTTAGGATAAAATATAGAGGTGAAATTTAATTGATTTTAAAGGGATGAGGCCACAAGGATTCGAACCTATGACCTCACCTGTATAATACCTTAAATTCGCAAGAAAAAGAAAAGGGATTAGGGGGATTCGAAAGAGGGTGTATTGGCTAAGAAAGGAGAGTGCAAAAAAATTAAATAAATAAAATGGGAGGCGTAGGAATCGAACCAAAAACCTCTAGGCAAGCGAATGAAGTGAAAGAAGAAAATTGAAGAAAAGAAAATGTGAGGCGTGGGAATCGAAACCACGACCTCAAGGCTGCAAAAGAGAAGGGCGAAATAAATAAAAAATAATGTGAGACTGTGGAGGCTTGATCCCACAACCTCACTACCAAACGCCTAACTAATTAAATTTTAAATAGAAATAAAATAAGGAGGCTATTGGGGCTCGAACCCACAAACTCACAGCCCCTAGCAAAATTAAAGAATAAATAAGGAGAGGCTGTGGGGGTTTCATCCAACAATCTCTTGGTCTAGGCGAATTAGACAACACAATTTTAAATGAAAAATAAAAGGGGTTGTGGGGATTCGATCCCACAAACTTTCGACCAAATAAGAGGAGAATCCAAGGAGAAAAATAAACATAGAGTGTTGATGTTGGGCTCGATCTAGGGTCTCAATGTCATGATTACTACAAAATAAAGTCAAGGAAAAATGTAATTATTGTTCAAGGGGTTCAAACTTGGGTTCCTTTGCCTAAATTTTCTTATTGATGCATAAATCATACATGAATTAAATGTTCAAGAATAATGCCACCTACTTAGATCATAATCGAGATCTTGGCATACATACAAGATACATACGTCTTGTACTACATAATCTTAGGAAGATATGAGTCACTTAACAAATTATGAATGAAGCCTCGTGGCTTATATGTATAGACCCATAAGTCTAGCCTACGATTAAAAATAAGTGAACCTAAGATGTATGTACTGAAATAATGAAACCCTAGAAGGGTTAACTACGAGTGTAAGATACACTAAATGGCCAAGTGCATTGGCATATGATGAAATGAACTATTAAATGATAAAATGAACAATTAAATGATGAAACCCTAAAAGGGTTAAGTAAGATTGTGAAACACACTAAATGTCCAAGTGCATTGTTATATCATGAAATGAACATTCACGTAAAAATGAGTGAGTAATTATGAAGAGAAAATGTGTTAATGTAAATGAATATGGTGACAACATGATATGAGGCTAATGTAAAAGATGAGAGCAATCTCAAATAAGCCTAAGTAAATGTTACTAAAACGTACTCACCTATGAGAGTGTAAAGTTAATGAAGAGAATTGTCTCTATGAACACTCTAATGAAAGTATTGAGATTAACACACTTAATACTGATGATGAGATGAGAAATCATCTATTGAGATATGATATCCTCATACTAGAAGCCAACTTCCATGACGTATGAGTTGAATGTAATGAAACTTTATACTGAGCACCGATGGACTAGTTATGAGCGGTGATGCCTTCTTTTGGAAAAGGTGAAGGTTTACGTAACTACCAAAAGATGAGATTGTCTGGCATACCGAGTATGGGTCTCCTTATATCTCCTAGTCTTCAAATCTATAGTGCCAATATAGGGACCTGGCGGGGTTAATTTCCTATGCACGCTAGCATGTTTTAGGTCACTTTGACCGGTGATTCCACCTCTTTCCGATGTGGGGTTTTATGACACTAGATTTCATGATGCTCACATGATCTATGTTGGTTAAAGTTAAAGTTCCCAATGAATGAAGGAGGCCAACCTCAAATGATGCACATATGAAATGATTGATACCAAAGGTGTTAGGATAGGATAATCAAAAGGTGATTTAGATAAAATTAATGACACTAGGTCATTCTTAGTCATTGCACAATGAACGCGATGAAAGTCTTAAACTACATCCTAGGTATAGTTGGTGTGTACACTGTCCCATGAATGAAACGAATTTGGGTACGTATGAATGAACGAAGTAGACTCTGTGTTTGCCAAAGCAGAAACCCTAGTTGATGTCCCATATGTTGAGCCCCAATTTCTGGAAAGTTTGAATGTTAAGTCACTGATTCCAAGGTCTTATGGCATATGAATTAATGATATGAAAGTTGTTATGGTCTATATGCAGTATGATATGTGCTAAGTGTAAGATGTTATTTGTTGTGTGCAATATGAGAAGTATAATGATGCATGTTATCCTCATGGCATGACTTTCCTAATAAAAATATGGAAATCTCACCGACTTTCCTAATCAAAATTTCAAAAGCTCACTGACTTTCCTAATCTAAATTAGGAAAGTTCACTAACTTCCCTAATCTCAATTTGGCAAGTCCACTGACTTGGCTTTCCATAATCATGTTGTTATGAAAGATCTATTCTTACTCATGCATGTCCTTGGTGTGTGCTTGCATATACCCATACATTAGTACAAGTCTTTACTAATCCTTTACAACTCTTTACTTTTAGGTGCAGGCATAGGTGGACGCTAGAGCTCACAGGTTGACGTTGCAGCTATTCGGACGTGGAGTTTTTTATCCGGACATGATAGGCCCTCATGCTTTCGAGGATTTATACCATTATTATCTAGCTTAGATGTAGTCTTTAGTTAGTGGAGCATGTTCCACTGGCGTTTCTTTCCACTTTCATTTCAGAATGTATGGTGTTGTTTTAGCAAAAATACGTTTAATGCAATTATGAAGTGTTTCTTTCATTTGATTATATCTATATTCGATGGGTGATTTCTAAATGCCTATGATGTTAGGTTTAAAATGTTAAGAATGAAATAAGGAGGCAAAAAATTCAAATTTTCTGCTCAAATTAACGTAGATGAAGTAAGGATAATGTATGTAGGCTTGTCTGCAACCTCTAAGAGGTCAATGACGCCGTCCTCATCTGGGGTCTAGATTAAAGTCGTGGCAAAGTTGGTATTAGAGAACTAGGTTATACTTTGAGATTAATAAGTTCACATCAACCACATTGAGTAGTTTCTAAGTCATGGTAGTGAAGTCCACCACTATCCTTGATTAGAGATTGTAGGATGCATATGAAAATTTCCTTCTTCTGATCTTATCGTGCCTTTCCTAATATTTGACTTTCTTGATGTTATGAGCGTGTCTAACATCAATCCCTATTGTTTACAGAGAATGAACACTAGGAGAACTATTTGTCAGAGGAGAGGAGTAGCAACTGCTGGGACAATCAAGTTACACCCTAGGCTCCAGCTGAAGGGGTATCCATGCCAGTTAACCCTGCTGGGTTGACTGATGCTGAGGTGAGGGAATCTCCGCCCAGATGGCACGGTCCATCATCATGAAAGCTCAGGCCATGACTGACCTGGTCAACCGACAAAATGTCCAGAGAGAGAATCCACCAGTTCGCAGTATGGCTGACAGATTGAGGGATTTCACGAGGATGAATCCTCCAAGTTTCAAAGGGTCTAATACTTCAGAAGACCCCCATGATTTTGTGGATGAGGTGCATAAGATTTTGGTGGCAATGGGGGCCACCGATACTGAGAATGCAGAGCTGGCTTCCCATCAGCTCAAGGATGTTGCACAGACTTGGTGCAAGATGTGGCAGGATAGCCGAGCTTTGAGCGGAGTTTCGGTCACTTAGGAGCTGTTTAAGACAACCTTCTTGGGCATATTCTTTCCCAGGGAGATGAGAGAGGCGAAGGTTGAGGAGTTTATCAACCTTAAGTAGGGATCAATGACAGTGAGGGAGAATTCCCTGAAGTTTGTCAAACTATCCAGATATACTATTTTCATTAGTATCTAACAACAAGGATGAGATGAGTACTGAAGTTTGTGAAATTATCAAGGTATGGTACATCCCTTGTATCTAACAACAATGATGAGATCAGCAGGTCCCTCAAAGGAATAAGCAGAGATCTGGAGGAGGAGTGTCGGTCTGCGATGCTCCATGATAACATAGACTTCTCTAGGTTTATGGTGCATGTCCGGCAGGTAGAGGACAACCACTAAAAGAGGGGCGTTCGTGATGCTAGGAGGCTGAAACCTCAGGATCAGGCAGCTCCAAGCCGTGGAGGCCATAGATACAATTTTGGCGTCCATAAGCAGCCCAGGTACAAGAAGAGGGAAATTCTATTTCCCAGAGAAATACAACACTTACAGGAGGTATACCTGAGCCCAAGAAGGGCAATGGAGGTGAGATGATGCGTCACAAAAAGAACTGTGCTAAGTGTGGCTGTGCTCACAGTGGAGAGTGCAGACAGGGCACTAATGCCTAATTAGGTTGCAGTAAGAGTAGGCATATGGTTAGAGTCTTCCCATAGAACAGAGGTCAGGCTGGAGGTAATGCTCATACTAGGACTAATCCACAGGGTGCAACAGCAGCCGAGCCTTGTAAGAGGAACAAGTACTATGCCCTAAATGGCAGGGAGGAGAAGGATAAGTCCGCTGATGTGGTCAAAGGTATCCTGCAAGTGTTCTTAACTTCTGTTTATGCTTTACTTGTTCCAGGGCCTACTCTTTCCTTTGTAACTACTTTTCCTTCTCTCACTTTTGAAATATTGCCTGAAGTTCTGCATGATCATATAATGGTTAGTACACCTTTAGGAGAAAATGTAAGAACAGATAGAGTATACAAGAAATTCCCAATAGTTGTAAGTAGTAAGACTATGTGTGCAGACATGGTTGAGTTACCCATGCATGATTTTGATGTTATCCTTGGTAAATACACCCCATATAGAAAATTTTATAAGTTTTTATACATGAAATAATTCGACATTCAGGGATTGAGTTGCCCACCTTCCGCTCTAAGACGAGTTCATTAGGGAATTCGAACTTCACTACCATTGTCCTACAATAAATAAAACCAAAACAAGTTTCCAACAAATCTATCCCCAATATGACATGAAAATCAACCATATAAAGTTATACCAAGTTAACCAAGGTAACTCTATTAGGAAATGATATAGGACAACTCCTAATGAATTTTCTAGCCACAACACAGTCACCCACCGTGGTTGTAACCAAACAAAGTTCCATTAGAACATCGCGTAACACATTAAAGTTTCTAGCTACTAAAGGAGTAACAAAAATATAAGGTATCACCCGGATCTAGTCAAGCATAAACATTACTGGAGAACACTTGTAACATACTGGTGACAACCTCTGGAGAACCCCGCTTGATCCCCCCTAGAGCGGAGAGCATAGAAGCTATTATTCATAGAAGCATCAGGATTAGGAGAATTTTCTTCTTATTGAGCGTTTTACCTTCCTTGAGAATTCATCATAGGAAAATCCCTCTTCATGTGGCCACTTTTACCACAACCATAGCATTTTCCCATACCAACTAGACATTTTCGATCATGTTTTCTACCATATTTAGCACAAGTAAACTTCTCAATGTAGGGACGACTACCTTTACCCTCTTGAGGCTTGGGTGTAGACCCTTTACCTTTGTTGATCCTTGTAGTGGTAGAAGGGATTTTATTAGGGAAACTATTCTTGAACCTTGGCTTCACTTGCACCTCCAATCAAGCCATAGAAGAATTTCCATCTTTGGCCCTTGACCTCTTCCATTCCCTACAAATTTTCTTAAGCTTTTTCTCCTCAATTTTTTTGGCATGAACCATAAGACGCGAGATGTCCATGGTAGGAATCAACATAGATGACATACACTCAATAACCACAAGATCGGATACCCCCATAACAAATTTGTTCATCTTTTCCCTAGAATCCACCACAATTGTAGGAGCATACCTTGATAATTCAGTAAATTTGAGACTATACTCCTTTACACTCATACCCTGTAACGACCTGTTTGGTCGTTTTGAGTAGCAGAGTTTATTCTGGTAATAACTATTAGGGTTGACGGATCCCACGACGGACTGTCATGGGCACGACGGACCGTCAAGGGGGTCTCATTCCAAAACACTTAGAATTTTGAAAATTGAGTACTGAGATCGACTTTCTGAACTTCGTGACGGAATGGCATGACGGACCGTCGTTGGCACGACGGACCGTCACAAATCTTTCCACAGAATTAACTCTCTGAACCTTGTGACGGACCTGCAGGACGGGCCGTCACAGTCATGACGGACCGTCACAGGTTGTGTAACCCTGACTGGGTTGGATTTCTGTTAAAAGTTTTAAGGGGCGTTTTGGACTGTTCATGCATATAATTATAAAATTAGTGGGTTAATGTTAATAACTCAATTACTTGGGGGTTAAAGGAGATAACCTTGAAATAAAAAGTGGGTTATTGTTATCATCTTTCATACTTAATTATATGAAAATTGGGGTAAAAGAAAAAGGGTTTGAATAAGAAAAATAGAAAGAACAAGGAGAGGGAGAAACGAACGAACGAGAGGAAGAGAAGAACGCAGCTTTGGGAAAGTAGATTGCTTGATCACGATTCTTCGGTGGAGGTAGGTTATGGTTTATACTATCTTATAGTAAACTCTTAATAGCGAATGATATGTTTTGGGTAGTATTATAAAGTCTTCTATATGCTTAATTGTGTGCTTTCATGATGTGATTATGTAATTGTAATGTAGTGGGAAGATGAGGTTGTGAATCTTAAATCGTAAATTTACTTTGTTAATGATGATGCCTTGGTATAAAAAAAGGCTTGATGAACTAAAGTAGTGAGATTAGAGGATCGGGTGTCACGTTCCGACACCAGGATAGTAATAGAGGATCGGGTGTCACGTCCCGACACCAGGGTAGTATTGATGGATCGGGTGTCACGTTCCGACACCAGGATAGTATATGGATCGTAGTGTCACGTTCCGACACCAGGATAGTATTGATGTAACGGAGTGTCACGTTCCGACACCAGGATAGTATTGATGGATCGTAGTGTCACGTTCCGACACCAGGATAGTATTGATGGATCAGAGTTTCACGTTCCGACACTAGGAAAGTAGATGATCGGAGTGTCACGTTCCGACACCAGGATAATAAAGAAAGTGAATTTTGAAATATGTTAATATACTCATACAAAGAGAACCTGTTTCTTAATGAGTATGGTCTGGAGGCTTGAGTCCTCATAGATGTGCTTGGTGTTGTGACCAAGGGTTATGGTAATTGTTTTTGTCACCTGTAAGAATATTAGCTAATTTTATGTTATTATCTGACATATACTGCTTTATTTTGAGTTGGAGTTGCCGATGATACCTACTCAGTACTTGTGCCTTGTACTGGACCCTACTTGTATTTGTTTTTCTTTGTTAATTATGGAGTGCAGCAAACGTGCCACCGTCTTCAACTCAACCGCAACCCTAGCCAGTTTTCATCATGCACAGATTTCAGGGTGAGCTATTGCTTCTAGCTTGGACTGGATCTTCCTTTTCATGTCATGATGCCTTGAAATTCCGGCATGGACTAGCTGTTATTTATTTAGCTTCTTAGATACTCTTAGCTTTAGTAATTTGAGGATAGATGTTCTTGTGGTGATGACTTCCAGATTTTTGGAATAATAAGTATTGAGTTTTTAAAAGTTATTTAATCGATTTTCATTAATGATTTTTAAGTCTTCCGCATTATAGTCTGTTTATTATGGTCGAAATGTTGGGGTTTAGATTGGTTGGTTCCCTCACATAGTAGGATAAGTGTGGGTGCCACTTGCGGCCCGTTTTGGGTCGTGACAAACTTGGTATTAGAGCATTAGGTTCGTTGGTCTCATCACACAAGAACGAGTCTAGTAGAGTCTTAAGGAACGGTAGGGGGACTCTTTAGTTTTATTTGAGAGGCTATAAGACTTTAGGAAAATTCCATTCTTTCCTTCTTTCTTTCGTGCTATTACTTGGATCCAATTGGTATCTAGGTGATACAAATTGGTATCTGACCATCTTCACTCTAATTCGCAGATGGCTAGAACTAGAGCAACAACTGCGCCATCACTAACACCAGCAAGACAAGATGCAACTGAGCCAGCCATTGGGGCTGTAGCTCGAGGAGGAGCAGTGGCAAGAGGTCGTGGTAGAGGTCGCGGGAGGACGTCCTCTAGAGGAAGAGGACAAGCACCTGGCCCATCTAGTACTAGGGCGGTGACTCCTCCACCGACATAGGAAGTAGTAAGAGAGGGTGAGGAAGGGGAAAACGAGCAAGTGCAAAATGAGTAATTTCCACCCCAACCTACCCCAGAGATGATTAATCAGGTTCTTACTTATCTTAGCGGGTTATCTGATCAAGGCCAGACACCTCCAGTATTTTCTGTACCAGCATCTCAGGTTCCGGAAGTACAACAGGCAGCTGTTTGGCTCCCCGCATGATGCCTCATTGGAAATAGGCACGTTTCCTCGTTTGACTACAGGGCCTATAATGACAAGTGATCAGCATGAAATTTTTTTAGTAAGTTCTTGAAATTGAAACCTCGGTCTTCAAGGGTACCGAATTGAGGATGCCTACTATTTTCTGGTTGATTGCCATGAGTTACTACATAAAAGGCACATAGTGGAAACGATTGGCGTTGAGTTTGTAACTTATCAGTTTCAAGGGAAATGCCAAATGTGGTGGTGGCGGTCACAGTGTGAGTGTCAACCCGCACAGGCACCACCTATGACTTGGGCGTCAGTCTCTAGCTTATTTATGGAGAAGTCTATCCCCGGACCTTGAGGGATAGGAGGAGAGATGAGTTGTTGAGCCTAGAGCAGGGAGGATGTCGGTTACTGCGCATGAGGCTATGTTTCGTGCATTATCCAAGTATGCAACCCAACTTTGTTTCAGTCCACAAGACCGGATTCGCCGTTTTGTGAAGGGGTTGAGGTCAGATTTGGGATTTCAGCCTTACAGGTAGCGGCTACAGCAAAATCCTTTCGAAGTGGTAGACTTGTGATAGAGGTGGAGGGAGTGAAGCCAGATGACTTCACCATGGCATCGACATCTAAAAGGTCGTAAGGAAGGTGAGTTAATGGTTCTTACTCCAGACGGCAGGGTTCAGGAGGTTATCCAGCCCGACCTATTCAGTCTTCACTGCAGGCTGTGTAGTTGGTGGGTCCACCGCAGACCGGTCAACATTCTTTGAGTTTGGAGGGGTTATCCCCAGACTTCGTCATTCTCATAGAGACCTATGCTTGAATCTAGAGAGTGTTATGGATGTAGGGAGACTGGACACATTAAGAGGTATTGTCCAAAACAGAGTTACAGACCTCCAATAGTTAGAGGTAGAGGTGGTCACGCAAGAGGCCGTCATCTGGAGGACGTGGTGGTCGAGGTAATGGTGGTCACCAAAACGGCCGGGGTGACGGGCAAACTGGAGCCACTACAACACAACATGGTAGGGGCAACGGGCAGACAGGTGATAGGGCCCATTGTTACGCTTTCCCCGGGAGGTCTGAAGCGGAGACATCTGATGCTGTTATCACAGGTAATCTTTTGGTTTGTGATTGCATGGCTTCTGTATTATTTGATCCTGGCTCCACATTTTCATATTTATCTTCCTCATTTGCTACTGGTCTTAATTTTCATTGTGAATTGCTTGACATGCCTATTCGTGTTTCTACTCCGGTGGGTGAGTCTGTGATAGTTGAAAGGTGTATAGGTCTTGTCTGGTGACTTTTGTGGGGAGAAATACTCCTGTAGACTTGGTTATCCTAGAAATGGTTGACTTCGATGTAATTCTGGATTTGACTTGGCTTTCTCCAAATTTTGCAATCTTAGGTTGTAATGCTAAAACTGTAACGTTGGCCAAGCCTGGGACAAATCTGTTAGTGTGGGAGGGTGACTACACTTCCACTCCAGTTCGTATCATCTCCTTTCTTCGTGCTAAGAGAATGGTTAGTAAATGGTGTTTATCTTTCTTGGCACACCTAAGGGATGATGCTACCCAAGTACCTTCAATTGAGTCGGTTTCGATAGTCCGTGAGTTTCTGGATGTGTTTCCTGCGGACTTTCCTGGTATTCCACCGGATAGAGATATTGACTTTTGCATTGATCTCGAACCGGGTACTCGCCCCATTTCCATACCCCCTTATAGAATGGCTCCCGCGGAGTTAAGGGACTTAAAGGCTCAACTTCAAGAATTGTTAGGAAAAATCTTCATTAGACTAAGTGCATCCCCTTGGGGTGCTCCTGTTTTGTTTGTGAAGAAGAAGGATGGGAGTTTTCTGATGTGCATAGACTATAGGCAACTGAATAAGGTAACTTTTAAGAACAAGTATCCTCTTCCTCGCATCAATGATTTGTTCGACCAGTTACAAGGTGCTTGTACCTTCTCAAAAATCGATTTGAGATCTGGTTACCGACAATTGAAAATACGGGCAACAGATGTGCCCAAGACTGCTTTTCGGACCAGATATGGGCATTATGAATTCTTAGTAATGTCTTTTGGGCTTACGAATGCCCGTGCTGCTTTCATGAGCTTGATGAATGGGATTTTTAAGCCATATCTGGATCTCTTTGTCATTATATTCCTTGATGATATACTGGTATACTCAAAGAGCAAGAAACAACATGAGGAGCACTTGAGAATTGTATTGGAAATGTTGAGGGAGAAAAAGCTTTATGCCAAATTCTCCAAGTGTGAGTTTTGACTAGATTCAGTGTCCTTCTTAGGGCACGTAGTTTCTAAGGATGGAGTGATGATGGATCCATCTAAGATTGAAGCAGTGAAGAGTTGGGAAAGTCCTACTAATGTTACAGAGGTAAGGAACTTTGTTGGTTTAGCTAGCTACTACCGTCGATTTGTCAAGGGATTTTCCTCTGTTGCTTCCCAATTGACAAATTTGACTAAGCAGAGTGTTCCATTTGTATGGTCGGACGAGTGTGAAGAAAGCTTTCAGAAACTCAAGACCTTGTTGACTACTGCACCAATTCTTACCTTGCCAGTGGAAGGTAAGAATTTCATTGTTTATTGTGATGCATCCTATTCTGGTTTGGGTGCAGTGCTAATGCAAGAGAAGAATGTAATTGCTTATGCTTCAAGGCAATTAAAGGTGCACGAACGTAACTATCCGACCCATGATATGGAGTTGGCTGCAGTGGTATTTGAATTAAAGCAATGGAGACACTATCTATATGGGGTTAAGTGTGAAGTCTATACGGATCATCGTAGCCTACAGTATGTCTTTACTCAGAAAGATTTGAACTTGAGACAGAGGAGATGGATGGAACTACTGAAGGACTACGATATCACTATTTTGTATCACCCAGGAAAAGCTAACGTTGTGGAAGATGCGTTAAGTAGAAAAGTAGGGAGCATGGTAATCCTAGCTCACTTACAGATTTCCAGACGCCCATTGGCCAGAGAGGTTCAGACTCTGGTTAATGACTTTATGAGGCTAGAAGTAAATGAGAAGGGAGGATTTTTGGCCTCTGTGGAGGCAAGATCTTCCTTTCTTGACAAGATTAAGGGAAAAGCAGTTTACTGATGAGAAACTGATCTGGATCCAAGATAAGGTGTTGCGAGGAGAGGCTAAAGAAGCACAAATCAATGAGGAATGTGTTTTGAGAATTAAGGGAAGGGTATGTGTACCCCTCTTCGATGATTTGATTCACACTATCCTTACAGAGGCTCATAGTTCAAGGTATTCTATGCATCCAGGAGCAACCAAGATGTATCGTGACCTAAAGCAACACTTTTGGTGGAGTAGAATGAAGCGTGACGTTGTTGATTTTATTGCCAAATGTCCAAACTGTCAGCAAGTAAAATATGAACACCAGAGGCCCAGAAAATGGGTAAGTATGACTCTATTTGGGTAATTGTTGACAGATTAACTAAGTCTGTTCACTTCATTCCGGTCAAGGTGACTTACAATGCAGAGAAGTTAGCCAAACTTTATATCTCGGAAGTTGTTCGATTGCATGGGGTTCCACTCATCATCATATCAGATAGAGGTACGCAATTTACTTCTAATTTTTGGAGAACATTGCATGCTGAATTGGGTACTAGGTTGGACCTTAGTACTGCGTTCCATCCTCAGACCGATGGTTAGTCTGAGCGAACGATTCAGGTTTTGGAGGATATGCTTCGTGCATGTGTGATAGAATTTGGTGGCAATTGGGATAACTTCCTACCCTTAGCAGAATTCTCATACAATAATAGCTATCACTCAAGTATTGGTATGGCCCCATTTGAGGAACTGTATAGGAGATGTAGGTCTCTCATTGGTTGGTTTGATGCATTTGAGGTTAGACCTTGGGGTACTGACCTTCTGAGGGAATCGTTAGATAAGGTTAAATGCATTCAAGAAAATCTTTAGCGGCTCAAGTAGGCAGAAAGAATATGCAGATCGAAAGGTTAGAGACTTGGAGTTTATTGAGGGTGAGCAAGTCTTGCTGAAGGTTTCGCCCATGAAAGGGGTGATGCGTTTTGGTAAAAGAGGTAAGCTAAGCCCAAGGTATATTGGTCCATTTGAAGTTCTGAAGCGCGTGGGGGAGGTAGCGTATGAATTAGCCTTGCCCCCAGGACAGTCAGGAGTGCATCCGATATTTCATGTGTCTATGTTGAAAAGATACCATGGGGATGGAAACTACATCATTCGTTGGGATTCAGTCCTTCTTTATGAGAATTTGTCTTATGAGGAGGAACCTATTGCTATTTTAGATAGAGAAGTCCGCAAGTTGAGGTCAAGGGAGATTGCATTTATCAAGGTTCAATGGAAGAATCGGCCGGTTGAAGAGTCCACTTGGGAGAAGGAGGCTGATATGCAAGAAAGATACCCACACTTGTTTACAGACTCATGTACTCCTTTTCGCCCTTGTTTCTCTTCTTGTGATCATTCGAGAACGAACAATGGGTAAATTGGTATCTATTGTAACGACCTGTTTGGTCGTTTTGAGCAGCAGAGTTTATTCTGGTAATAACTGTCAGGGTCGACGGATCCCACGACGGACCGTCATGGGCACGACGGACCGTCAAGGGGGTCTCGTTCCAAAACACTTAGAATTCTGAAAATGAGTACTGAGATCGACTCTCTGAACTTCGTGACGGAATGGCAGGACGGACCGTCGTTGGCACGACAGACCGTCACAAATCTTTCCACAGAATTAACTCTCTGAACCTTGTGACGGACCTGCAGGACGGACCGTCACAGTCATGACGGACCGACACAGGTTGCGTAACCCTGACTGGGTCGGATTTCTGTTAAATGTTTTAAGGGGCATTTTGGACTATTCATGCTTATAATTATAAAATTAGTGGGTTAATGTTAATAACTCAATTACTTGGGGGTTAAAGAAGATAACCTTGAAATAAAAAGTGGGTTATGTTATCATCTTTCATACTTAATTATATGCAAATTAGGGTAAAAGAAAAAGGGTTTGAAAAAGAAAAATAGAAAGAACAAGGGAGGGAGAAACGAACGAACGAGAGAAAGAGAAGAACGCCTTTGGGAAAGTAGATTGCTTGATCACAATTCTTCGGTGGAGGTAGGTTATGGTTTATACTATCTCATAGTAAACTCTTAATAGCGAATGATATGTGTTGGGTAGTATTATAAAGTCTTCTATATGCTTAATTGTGTGCTTGCATGATGTGATTATGTAATTGTAATGTATTGGGAAGATGAGGCTGTGAATCTTAAATCGTAAATTTACTTTGTTAATGATGATGCCTTGGTATAAAAGAAGGCTTGATGAACTAAAGTAGTGAGATTAGAGGATCGGGTGTCACATTCCGACACCAGGATAGTAATAGAGGATCGGGTATAACGTTCCGACACCAGGGTAGTATTGATGGATCGGGTGTCACGTTCCGACACCAGGATAGTATATGGATCTGAGTGTCACGTTCCGACACCAGGATAGTATTGATGGATCGGAGTGTCACATTCCGACACCAGGATAGTACTGATGGATCGGAGTGTCACGTTCCGACACTAGGATAGTATTGATTGATCGGAGTGTCACGTTCCGACAATAGGATATGAGAGGATCGGAGTGTCACGTTCCGACACCAGGATAATAAAGAAAGTGAATTTTGAAATATGTTAATATACTCAATCAAAAGAATTTGTTTCCCAAATGAGTATGGTGTGGAGGCTTGAGTCCTCACAGATGTGCTTGGTGTTGTGACCAAGGGATATGATAATTGTTGTTGTCACCTGTTAAGAATATTAGCTGATTTTATGTTATTATCTGACATATACTGCTTTCTATTTTGAGTTGGCCGATGATACCTACTCAGTACTTGTGCCTTGTACTGACCCCTACTTGTATTTGTTTTTCTTTGTTTATTGTGGAGTGCAGCAAACGTGCCATCGTCTTCAACTCAACCGCAACCCTAGCCAGTTTTCATCACGCACATATTTCAGGGTGAGCTATTGCTTCTAGCTTGGACTGGATCTTCCTTTTCATGTCTTGATGCCGTGAAATTCTGGCATGGACTAGATTTTATTTATTTAGCTTCTTAGATACTCTTAGCTTTAGTAATTTGAGGATAGATGTTCTTGTGGTGATGACTTCCAGATTTTGGGAATAATAAGTATTGAGTTTTAAAAGTGATTTAATCGATTTTCATTAATGAGTTTTAAGTCTTCCGCATTATAGTCTGTTTATTATGGTCGAAATGTTGGGGTTTAGATTGGTTGGTTCGCTCACATAGTAGGATAAGTGTGGGTGCCACTCGCGGCCCGTTTTGGGTCGTGACAACCCCCTTGGTGAAGGTTGATGAATTCTTGCATTTTCCTCTCCCTTAGTTATAAGGGAAAGAATCTTTCAAGCAAAGCCCTCTTGAAAGCCCCCCAAGTAATTCGGTCTTCTCTAACCGGCCTCTAATCCTTTTATTGCTCAAACCAAACTTGAGCCACATCCTTGAGTTGATGGGAGGCTAGTTCCGCCTTTTCTTTACATGACACTCCCATTGCATCCACTACCTATAACATTTCATCAATTAATCATTGTGGTCCTCCTCCACATTAAAGCGAAATAAAGTAGGAGGTTTCATCCATATGAAATCCCTAATCCTTGTTGCGGTGGTGCTAAAATTGGGGTTAAATTGTACACTAGAATCCCTGGCCACTTGAGTAGACAATACTTTAGTCAAGATATGAATGGACGCCCTTATCTATACATTAGACATTTTCATTCTTTAATAGGAACTTGAGGGTTTTGAGAAGACGGAGGGGGACCATCTCATTCACATTCTCCTCTTCGACCTTTCGAGCGTTGTTCCTTCTTATATTCATTTCCTATAAGAACAAGAAAGTGATTAGAAGATAAGGATATGTATAGTTAAGCCTTTATAGGCACGAATTCAATAATACAAATGAGGTGAGACCTTCATAAGCTTACCATAGATTCTTATTCGCATGTGTGGAGCGCTTCACAATTATGGATAAGAATATACTTTACAATTTTTAGTGAGACATCAATCCTAAGATTATCAAACCTCATGCTCTGATGCTAAGTTTGTCACAACTAGGTAGAACCTCCTAGAATTACGGGTGTCTTCGTCCTCAAAGAGGACTTTGAACATGCAGAAATTTCAAAACTTTTACATTGTGAGGTCTACATAAACCTCTCACATATCATATATAGAGTTTACATGGAGTCGTCACTTATTGAAGCTGAAATAGGCTTCTCATTTAAAAACATAACAAATTTTCTCACATTAAACCATCTAAAGAGTATTACAACATTTGGGCATAGCCAATACTTCAATGCACCACATATAGGGTTACAACAATAGTATCAACAGTAAAGAATGAATAAGTGTCTTTAGACATAAAAACATCATACTTACAATAGACAAATGGTAACATCCCCTAACATTGAGGACCTACCAATAACTTGGGAAATAGTTCCAATTCTTCTTGCAAAGTGGCTTCCGATACTTTCATGGCCTAACCCTAAATTGTTTGGAAAAAGGAGAAGAAATATGTGTTGGTACAAACTACATGTACTAAGTGTGGATCCTATGCACAAAATCATCAATGCATGATAAAATGCACAATCTATTTAAAAAGAATCATAATATCAAATTACTCAACATGCACTTATGTGTAACATCATAAGTTAAACCAACACATAAGCAACCCAAAGCAACACTTGTGCAATGCCAACAATAGAAACCCATAACCCTATCAAGACATCAGCATCATATTAAGTCACTTATTTCATATATATTACATACCCTCATATTTAATCATAACATGTTTGATTCATAAGATCATACATAACAAGACAGAGATGACATATAATCAACTTAATTATACAAGAACAACACTAAGACAATCCCTTAAGATCCCTCATGTGCAATGTGTAGGAGAAGTCTCATACCCTCCCTCTTACTATGTAGTAGTGTTTAATACAAACCCTAATAACAGTTCATATACTTACCTTGTCCATTTACTTTACATTAGTGAAAGAAGTCCAATGACTGATATGAGACCCTGTTAGCTACATGGAATCTGATGTTCTACTCCAACATTGAAAAGAGAGGGTTAACACTTACCTAAGGTGCAACCTTTCGTACATAGCTATCATATTAGATCTACTAAGTTATAGTCATATGTGGGCAAATAGTTAAGGGTCAAGGAGATTGTTACAACAAGCCTTGACTTTCTACGCATGGAGGTTTCCATCTCATGAGCCGACATATATCTTGGGAATCAAGACATATTAAACATGAATAGACCAATGTGGGAGCTGGACGTACTAAACGTGAGACCCCCATCTCATTTATATGCCCTTTCGGTGCTAAGCATTTATTTTTCTTTAGTAATCATCATATCCATCATATAATGTTGACATTAGCCTCTTCAAGACACCTATGTAAACATCTTATCATAATATCTCATAGGTAATTAGAAGTGACAACTACCCGTTCACTTTAGAAACCTCATACAAGTGGGTAAACCTTTCACTAGGAATTTATTATAATCATGAGCAATAATATTAATCGTATAATAGTCATATCATAACATGCATATATACTTCATAAAAAATTTAATTTTCTAGGTATTGGGACGATGAATACTTGTCATCAACATCATAACCACACATTAGACATAAGAGCATTACTATCGAAGTAACTCATATTTCATAATTGAATTCAAGAAGAACAAACATTCTTACCTTATTGACCTTTCATGGGCATCATGCTTACATAACAAAGAATAAATAATTCATAAATAAACAAGGTAAATTAAGTAAGTAATGCATAGCATTAAGAACATTCACATACTCGTCATCTTCTAGAATTTCCATAAAATTTCAAAATAAAATGAGTTTAAGGAAAACAAGAGTTCAAGAGGAAATCTCTAGTGATTGTCAAAAGTTAAACATAATTATTTAGTTAAACAATTATAAAATATCATAATTCATCACAATTGAATAATAATTTCGTTTTGAAAAGAGAACCCATCGTAATATTGAAACCCTAGTCTTGGGGAAGTTTGAAAACTATAGTTGTGGGAGCATCTTGGGGAAAGGATCGAAAGAGTGAAAGAAACCATAGCTTGAGGATGATTTTGCAACAAAGTTGAGATGGATTCCTTGGTGAATTCATCCTTGACTTGGAGCTCTAGTATTTCTTCAATAGAGGTTTGTGTTTGCAGAGGCAGAAAGTGAAGAGAAGTTAGAGCTAAGTGGGTTTTGGGAATTTAGATAAGTTAGGTTAGTTAAATGTGTTGGAACTCTCATATAAGTACCTCACTAACTTAATTAAGCACCCCTTAACCCATAATTTATGAAAAAACTAATTAACTAACTATCTTACCTTTACCAAAAATGGATAGTGAAAAAGCCCCCCATCGACGAACCCCCATCTACGCCCCGTCGATCCCACCACGGGTCATGCTGCACGACCCTGGTTTAGATCATAGGCGTGATTTATGGGGCCTTCGGTTGATTGGTTAAGTGTCAACCAAAGATCCACAACAACGGAGTTTCATTCTAATGACGGATTGTCATTTGGTGTCGTGGTTTAACACTGCCAAATGTCATTTTCAGGGCCAATAAATGGGTCTCTCTCAAGGATCCTTTGGGTGGTCCTTGAGGATTCTTACCCAAACGTTTCTTTCCTAAAAACAGTCTAATACATATTTAGCACCTTTTAATAAAATTTTACCATATTTCGACTTCTAAAATTCTATGAAACATGCAAAGTACACTAGCTCAATTTTTACAATCCTCCAGGAGTCGTGGTGGTTTCTTTACATTTTGACCCTTACCCCTTCTAAATAGTTTAACTACATTAATTTAGGGTTAGAAAAATAGTTTAAGGATGATTTCATATAGTGAGACTGTAGACTAAGTCATGGACTTTCGGAGTGTTGCATAAGGCCCGGTGGTATGGCTCAGAATACAAAGATCCTGAATGGAACTAGGAGATTATAAATATGGATTATATTTATTATCTTGATGTGATCTCATCAGAAGCATGATTCTATTTGACTGATTGTATACCAAATGAATAAATAAGCCCACTTTTTGTCCATAAAGACTACCCATTCAGCTGAGTATTATGCCAAGTTATATATTCAAGAGGCAGTCATACTTTATGGAATTCCAGTTTCAATTATATCATATAGAGGTGCACAATTTACTACACAATTCTGGAAGTCTTTTAAGAGAGGTTTGGGTTCAAAGGTGAAGATATGTTTCATCCTTAGTATGATGGTCAAGAATAAAAAATCATTCATACTTTAGAAGATATGTTTAGGGCTTAATTTAAAAGCTAATTGGGATGAAAACATACCTATGATACAGTTTGATTACAATAATGGTTATCACTCTATCATCCAAATGGATCCTTAAGAATATCTTTATGGAAAAAGATGCAGATCTCCTATAGGATGGTTTGAGGTTGGTGAAGTTGGACTGATAGGGAAAAACTTGGTTTATCAAGCTATGGAGAAAATGAATTTTATTCAAGAAAGGTTTAAAACAATGCATAATCATTACAAATCCTATACAAATTTTAGGAGAAGAGACACGGTGTCATACCAAAAAATCCGTAGACTAAACTATAGCCAAGAGATAGGGTCATTGAGGATGATGTCAAAGATTTGAATCATAGTTGTGACTTTATGTTGTGTGAATGAGGAGATAAGTTTTAGGGAAACAAGGTTTAATTATACCTAGTATCCTATATGACCTATAGTTTATTGGTAGTGCAAGGTAATGGCAATTACCAAGGTAAAAGGGCAAGCCTAAACCAAAGGGCCAAGGGTGCCTAATCTTTGTAGCTATTGCCCAATGGGTTCAAGACTTGTGGTGAGGATCACGGTTCCTAAAGTAGTACGTGTAAATGCCTTAGAGGCTTGAAAGGCCAGTCCAAGTTCCCAGCAAACAGCCGCAACATCACGAGGCACTTCACGAGTTGTTGGCTTGAGCACGGCTCGTCAAAGAGCCCATGAAGGGGCCTTGGTGTGTGAGGGCGTTCAAGGGTCATGGAGGGTTGGAGAGATACTGGAAATTGGACCACGGGCACCACCAGAAACCGTCATGCCTTCCATGAACAGTTAACATGGTCATGGTGCCTAGGACAAAAATGCCAAGCCAAGGATTTTTAAGTAAAACCACAGTTGACTTAGTTTAAGTATGGGTCATTTGGTGTGGGTTTTATTCACCTATTTGTATAGCTTTAATTCATAAAACACCCTAAATAAGCCATTCTAAACCAAAACTCCAAATCACTCTTTATTCAAATAATTATCTCTCTAGAAAGAACCAAAAACTTGAAGAAGAAGAAGAAAAAAAAAAGAACAAGAACAAGAAGAAGGAAACAAAAGAGAACGGGAGGGACATCATATTAAGGACGTTTTCCCCCATTGGTTCAAAGTTTTTTTAAGGTATGTGAAGATGGGTTCGTCCACCAATGTATTCCCCAGAGATATCCCCCAATTGTGAATGAAAAATACCCCAATCTGGCAAGGATTGTGATTACATTGTGGGTAGGGCTTGATTGTGACTTCAATCTAGTGGGTAGCTATCAATTATGTTTATATGATGATTATATGATTTTATTAATTCGAATTCTTTTATGAACCATGATGTAAGTTCATTAAGGGGATCATGGTGATGCTGAAATTGAAGGTTCATGAGAAACGTTCATAAATAAAGGTCTTGAGTAGTAATTGATAAAAGTTAGGCTCATCTAAATATGAAATGAACCATACCTTATTGATTAGGATTGATATTAACTTGATAAGTCTGAATTGAACCTTAAAGATGAATTATGGCTACAGTCAACTAGTAATGAATAAAATGATGTGAATTGCTTAAGAAAAATCTATTACTTGAAAATCTTGTAACCTACATATGAATGAGGATAGAATTAAGTAAAGATTCTGATCTTAGGTTGTTGTGTTTGCTGTGGATTTAGGATTTGAATTGATGAATATGATAGAATAACTTGAGCATGGATGGCTCGTCAAGGACATCCTTCCATGATAAAAAAGTGTTAAGCAAGGTTAACAAGTAACTTTGGAGTATTTGCTTGACTCCAAGTGTATATGCCAGTGAGAAATAGTGTCACACAAGATAGGGTTCAGATTCCAAGAAGACAGGAGAGCCACACCTAGTAGTTATGAGACCTATCCTAGTGTAAGGAATAACTCTTACATAGTAGATGTGGGTTCACCCAAATTTAGGTATCATGAGATCAAATACTTAACATAGTGTCACAAGGTCCAAAGCATAATCAACTAAGACTTAATAAATGAAGTAAGTTACAAATGTCCAAGTGTCATTACCGAGGAACAACCCCAAGACGTTACCGGCGTCTTCGTCCTCGGAGAGGACTTAGACTATACCTTTGCATTCGTCATAACATATCATAGGTCAAAAATGCAAAAAAAATTAAAAACTTTTACATAGTGAAGTATACTTAGACTTCTCACATATCATATATTGAATTCATATATACTACTTGTTTATTGAAGTTTACATAGAATTCTCATTTAGGCAGTATAACCAATCTATATAAAATATAGTCTAATACTCTGTGTCACATTGAATCATCTAATAAAGAATTACAATATTAGGCATAGCCCCTTATTTCAATACAACATGCCACAGATAGTCTTGCAACAATAGTCTCAAATGATAATGGAAGGAATAAGTTTCTTTAGACATAAGCAACATCATCGCTAGACTATAAGAATGGAAATATCCCCAAACTTGACGACCTAAAAATAACTTGGGAAATATGTCCAAGTATTCCATCAAAGTGGCCTCCTTCAATGGCCCGAACCTATAATTTTTGGGAAAAAGAAAGAATATGGGTTAGTACAACCATATGTACTGTTTATGGAAGTATATGCAAGTAAGACAACTGAAATCAAGCTTAAAAGAACATTTTGTTCGAAACATGCTGTCACTTTTAAAAGCCTTTCTGCATATATGAAGCATATACAAGTCAATGATCACAACATCACTTAGAAAAAGTTCATATACAACATAATACAAATCGTCATCATAGAGTCAAATAAACATGAATAGCACCATCACAAAGTCATGTCAACATGAATCGCATCATCATAAAGTCAGGTCAACAATTAATGTACTAAAGTTCATAACATCAAAGCATTTAAGACCCTTACTCACCTTCCTATCCTAAACCTACCAGTTAGATACTCACGTGAATCCCCATAGCCTCACATAATCAAGTAAACTAAAAAAGAGACAATAATTAATTCCTTTCTTCATATAACATAACATCATGTGTCGTCAACATCATATATAGCAATTTAGGCCAATACCATGTTCATCGATGAAACCAACATCATATAGAATCATAAACAAGAAAAGTAAACATATACATTTCATTGATATCATAAGTGAAAAATAACAACCTCCTAGGACTCATCTCAAGGTAAACTTGTGCAATGTATAAGTAGAGTACAATACCCCCACCTACACTAAATGGAACCCCTTAACTCACGCTAGTTAATGTTTCATCTGCATTACTTCATTCATTAATTTTACTTTCTTGAACAACTCTTTAACCGACAATAGACCATTTGAGCTAAACATGGAATCCGGTGTCATGAAACCCTACACCAAAAGAAGGTTCTCTACTTGCCAAGGTAGAACCAAGACTAAACATAGCATTCTAGGTAGATCCACTAGATAGTACTCCTATTATAAAAAACCTAAAACGAAATAGGCTTATCTTGAGTTTCAATAGTGATATAAGGTATTTTTACTATCTTAGTAAGTATGCATGTGAGTTCTGAAGTCATTCCGATTGAGTTTGAAGTCAAATGTTAAGGGACGACGAAGATGTTCAATGACTATTCCTTATGTGATTGCATGTGCTTATGTGTGTTTCCTAAGGCTATAAAGTCTTTAAATTATTGAATATAGTTTTTAGATTCAGTTCATAATTTTTGAAAGAGTTTTGAGGTCAAACGTCTGAGACGTTCGAATGTTAGCCTTTGGGTGTGCTAGTGTGTTTGTGTGTGTGCCTTAGCATGTTTCTTGACTTGTTTGATATTTAAATTGATGGGGGAGGTTACTAAGACCTAAATTTTCATGTTTAAGGGATTAATTTTTGTGTACAACTCCACCTATTATCCACTAGGGTCCCTAGAGAATGACCTCAACTCAAAGGGGCAGACTGCCTGGCGGTGGCAATCAACAACCCCAAATGATAGGAAGTCGTTTGAACGATGGATCATAGACTTGGAGAGTGTATGGAGAATGAAGGAATGCACTTTGGGTAGTTTCATACCAAAATGACGGACCACAAATGATAGGGAATAGACCAAGTGATCACCCATCGATGGATGGGAGTCGATGGGCATCTTCATTGCCTGCAATTATTCTACCAAGCTTGGGGTGTTTTGGGAAGTTCACGCCAAGTCTTATAAATTGTATGGACGATTTTTGTGGGTGTATTTGTGGTATTTTATGAGTATTAAGAAGGTTTTACCCTCACTTAGACTCTAAAAACTAAGTAACAACCCTTTCCCTCGCAAACATTCTCCAAAAACCTCCATAAGAGCTCAAAGTGAAGATGGAACTTGATGATGAAATTTCAATGAAGTTTATTCTTGAATTATCTTTGGATTATTATAATAAGATATAGGAGTTCTTAATTTAATTCTTTCTATCACCTTAGAGTCAATTTAAAAGGGATTTCAAATGATTTCAAAAAGATAAAAAACTCCAATTTCTACTCTAAGTCATTGGTTCTTTCATGAAACGTTTTCAAACATTAAGATATGATATAATTGATGTTTTCCAATGAAAATCTCCATGAACCCTTTATGTTATAAAATCTCTATATTTGGCTATGCTATGGGTGAATTTATCATAGCTAGATAACAGTGAATTCATTTGTAGATTGATTTGGGCTACTGATTTTTGTGAAGATCATGTAAGAATTGTATATAGTCTACCTTAATTATGGCTATTGGTAAGAGCCTTGTGAGTATAATAGATTTAAATGTCTAAGTAATGTTGATGATGATGATTGAAAGGTGTTAACTTGTCTTGATATATTTATATTGTATAGAACTGTACAAAAATTTTATTGATTGGTGTGGTCCACATACGGTGGTGGTGCTTAAATGTTTATTATGTGATGGACATGGCCTTGTCGTCATTATTTATGTAAATTATACTAGTATAATGATATGGCTTATATAACTATGTAAACTAAGGTATAATGTTATATATGTGTGATCTGATGTAGTGTGAGGGTATGAAGTGTAATGCTCTTCTAATGACTTATGTTATATTGTATGAACGCTAAGGTTATGATTAATTCTTAATTATTCGTATAGGATGATAAAAGGTCAAAGAGGTGTCGTATGTAATAATGTTATGTATGAATGTGTGAGGTTAAAATATTTTGTTCTTAAATGATTATCTATGACTTTGGTAGACTATGATGAGTCTCATTATGTGTTGATATGGTATATTTTGTGGTAGACTTAGTTTCCCTTGTTGGTATTCGAATGACATTGTGTGAGTGTTATGATAAACGACGTGTCTTTATTTGGTAGACCTAAGTCCCTCTTCTTGATGCATGAATGATATGTGATTATGTGATCCCTTGAATTGGTAGGCTAAATCACCTTGTGTTGTATGAGTATGTATGATTGAGAAATGACCTTGAAAATTGTTAAGAGTGTCATTAACTTGGAACCTTCAAACTATAAGAAGATTATGATATCCTTGAAGTTGAAAGTCGTAATGGTACCCTTATCGTATGAATCATGGACTTAGGGGTAGGTCGGCTGGAACAGAGTGAAACCATCCTTAAGAAAGTCATGAAGCTATCCTAGTAACCATTGTGTGGACGCCCTAGTGGAAGCATCTTTGGTGTTGTGTATTATTATTTGGTTATGACTACTATATGTCACCTCTTCATATGCCCCTTGATTGAATTGTCTATGAGAAAAAAGGCTAGCCCCTAGTGAGTATGCTTGGGGAGTGACTCTACTTGAGCTGAGACTAGAGTACAAAGAAACCCTTGATGTTCCTTAACCATGTGCCTACATCGAATGTGTCTTCTTTCTACCCGTGTCAAGTAAAACATCCTCCATCGACGTAGAGAAGACTCTTGACAATGCCTAACTAGTGTGGTCTATGTTGTTAAAAGACTAATCTCATCATTGTGTGATATATTCTAGCGTTTGAGAAGTTCCACAACGTTTAGGTAGTGGAATGGGATACTATCTATACATTGCACAAGTAGGCTTTGAAGATGCTAGAATGTAGGTACCTTAGGTCTTTTCCAAGACCATTGTCTGAAGTCCTCTAAATGTATGGTTTTCTCTCAAAATGTTTTTAATGAAAATATGGTTTCTAAGATGGAATATGTTTGATAAAAAGGTACTTATCTAGGGTAGCATTTAGGAAATCTTAGTTAGTCTTGAAGAGGGTGTATAGGAGGTATCTTTATGTTTTACTTAGGTAAGTCTTAGAGTAGCCTTAGGTAGGGAGTTTATATGATGTAATGAATTATTGTATTGAACTTGAACTATGTGATATGTAATGAAATGGAATTACTTACTTGAGGTAGTCTTGGCGATCATCTAGGAGTCTGTGAAGGGGTTGTATGGGCAGCCTCTTCATAACTTACTTAGGTGAATCTTAGAATAATCTTTAGTAGGGAGTCTATGTGAATATGCTTATGTTATGGATGTTACTTCAATATGTTCTATGTTTAATTATTGGTTTGCATTATGTCTCTTAAACTCTTTTAAGAAGGTTTTTATCAAAATGTCATGAAAGCATGTTTCTATACTGAATGTCCCTTTTTCATGGTTTTTGCATGACTTTCATACTTAGTGCATTCAATGTGCTAACCCATTCTTTTCTATTTTTGACTAATGTATGTATAGGGAATTGGAACTCTTGATATGCCATGGAGGATGGTTAGGTTTCTAAAGGTTGAAAATGAAGTACAAGTGAGTCCTCATTGATTAAAGGACAATAACCACATGTTCCTTTTATGTCTTTAGTCTTTATTTTAGGTCTTGTATGGGCTTAATCGCTATGTTTCACATTCAAATTATTCTATGGTTTAAAGAGACATTGCAAAGATAGATGTTTTTAAAGAAAGTCTTCTTCTTGCATAATACTGAAAATAATTCATGTGTGAAGTAAGTTTTAGGTTCCCGCTTAATTTGAAGGGCATAATATGCGATATTTTATACGAGATGCTTGTGTGAGACTTCTTGAAGTATCATTCGCCAGTTACGTCTATGAGGTTCTCCCCAATTGTGACAATGCTTGTATCAAAGTATAAGGTTTTGGGAGTGTCTTAGATTGTCTCATAAAAAAGATCTTGTAGAGTCTTGTTATAATATGAAGCACGACACAATATGAATAGGATACTTTTTGCTGCTAGGAAAGTTTCACTTCTTCATTCTTATTATCGTGCCTAAGAGCTTTGTTATATGGTGTCTTTCTTTTGTTCCTTTAATGATGGTCCCTAGAGTGTGGACTTTTAGAATTTTGGGTTGAGGGAGGGAAAAAGATGTTGTGTAATTGTTGAGATGGGATACGGAAGGTTGTGATGATGACCTTAGGTTAATTGAGTTAGTTTATGAAGGGGAGTTTCTGTAAGGAGTGGTGAAGTATAGTGATAGAGAGGTGGAGGAGTGATAGTTAAAATGGTTTGTAGTTGTTTGGATCCGACCTTAGAAAGGAAGGAGGCGATGTTAGAAAGAATAAAGGTGAGTTGTCCTAGAAAGTTATGTTGCTATTTTAAAAGGTTTAGTGATATAAGTTATAGTGAAAAGGTTTTGGAAAGGGTGATATTTCCTTGAGGAAATTCCTTCTAGTATGCTTTTGTTGACCTTGGATTAGGTTTCTCCTAAGTGGGTAGTATGTTGAATAGTATGGTTGTTTGGAGTTAGATATCATTATCTTTTCGTTAGTACTTATTCAAGCCTAAAACTAATAGTTCCAAGTAAATTAGTTTATGTTGGAGTCTTTTATGGACAAAAAAGAGTTTCCAAATATTTTACTTGTGATATGAATGTCTTGCTTAAATCCTTATTAAATAAGAAAATGAGTTTTATGCATGGTATTTTTCCTCATGTTCATGTTCATTTAGGGTAGATTGTCTACTAGTTTCATGAGGTCGAATAGTGAGTATGTCTAAATTGTTATATCAAATATATTTGTTGAGCATGAGGAATTTTTTGTCAAAAAATTTGTATGTTAGGTCGTTATGAGAAGATTCGCTTAATTGTTCCTTATTGAAAATGTTTCATGAATTTGCTTTGTGAGAACTTCCATGAGGTGCTTAGAGATGATTAAATAAGCATGGTGTACTTAATGCATATAACATTGATAATTATATATCTATTTGCTTGAATTGCATGAAGTTGTATGAAATTTAGTTGCAGAGTGATTTTCATTCTTGATATGTGTATGATTATGATATTGTATGCTTGCATGAGGACAGTTGTTTTGGTTGTTATTTCTTCAACTGTTTGAGTGTCATTCGAGGATGAGTATTTTTATTTGGGGGAGAATGTAAAGACCCTAAATGAACTAGGTATCTAGAGCTTAACTAGTGATTTAAGAGCTATTTAATAGCTTACTAAGGGTCGATGTGAGTTTTGAAGTCATTCTGGTTGAATTTAAAATCAAACATCAAGGGACGACGAAGACGTTTGATGACTAGTCCTTATGTGCTTGCATGTGCTTATATGTGTTTCCTGAGGTTATAAGGTCTTTAAATTACGAATTATAGTGGTTAGAGGTAGTGTATAAAGTTTGGACTCGTTTGAAGGTCAAAAGAACAAGAACTTTAAAGACGTTCGAAAGTTAGTCTTTAGATGTGCTTGTGTGTTTGTGTGTGTGCCTTAGCATTTTTCCTGACTTGTTTGATGTTGAAATTTATGGGGGACGTTCCTAAGACCTAGGTGTGCATGATTAAGGGTTTAACGTGTGGATATGACTCCACCTAGGACTCGCAAGGGGTCCTAGAGGAGGACCCCAATTCGAAGGGGCAGGCTGTCTGGCAGTGGCAATCAATGACACGAAACGACGACCGGTCATTTGAACGACGCCTCGTTGACTTGGGGCGTTGATGGATCCTGCATGTCTTCACTTTGGAATTTGCATACCCAAACGACGGATCTCAAAAGGCGGGGCGTAGACTAGATGACGGTCCGTCAATGGGTGGGCATCGATTGGCCGCTACATTGCTTACAATTTTTCATCCAAGCTTGGGGTGTTTTGGGAAATTAACCCAAGACTTTTAATTAGTATTGACGTTTTGTTTGGGTGTATTTAGGTATTTTATGAGTATTAATAATGTTTTACCCTCATTAGACCCTAACACCTAAATCAATACTCTTTCCCTCACAATCTTTCTCCAAATTCCTCCATGAGAGCTCAAGGTGAAGATGGAGCTTGATGATAGATTTTCAATGAAGTTTCTTCTTCAATTCTGTTTGGATTATTCTACTAAGGTATGGAATTCTTAATCTAAGGCTTTCTATAACCATGTATTCAATTTAGAAGTGATTTTAATGATTTCAAAAAGATGAAAAAGTCCAATTTCTACTCTAAGTCATTTGTTCTTGCATGAAACGTTTTCTAACATTAAGATATGATATAATTAGTGTAACACCTCTAAAATGACGTAGGTGAAACTAGAGCCTAAAACATGTGTCTTGATGTTTTGATGTCCTAAATTGGGTTATAATGATGTTACTAGGTAGTGTTTAATGTTTCATTCAGTTTGGAGGTCAAACTTCCAAGAACGTCCATGACATTCAAAAGGCTTGCCTTGAAACGTGCATGTGTGTCTTTGTGTGTTTCGTCAAGTTTTACGTATTCCTTTTTGTTGAAATTGATGTTAGAAATGTCCAAGCAAAACTCCCCAAGGAACAACCCAGGGGTTAGTGAGGAGGACCCACCTTTGTTGCCAAAACTGTCAAAAAGAGTCCCACCTACGGATGACAAGCGACACCCAGTAGGCTGGTCAACGCCCCGTAGGTAGAGGTCTTAGGTGGGGAATTATGTGTGGGAGGTTGATCCTCCAAATTCCAGCCACTAATCCAAACCACGGACCAGCAGGATGGTCCGTTCGTTGGGCTACGGGGCGTAGGCTTTTAATTGTCGATGGCACCTGCTGCAATTCTGCAAGTGTCTTGGCCAAGTGGAGGGTTTTTTGAGTATTCCACCTAAACTTCTTAAAATTAGTTGGAAGGTTACTTAATGACATTTTAGGTATTTTAAGTGGGTTTATAAGTCTTAAACACATAGATGAATTCACTTTTAAAAATCAAAACCCAAAACCTTTAAAGGACACTCTAAAACTCCATTGGAGCCACAACTCAAGATAGATCTTGGATTGAAGATTCATAGGTGATTCTCCATTAATTCTTCTCAATTTTTGTGGTATAGCATCGATTAAGTTATGGTCTTCATCCTTGAATCTCTTTTCTTCAAGGAGTCATACTTCAAAGTGATTTCCAAAATCTTTTAAAAGAGGAAATGGACCTATTTTGATATCTAGCCATGTGTTCCATAAAACATTTTGACTCATGGTATATTGATTTAATTGATGTTAAATTTATGATTTTAACCTAAAAACTCTATGAACCCATGCAATTCATGAAACCCTAGTTTTGAATATTTTGTGGGTGAAAATTATGTCATAATGATATTGAATTTTTGTGTAGTTTGATTAGGGCCATTGAATTATGAATGAATCATGTTAAAATTGTAACTAGGATGCCCTCTTTTTATAAATTCATGTTGTATTATCTTGAGTTCATCGTATATTGTGATTATTGAATGGAATTGTTAACTATGACTATTGGTAAGAGCCTTGCTATATTGAGTTGGTTGAGTTTGCTATGGACTGAAGTTGTGAGGTAGGATTGATGGTATGTTGATCTAACATTATCTATATTGTGTATTACAGGTCTTAGATGATAATGATTTTTGTATGGTCCACTTGTCGTGGCGGTGCTTATATGGTATACTTGTGAATAATGTGGCCTTGTCGGCATTACATTATGAATTGTGAAACAATGTGGTCTCGTCGGCATTACTTTATGAATTATGACTTTATCATGTTATAACTTGAATATGTGAGTATTGTGAAGGTCTTGATGACTTATGCATATAATCTTAAAATGACTTCTTGACTTAGCATGCTAAAGATTCTTAGTCATGTATATGTGATTGTCATGTGACCTTGAACATAGTTATGAAGGTCCTTTATGTAGAACCCCCAACCTAGTTGGAAGGTTATGAAATGCTTGAGTTAAAAGTCGTAATGGTGTCCTTCTTGTGTAAATGGTGGACTTAGAGTTTGTTGGCTGGAACGATATAAAATCATCCTTAGGAAAGTCATTGAGTTATCCTCTTAGGCATTATAGGTAGCCTTAGTTGACCCTCTTTGGTAAGATGTAATATGATTGAGTTGTGAACTAGATATGGAACCAATTCATGTAATCCTTTATTGAGAAACTCTATGAGAACAATGGCTAGCACCGAGTGAGTGTGCTTGGGAAGTTGCTCTAACTAAGATGACTTTAGAGAACAAAGAAACCCTCAATATTCCTTAACCATGTGTCTACATGGGATATGTCCTAGTTCTACCATTGGTGTAACACCCCGTAGACAAAATAAATCAAAAATTAGTTTTTCAAAAAATAATTTACTAATGCAACCAACGGTGGCAGTGACGCTCCCTAGGACAGACAACGGTCCGTCAGGCACAATCATCGATGGGATCAGAAAGTCCCAAAAATTTCAGCCCAGAAAAATTAGCTATGTCTTGATCGATGGACGGACGATGGTCAATAGGTCAAACGACGGTCCATAATCCGTGACTGTCGATTGATACCCCTAAATTCACCTACTCTATAACAAGAGCTACAGATGACCAGCACAGTTCGTAGGTTGACCTACTTCTTACCGTAGATGGAAAATTTGCAGACATCTAGTTTAGTCTTCATTCGAGGAAGAATGTTCCCAAGGGGAAGATAATGTAACACCCCATAGCAAAAATAGACCAAAAATCAGTTTTTCAGAAAAATTTACAGGTGCAACCAACCGTGGCATCGACGGTCCGTCTTGCACAACTGTTGATGGGATCAGAAACTCCTAAAAGATTCAGCCCAGAAAAATTGGCTAAGTCTTGATTGACGGGCGGACAGATTGTCCATAGGTCAAATGACGGTCCGTAGTCCGTGACCGTCGATCAAGACCCTCATTCACCCACTCTATGACAAGAGCTACGGATGACCATCACGATCCGTAGGTTGACCTATGGTTCGTAGGTCTGACCGTCAATGGAAAATTTGTAAACAATTAAGGGGAAAATGCAATTGGGTCAAATTAAACTGATAATAACTCTTAGCACAAAATGAATTAAGTGTCTCATAGCCTACCCACATATAGATAATTGAATCATCTTTCCATAGCCACTGACCTTGCTAAAATCATACCTCCGTGTAAAAGGCTATGCCTACTTTAGTAAAGGTCTGTCGAATAATCCCTGACGACTGACCCAACGATGAGGAATCGGGCAGACGACGAACCATCAGTCCTGGCCGTCGTTTGGCCCGGCAACAACTTTCAAGGGGTCTTTTGGACCTTACCCTCTACGTTTAAACCCTAAGTTGCGTGTTTTTGACCTTAAATCATATTTTAGTCAATTTAAGCTTAGAAACATAACTAAAACATATCTAAGTCAAATCATTAAATCAAAACTTAGCAAATTAGAAGCAAGAGAGAAAAAAAAAAGGTCAAGAACCCTAGTTCAAGAACGCCACAAGCTCCAGCAGTTCCAGCCTCGAAACTTAAGTATTTTTCCGTGGATGTTATCATCGGTAAGTGGGATTTTAAAGGTGGGTTCCATTCACTTGTTTAGGTCCCTAGTTTTCAGTCAGGTTTTTTATTCTCTTATCATAATTAAACCTAGGGTTTCTAGAACTTTGTTAAAACTTCATGAATTTATTAAATATATGTTTCAAATCAAATTTTCATGTCATTACTAAGTTTATCACATGAATTTCAGAAACCTATCTTTCAATTTCTCTAGTTCTTGAATTACACATGTTAGGTCAGATATTTCAGACACTTCAGATAAACATGCCTAACTTATAAATGTATAATTACAAGATTAATTTTTGCCCTCTCAGTTTTCATGTTCAGTTTCGAGCTAATTGCTATTTACAGAAACTCAGACATAATTAGTAAATTTAAATAATTCATGGGTGTAGCATAATACAGAGTTTGACTAGGGCTCAGTATACTAAAATAGTCCCAGAACAACTAGCCATGTAGGATTTAAGTCGACTCTATGGGCAATAAGTTAAGTGATCACGCCATCATGCGTTCATACCTTTCGAATGGTATATTGGATCTACCCGATGAGGCGTATACATCGGACTTCACATTTAGGTCATGTGGTTTTATTATCAGTTATTAGTAGCTCTCACAGTTCAGTCGACACTCTACATTGACCATTTATCAGTGTATTCAGTATCCAGTTTTAGCATGTTATAAATTGGTCAGTGCATCCTGTTTGATCAGAATTCAGTTTATCATGTCAAGTTATTACACTTGCTTTTATGCTTGTTCAGTTATGTTTTACTTTAGCTTTACTCTATCCTACATGCTCAGTACCCTTTAAGTACTGACGCATACGTGCACTACATCTTTTCATGATGTAGGTTCAGGTTTTCAGCATCCAGATTTTGCATAGATCGATTTCTAGATCTCCGGTTTTGTAGATTTAGTGGTGAGTCGTCATTCTCCAAAGACAACAGTCATGAGTATCATTTTAGTCATTAGTCATTTAGTTTAAGTTTTTGCTAGATTTAGATGGGCCTTCTTAGTATTTCAAGTCTAGTTTAGAGGCTTATTTTAGACATAATTAGATTCA